>JAYKAV010003465.1:1881985-1894564 GCA_035582835.1 Phoebastria nigripes
CGCGGGCCGGGCCGCGCCACAGCCGGCGCCGCGGGACGAGCGGGCCCCGCCGCCCCCGGCCCCACTCACCGCCCGGAGCRCCGCTCCCCCCGCCGCAGGTGAGTCTCGCAGGCCCCGGCCCTCACTTCCGCCTTTACCCGTTCCGCTTCCGGATCCGCCCTCCCCTTCCGCTCCCAGCCCGCCGGCCACAGGCAGCGGCACCTGCCAATCAGCGGCGCCCCGCCCCGCAGGGGCTCCGCCTCCTCGCGGACGCAGCGCCTCACATGAGCCGGGCAGCGTGACGTCAGGGCGCGCCCGTCGCGGGGGGCGATGGGAGCTGTGGTCCGGGRGGAGCCGGGCGAACCCGGCGGGGATCCGGGAAAGGGGGTCCYGGCGCGGGGGGGGCGAGCGGCGACCCTGGGCAGGCCCCGCGCAGGGGCGGGGGAGCCGCGGGCAGAGACTCACGCGGAGCCGGGGCTGGAAAAATAGAGCCTTTATTTCCCGTTGGGGCGGGGGGCGCGGGGGGTAACATCGTAAACTACAGCCGCCGGAGAGCCGGCAGCCGCGGGGGGAGGCGCCGTGCCCCMCGGGGCACCCCGCGGAGACCCCCCCTCGGAGACCCCCCCGAGCCTCCGAACCGGCCCCGCGCACACCATCCGCCGGCAGCCCCTGCCAGCGCTGCCCAGCCCCGTCCCACGGCCCCGGGCACGGGGGGGGCCGGGAGGGGCTGTCGGGCCTGGCCCGGCTGTAAAAAAGACCCCGTGGGCGAAGAGTATAAAATCGTATCAAAATCCCTGCTGGTGTCGGGCCGGGCGAGCGCTGCACCCTGGGGTGCTCCCGCGGGAGCGGGGCGGTGGGTGCGGGGTGTCCCCCGCTGCTGCCCCGCGCCGGCGGCCGCCTCCCGGGGGGCTCGGGCAGGTGGAGGCGGACCCGGTGTCCGGGGTGAGGCCGGAGCTGGCCTGTCCCGGGCAGCGAGGAGGGCAGAGCGGGGCGGCGGGCGAGGGTGCCCCAGGGCGAGGGCCCCCCGCCCACCGCCCCGGTGCCCGTGGGGTCAGTGGGAGCTGTTGGAGCTTGAGCGGGGCTGCGGGTGGGCACGGGGCCGACCACCGGCCGAGCAGCCGGGGAAGGAGTGGGCAGAGCGGGGCGGCAGTGAGAGGGGCTGCAAGTCCGAGGCCTGGCGGGGGTCAGGGCTGGGGGTGTCCCCCCGTGGTGGACACAGCCCCTCGGCACCCACCCAGGGGTGCATGGCGGGGCTGGTGGCGGCGTGGGCCRAGCAGCTGCGGACGGGGCAGCGTTTGGCCCGGGGGCTGGTGGAGGGGGAGCTGCGGGAGCTGGGGGGTGCAGGCAGGGGTGAGGGGGGCACCAGGGTGGAGGGCGGTGAGGGCCGGGGGGGCATCGAGGCGGCGGCGGGCAGGTGGTAGGGGCAGGCGGAGGGCTGCGGGGTGCCCAGCTGGCCCTGGAGCAGCTCCATCATGTGCTGCAGCTCCCGGCTGAGGTGGGAAACCTCCTGGTTGAGGTGGTTGATCTGGAAGGGGAGGCAGAGCAGTGAGCCCCGGCAGATGCCCCTGGCCGAGCGCCCTTGGTGCTTTCGGGGACGCACTCCCGACCCCGGCCCCTGCCGCACCTCCTGGTTGAGCCTCCTGATGTTCTGCTTTATCTCCTCCGCCTCCATCACCAGGGCTGGGCTGCCTGCGTCGGTCCCTGCCGGGGAAGACACAGCCGGTGGCGGAGGGCTCCCCGAGCCCCCCAGCCCTGCAGCCAGCGCCCCCGGCCTTGCCCGGCAGCTGCCGGAGGTACCTGACGTGGGGGAGTCCCTCGCCGCGCTCTGCAGTGGGGGGTCTACGTTGAAGCAGAAGGTCTGTGGCTCTGATGTCCCCCCATTGTCTTCAATCCCGTCCACAACTCTAGGGCAGGGAGGGGGTGACAGCTGGCCATCGTTGCCCCCTTGCCCCTCTGCCGCCATTCCCAGCGGCCTCCTGGGGGCCCCACGCAGCCCAGTCGGCACAAACGCGCGGCAGTGGGACGAGCCACCAGCATGTCCCAGCCTTACCTGGGGCTGAGGTCGGGGGGGCCGTAGGCGTGCAGGGAGGGGATGAGGAGCTTGGCTGGCCTCCTGCCCGCGCTGCCCTCCCGCTCCAGGAGCCGGGCGTCCCTCTGGCAATGCGGAGAGGGGCTCCGGCCCCGGCTGCAGCGGGCTGGGGAGCGGCAGTTGCGCTGCAGGGCTGAGATCTGACACAGCTCATCGCCCAGGAGGTTGCTCAGGGAGCCACGGCGTGTGGGGCTGCTCAGCTGGGGCAGCAGCAGCTTGCGGCGGGTGATGGTGGTGGGCGAGTGCTGGAAGACCTCATCGGGCTCCTCCTCGTCCTCCAGGATGGAGGGAAGGGGCTTCTCCGGGGCGGCACCGCTCTCCAGACRAGGCTGTGGGTGGGTGCAGGGAGGAGGTCAGGACTGGTCCCTGTGCAGGTGCCAAAGCCGGGCACGGCCACCACTGCCCAATCCTCCCCACCGCCCGCCCCCAGCGCAGCACAAACCTGCGGTGCCTGTGACAGCCGCGGGGACCGGGAGTAGCGGCAGAGCCCCTGTGGGGAGAGCAGACGGCRCCGGCTCAGCGGCACGCGGGACCCCCGCGTGGCTCTGCGGGGACTTGCTGCGGGCAGATACAGCGCCGGGCACACACCCACCCGCTCCCTGCCTCGGCACGCAGCCCTCCCAGCCTCTCAGTGCCCCCCTGGACAGCCAAACCACCTCCAGCACCGTGCATCAGCCCCATCCCTGTCAGGCCCAGCACTGGCCTCCGCAGCCCCTTGTCTGCTCTCCTTCCTCTGCTGCTGTCATGACACTGATGAGCTGTCCAACCTCAGCCTGCGTGTCCCGGGCCGGAACCACAGCTGTGCCCCAGTTCCCAACCCCAGCTCAGCCATCAGAGCATCAGCTCCCCTGGGTGCGTGCTGCTGGCCAGGGGAGGGTGCACAGGGCTTCTGCAGGACCCGGCAAGCTCTATTTGCATCCATCCACCCATGGTTTATTTATACCTCTCCTGGGCGATGGACATGTTGGGTTTTGGTAGGGCTATTTAGGATTTAGAGAGCGACCTCCTGCCCCACCTCTACAGGACCTGGGGGTGGTGGTTACTGGGGGGAGAAGCTCTGGAGGAGCAGAGCCAGCAGCAGAGACGGGGGAGGAAAAGCGCTGCAGAGCTATTTCTGCAGCAGAACATCCCCCTGGCTGCTGGAGTCAGCAGCGTGACTAAACCCGGCAGCCCCCAGCACTGCCTCCTGTGCACCGGGGGGGCCGTGCCCTGGCTGGTTTTCCCACGGTGCCCTCCAGTCCCTTCCACCCCCATTTCCAAGCCCTCCATCCCCCTCAGCCTCCTGCATTGCAAATGCTCTTGCTTCCAATTCCCCGGGTTGTGCGGAGCTGAGAGGAGCCAAGATGGGACATACCTGGATGGCCAGGGTGGCACAGCCGCAGCCCCCGCCCCGGCCTCAGAGCCTAGGCACCACGAGCAGGGAGCGGACAAACTCCCCTTCCGTGGCCGTGCGGAGCCTCAGCCCTGCTCCAGTCTCCAGGGCCATGAGGACGGGAAGGGGCCTGCGATGGAGGACACGCACCCACCTCCATCTCGCTGCCCTCCCGCAGGTTGAAGGTCAGGTCCTGGTGGATGTCCGCCGTGAACTTGCTGGCGTACTCGGGGTAGAGCTGCAGCACCTCGCAGAGCCCCCGCAGCCCAATGTACTGCAGGTCGCAGTAGGTCAGCGCCTTCACGTCCGCATTGGTCTTGATCACTTGGTCCGTGCTGCACAGGTCGGCTCCGATCAAATCCCCTTTGCCTGCAGGAGGGGACCGGGGTGTGCTAGCAGTGCAAGCCCCGGGCCCCTTGCCCGGCCGGGCAGCAGAAGGGGCTGGGGGAGAGCCCACGCCGCCTGCCCTCACCCAGGATGGCCAGGACCACGTTGTCCTTCAGCACCTCGAGGGAGCCGGAGCAGACGAAGTAGTTGGCCTGCAGCGCGTCACCCTGGCGCAGCAGGTACTCCCCCGGGGCGCAGAACGAGGTCTTGATGTGGAGCGAGAGGGAGCGGAGGCAGCCCCGGCTGGCTGTCTCGAAGACGGGCAGCTGCAGGATGTCCTTGTTGAGGTGCATGGCCACGTCCGCACGCAGTTCATCGGGGAAGTCGTGCAGCAGCTGGGGAGAGCGGGGCCAGGGTGCTGGGGTGCGGGTGGCAGGGAGCAGCCTTCCCCGCAGCCTGCCAGCCCCAGGGGACAGATACCCCGCCGGAGCAGAGCATCTCACCACTCAGCTGCCCTGGCTGCCTCCACAGAGCCCAGCAGTCCCGGCTCGCAAACACAGGACAGCCCTGGCCATGGTGATGGGCTGCCTCTGCTCCACGTGCCTGTCCCGCTCCCCATGTGGCAGGAATCTGCCCTAGTCCTGGCACCCAGCTCTGGTCCCTCCAGCAACAGATCATGGACACGTGCACATCTGCACGTGTGCACGCGTGCGTGCGCACACACACACACACATTTGCACACTCATAGCTGGCCCTGCCAGCCCCATCACCCCCACACTGGCTGCAGGACCCGGGGCCGGAGGGGGGCTGGCCCAGCCTGGCCAACACCTCCTACCTCATTAGCATCGATGCCGTTGTTCACCGACCAGGTGGTCTGGAAGTACTCCAGCATCCTCTGCTTGAGCTGCTGGGGTAGGCGGTGGACGCGGATGAAGTCCTTGAGGTCCTTCATGCGGGTGTGGTAGAGCGAGCGGCGGGAGTACATGCGCTGGATGATGGCCGTGACGTTGCCGAAGACGACGGCGTGCATCAGCGCTGGGGGCAGGAGGGCAGTGTCAGGCCCGCTGAAGGGCCAGTTGGGTGGAGGGCTGCGGCATACGGGGGCCTGGGCAGGGTCTGGGCTCTGCCCCCGCCAGCAACGTGGGGCCGAGAGGTGCAGCACAGGGGGCTTCTCCCCTAACCCTAGCCCCAGGGCTGTCCCACAGGGCACACGTGTTCATCGCCTCCCCCCAGTGCCCTGTCCTGCCCAGGTACCTGCTGCACCCACTGCTCCAGCCAGAGATGAAGCCCCCCGAGCCCTGCCCCGCTCCCCGCCTCACCCCCGATGAGCATGGTGCAGATGGAGAAGATCTTCTCGGCGTCGGTGTTGGCGCAGACGTTGCCGAAGCCCACGCTGGTCAGGCTGCTGAGGGTGAAGTAGAGGGAGGCGATGTAGGCGCTGCGGATGGAGGGGCCCCCCACCGAGTTGTTGATGTAGGGAGCCTCCAGCCTCTTGCCCAGCTCGTGCAGCCAGCCTGCCAAGCACAGCCAGGGGTTAGCACTCGCTGAGGGGCCTGGTGCTCAGCTCCCGTYCCTGCCCCAGCCTCACTTTGTCCCATGGGACTGCCCTCTGCCCGCTCCCTCCTGCCAGCGGCACGCAGCAGCACGCAGCGGCACGGGGGGAGCCAGGCGTCCTGAGCGTGCCCCCACCCCACGCAGCCCCCACAGGCGGGCAGCCCCGCTCACCGATGTCCCAGGTCTGGGGGTCATTGCTCTCCATCTCCTTGCGGCCGATGACGTACCAGATGCATGCCATCCAGTGGGCCAGCAGCGCGAACATGGACATGAGCAGGGTGAGCACCATGGCGCTGTACTGCGAGTAGCGGTCCAGCTTCTGCAGCAGCCGCAGCAGCCGCAGCAGCCGCACCGTCTTCAGCAGGTGAACCAGTGAGGTCTGGGGAGCGGGTCAGGTGGGTGAACCCGGTGGAGCTGAAGGCAGGGGTGTGAAGGGACACCCCTGCCACCCCCTGGGGCAGGGACACTTCACCACCCCCCACACCTGCCAGGAGGGTCATGGGCTACGGGGCCAGCTGGGAAGAGCTCGTTCCCAAGCAGCCCAGCAGGCAGCTGGGGTCACAGCTTGTCAGGGCACCAAATCACCCTGGGAGATTTGGGGTGCTGGAGAGGGGAGGGAGGTGACCAGCGGCAGGGGGAAGCAGGCAGCAGTGGCTTTGCTATCAGAGGCTGCATTTGGTGAAGGTGTGCTGGCAGAAAGCTGATCTAATCTATTTGCAAGGGGAAGTCTCAGCAAGATGCTGTGCCTTGCCTACAGATCCTGGACAAAGAGAGCCAGAGATGCCCTGGCTTAGGCAGGTGGGTTTGGACGCACAGTGATGCCGAGCGCCCCAGGGCCTCCCACCTCGCACAAAGCTCCTGTCTCATCCTTTGCCTCCTGCCAGCACTGCACTGGGCACCTCGCAGGAGCCCAGGGCCGTGGGCCGGGCAGGGGCACCAGGCAGGGGCTGTGCCAGAGCACATGCTGGGGTCAGACCCCACCAAGGCAGGTCAGGATGGACCCACTCCCTGGGTGGCTCAGCTCTGCTCCCCGCTGCCCAGAGGGTCTGGGCTGGGGCTGCCCATCCTGGCAGCCACAGCCCTGAGACCTCGGTCCCTTGGCAGCATTTTGCAGCAAAGTACTGCTTGTGCCCTTGCACTGCTGTCTCCCCTCCCAGAGCACTGCTGCCCGTGCGCCCCGGCTCACCCGGCCCTGGCAGAGGCAGCGACAGCGACGGCCCCTGCCACGGCTGCGGTTGTTTTGCTGCCGGGCAGCACCGCCAGGGCACGAGCGGAGCCAGGTTTGGCTCAGCGGGGCAGTTCCAGCCCCAAGCGCCCTTGTCCTCCCTGCACACTGCTCTGCCTCCAATAAGCGTAATTACAGCCTCTGCACTTGCCTCCCTCCTCCCCTCCCTGCCCCAATTAGCAGAGGATGGGAAAGGGCTGGTGCCAGCGGCGCAGTTGCGCAGCCCATCACACCCGCTGTGCTGCGGGGCCCCTCGAGAGCCCAGGGAGGCTCAGGCTGGGACCTGCCTTTGCCACCAGCCTGTGCCCTGTGTGCCCGCACACGTGGTCAGCCCCATGCCAGAGCGGGCAACGTACAAGTGCCCCTTGCTGCAACGGTGTGCGCGCACCGGGTATTTGCACTCAGACATGGAGCTGCTCCGCAGCCTGGGCAGAGCACAGGCGTGCTGGGTGCTGGGTGCTGGGTGCAGGGCGGGCGCCTGCCTGCAGCTCCCGGAGTGGTGCCTTGGCAGTTACTGTCATTTGTGGCAGCCTCTGGTTAAATTAAGATGTGTGGGAGGCTTCCCGCTATAGCTGCCATCGCTGCTTCCCCTTGCTGCCCGCGCCGCTCCCAGACAGGCACATGAGGAGCGGATCCCTGTGAAAAGGGGCCACCTCCCCCCCACTGCCCCCGCCCGTCACATGAGTGGCACTCACCACGGTCACGTTGAAGACGTAGAGCAGATCGAAGGGCAGAGCAGCGATCAGATCCACGAAGAACCAGGTGGCCACGTAATGGATGCAGATGGAGCGGGGGTCATACACCACCTGGCCCGACTGGCTCACATACGTCGTCCGGAAATTCAGGATGATGTCTGCCCCGGGGAGAGCAGGACCAGCCCTCACCACCCCCACTGCGGCCGGGGGAGCTGGGCCAGGGTCCGCAGCCAACCCAGGTCCCACTCCTGAGGTGCTCGGCACCAGCAGCAGAGGCAAAGCGATGCCAGCTCTCCTCTCCATCACCCCTCAGGTCTGCTCCTCTGACCACATCTCTGCCTCGCCCAGCCATGTCCCCCATCCCACATGGGTGCTCGGCCCCGGGGAATGGACCTACCCAGGATGAAGAGCATCTCCACAGCGATGTCGCTGACAATGGTGCTGCGGGCGGCCGAGAGGCTGTCCTCTGTGCCCGTGAAGCAGACGTTGTAGGGGACAGTGATGGCCACGTAGAAGGTGGCCAACAGGATCAGCCAGTCCCAGAGGGCCTTGAAGATGCTGTAGTGGAGCAGGATGAAGCGGGACTTCTGCACTGAGGCCACTTTGTACTCGGGGATGGACGGCTTGTTCTCAAACACATTCTGGGGGAGCAAGCGGCAGGGTGGCACACAGATGGCACAGGGGCCGTCCCACACGAAGGGGTAGAGGCCACCACAGCCCGCCCTCCTCCTGAGTCCTACCGGCCTGGGGTGATGGACACACATTTCCAACGGGACACATGGGCTGCGCTGAGGTCACCCTCAGAGATGGGCACTGAATGCCCGATTACAGCACATGAATCAACGCTATGCTAATGCTATTAACAGTAATCCACTGGCACTGCCAGCTGCTGCCCAGAACTGTCCCAGGTGCCAATTCGCGTGCTGGGGCAGAGCCACCCCCACCCTCTGCAGGGACACAGTGCTGCTGGGGGGCAGCGAGAGCCCAGCCTGGGCGAGGGAAGAGCTGGGCCCATCCCCCCCAAGCCCCCATGATTCAAGCTGCCTGCTTGCCAGCTCTGGGCGCCGGCTGCTCTCGGCCGGTGACAGACCCCCACCCTGACCCCACATCTGCAGGTGGTGCCCATGGCTGTGGCCATGCCTAGGGACCCTGTGCTGGGGCATGAATGGGCTGGCACAGAGAGAACACCGGTCCCTGCTGCTGCTGGAAACCCCGCTGCTCGCGCACCYGCGGCTGCCGCAGCCTGGTAACGGTGCTCCCCGGGGCTGGCACGGCTGTGCCGCGAGCAAGTGGCTGGGTTTTCCCCAGCTAACGTGTGAGGAGAGACACAGCCCTGTAAGAGCTGCCAGAAGATCTCCCCACGGCAAGCTCCAGGCACCCACTGGTCTCTCTGCTGCTGCAAACGAACCACATTTGCAGCCTGGACCACGGTGCGGGTGCTGGGGATGGAGGGCATTTCGGTGCCTGGGGAGGCAGTGAGGTGCATGCATGGGAACAGCATCCCAGCAAGACCAGGCYCTGCTGTGGGGCTGGTCCTGGGAGACCCGCAGCACTGCCAGCCCGCCCACAGCCCCAGCCTGGGAGGCACCAGGTGAAGCCAAGGGCTCCCCCAGGTCCTCCTTACGCGGTTGATTTTCATCTCACGGCGGTCCCTCCGGGCGAACTGGCTGCTGAGCCGGTGCAGCACCGTCCGGCCCTGCCTCCGCGCTGCCTGCAGGTGTGAGCTCCCAGGCTTTTTGCTCCTCTGCTTCTCTGCAGTGGACAAGACATGCTGGGTTAGTGGGAGCGCTGTGCCACTGCTGGTGCAACAGAGCAGGGGCTGCTTTGGGGACCCCTCCTTGCATGGGTGCACAAAGGCGGGCAGGACCCAGCAGGGAACTGGGAGCCCCTTTGCCATGTGCCCACCGCACACACTGCTCCCTGAATCCCATCCCCATCCCACAGCCACAGCTCACCCTCCTTCTTGTCACCCGGGTGACTCCTGCCCCGGCTCTCTGTGATGTCCTTGAAGGAGAAGAGGAAAAGCACCACCTCCCCCTTCTCGTTCTTGATGGGCATGATGTCCAGCAGGCACCAGAAAGCGGCTCCTGTGTGGGGGAGAGGGGTGGTGAAGGCAGGACAGTCCCCACGCTGCTTGTCGGCTTCACCCCAGAGCCGGCATGGGACCAAGTCCCAGCCGGAGCTGCGGGCAGGACCCCGGCCCCGTGCGCCACTCACCACCCTTCTTGTAGAAGCAGACCTCAGTCTGGTACTCCTGCCTGCCATCCAGGACCTTCTCGATACGCTGCAGGACGGGCTCGCTGGTCTCAGCCCCATAGAGGAAGCGGCAGCTGCAGTTCTTCTGCATGACCTCGGTGCGGGCAAAGCCGGTGAGGTCGCAGAAGCCGTCGGAGCAATAGACGATGGGGAAGCCGCGGCGGACCTGTGCGTTGGCCAGGATGAAGTTGCTGTCTGAAAGGAGACGCAGCCGCCCCTGAGGGCTCGGGGCCACCCTGGGGGGCTCAAAGGGGAGCCCAGCCCTCCCAGCCCCGCTTGGGTCCCTCTGGGAAGAGGAGCCAGGTCTCTGTCTGGCTGCCGGCTGCCCCCAGCCGCTCCCAGAGCTTGCTCATCCCCTGCCCTGCCGCCCCCAAGGCCCCATCCCGGGCAGGACTGCACAGTCCATGTCCAGCCCAGCCCCACACGCTGGAAGGGGAAGGAGCTCAGATCCAGCTCCTGGCTCCCATCACCAGAGATGCCATCCCGAGCAAGGCGATTCACGCCTCCCCCTTGCCATCTGCCACTCCCACCTCCTGCCGGGGCTCAGGGAGCTTAGCGGGAGCAGTGGCAAACCCAGCCGGGTGCTGCCAGCCCAGAGGTGCTGGGCTGCAGTGCTGGGGCCTCCAGCCCCAGGTGCGGCACCATGGCAGCACCCACCGAGAGGGTAGGAGAAAAGCCACGAGCCCAGGGTGAGTCAAGGACCCATGCCAAGTCAGCACAAGCCGGAGGTGAAGGGGAAACACAGCATCCTTGATCTGTCACAGCACCACGGAGCCTCCCCAGCATCACCCCTGCACTGACGGGGAGATGGCACCAGGCAGAGGAAAGCCCTTGCCAGCCCCGCGCCCTGCCCAGCGACAGAGTGGCCGCTTTTGCCCCGCAGCCCCCCAGCCATGGGCCGGGCAGGGGGGCTATCCCCAGGGCCACAGCAGCTCCTTGCTGCAGGCTCTGTGCCAGCGGGACAGATGGCCTCGTGCTAAAAGGGTGCTAAAGAAGCAGGGTGCATGGCCGGCACGGGCTGTGTTTGCACCCGGCAAGGACAGAACAGGGTGTCCCCAGCCCTGACATGGTCTCCAGCCCACAGGTCCCCAGCCCAGCACCCCTGCACGCCACGGCCCAGGCACCAGGAGTAGGCAAGATGTGGTCTGCCCCCTCTCACAGCAAAGGAGGGGAGCCCGCAGCAGATTACAGCACCCGTGCACTGACAGTAGAGCCATGCCAGGACAGTGCAGGCAGGGCAAGGGCAGAGGAGGTTGCGGGAAGGAGGGGACRGCAGCCACAGGCAGCCCTGGTGCGATGGGGGTGCAGCGGGGCCACCACAGCACAGCTCAGCCCCGGATTAGCTTGGAGAAACAAAAATAGCTTGAAGCTGTGACTAAGGCCAGATTTTGGCCCTGGGGAGCCAGGATTACGGCATTGTCCAGGATGTGTTATTAGAAAAGAAAAAAAGGGCTTGCATTTGGGAGCAGCTCTGCCGAGAAGGGTGAAGCAGCTCTGGGGGGCTCGGCAGCCCCCTACCATGGTGGCCAGCTTGCCTGGACAGGCACCCTCAGGCCCAGTGGGCAGCGGCTGCCTGGGAGAGACAGGGTTAACTCGCACAGCGTATCACTGTGGCTAAAGCCCCTCTCCATGGCAGATAAAGCCGATAAGAGACATATCAAACCCGCAAAGCTGGACACTGTTTAAAAGTGCCTGGAAGGCGGGTTGGTGCAGCTGCAGGCAGGATGCTGCCAGGGTGCTGTGGGGCAATCCCATCTACACAGGGCAAATTCCCAGGGCTTTGCGTCGGGTCATTTCAGGCAGCTCCTACAGGGACCCTCCTCCTCGGACAGCCAGATCCAGCCCTGGGGAGCCCAGGGCCAGCAGAGCTGGGGACACCAGTCCCTGCTGCCTCCGGGGGCTTTGCTAATGCCACAGCAGAACTGGGGGAACTCTCCTCAGCTCAGCAGAGGGGCAGGGGCATGTGGACCCTTGTGCCATGCTTGGCTTCTGCCCCTGTGGTGGGACAGTCGTAGGATCACCAGCGTGAGGCTCATGCGGCTCTGGGCGCAGCTCGGTCTGAGCTGGGGAGGGCTCAGAGGGCTGGCTGCCTCGTTACGCATTGCAGTCTCAAAGGTAACATCCCAAATGAGAGCTCCTATGGGCAAACGACACCCTGTGTCATCTGGGATGCTCTGCATCACGCCAGGCCAGGAGGTGGCCCAGCATCGCAGCCAACGCATGCCTCAGGGGTGCTCCTGGTGACCCAACGGTGCTGTGGGAGGTGCCTGCAGACTCCCAGTGCCGTCTTCATGCCGGTCCCTCCCAGCAAGGTGAGAGACATCCAGCTCTGCAGGCAGGGAGGCCTGGGAAGCCCCTGCTCCAGGTGATTCTGGGGGGCGCCTGGGGTCAGCCCTGAACATGACCTGTCCCCAGGTGGCTGCATGGTGCCAGCAGTGCCGGGAGCTGGCATGTGGCACCCTGGCATGATCCCCTCCCCAACATGCCAAGGCCTTAATCCATCCTGGCCCCAGCACACAGACACGGACATGGAGGGGAGCCCAGCTCCCAGAGATACGCCAGAACCTCCAGCCATGGGAAGTGGCCCCAAAACAGACAGCGCTGGGACAGCAYGGGCCCTGCTCCCTGCCCCTGCTAAAACACACCACTACCGGTATCGACCTGTCCAGGGACGTAATCCCAAGCAAGCAGGCACGTTGCTAACCAGGGGCTTGGGGTGGGCTGGCAGCCCTGTGCAGCACCGGGGCTTCCCGAGGGCCCCGCGATGTCTGTTGCAGCAGCGCCGTGTGCCGTGGAGGTGACAGGCACAGGCTGCGCCCCACAGCCACTCCCTGGCTCCGGGGGACCCCGGCTCCGGGGGCAGCTCGGGATGGCACCCTGACCCCCGCGGGGTCAGGCATGACCCACACGTCCCCCACGGGACCGGCCACGGCTCGAGCACGGGACGGGGCAAAGCCGGGCCCATGGGGGCTCCCGGGGCGGCCTGGGCAGGGTGAGCCCGGCCGTGCCCCCTCCGCGGGGACCCCCCTGCGCCCCGGCCGGGGCCGGGCCCCGGGTCCCGCGCGGCCCCTCCCGCCGCGCC
>JAYKAV010003465.1:1895190-1910505 GCA_035582835.1 Phoebastria nigripes
GGCACCAGGAGGGGCCTCGGCACCGGCGGCCACCGGCACCCGCCCGGGAGCAGGTCGCTCTGTCCTGGGGGGCACCGGGTTGGTGGCGCCGGGACCTGCTCGGCACCGGGAGGCACTGGCCCTCCCGGGCCCATGGAGGCTGCGGAAGGGGCAGGACCCGGCGTGCCCGGGGGCACCTGCTGTGGGACACCAGCCCCAGCCCTGCCGCTTGGGGCTCAGCCCCGGGCCTGTGGGGCAAGGCTGTGCCCTGCAGGACCCCCTGAGGGGCACCCAGGGGTGACGGGACCCAGCCGGAGCCCTCCCCAGGACCCTGCGCAGGGACRGGGTGGTGGGAGGGTGGCGGGGTGGAGATCAGGGACCTGTGGCCACAGGAGGGTCACCAGAGGCTCCCTGGTGCTGTGGTGCGGGATGCTCCAAGCCCTTTACAGGGGCTGCACAAACACCCCCCGCTCCTGGGCAGCCTGGTCAAGGCTCAGTTCGCCCCAGTTCTGGTCCTGCATCCACCCAGCTGGGCCCGCACACGCCCCCATGTCCAGGCACCACAGAGGAAGGCACCAGCCTTGCTGGCTGTCCTGGAGCAGAGCTGTACCCCCCCACCTCCTCCCAAGAGAGAAGGCAGAGCCGGGTAACATCAGGCTACCATTTATTGTAAAAGGCCAGCGGTGCCTGCGGTGCCCTGAGCAGGCTCAGCCAGGGCCAGGAGGAGGTATGTAAAAGTGTTATTTACACCAAGCTCCGGGCATGTGTCCCTGGGGGTCTGTCCCCCCGGGGATCCCCTCTCTGCTCCCGCTGTCCCCACCCCTCTCAGTAAAAACTCTTCACAGCTCCCTGGGCCTGGCTCTTGGTCACATCCTTCCCCGACTGTCCCTGGCGCTCCCTGGGGCTGGCAGGGCTGGCATCAGTGCCCCGTAGGGCCAGCGTCGGCTGGGCATCCATGCCCGCAAGGCAGCCYGATGTGCCATGGCAGGCAGTGCCAGGGTGCTCCCCGCGCTTGCCCATGGTGAGGATGCCAGCGGCGTGGTTGCTGGAGCTGTGCAGCAGGCGGTAGAGCCGGCTCTGGAAGGCCGGTGGGATGCTCTTCCTCTTGCCCAGCGTGAGGATGCCGGCAGCATGGTTGCCCATGCCGTGCAGGAGGTCATAGATGCGGCAGGAGCAGGTCTTCTGCCGGCAGCACTCGGGCAGACTCTGCTGGGCAGCAGCCAGGGAGCAGAGCAGGAGCAGGAGCAAGAGGCAGGCAGCTCGCTGGAGCTACCGGAGCAACGGGCAGCATTAGTGCAGGGCAGCTGGCAGTGCCAGAGAGGGGGGGCTGCACAGCCCCAGGGCTGCCCCCCAGTCCTGCTGTGCCAATCGGTGTCTCAGGTCCCATCTGCCCTGGTCGCTGCAGTGCTGCCTGCTTGTCCCTGCTGCCATGGGGGCCCAGCCCCACACCCGGGGTGCACCCAGAGTGTCACCCTTCGGCGCCCTGGGGCACGGCCAGCACCGCACCCCCAGGGAARCTGGGAGTGCTGCTCCCTGCACCCCCCCAGCCCCAGCAACCATGGCCCCCACCCACGCTYTGACCAGCAGCCAGACACAGGTGCCCTCACCAGCACATGTGCCCTGCTCCAGCACAAGGCAGCCGCAGCAAACACCCTTCCCTTGCTGCCGAGTGCCACGGGAMGAGCGGCGAGAGCACCCATGCTCAACGGCACAGGCCCCACATGCCCAGCTCCCTCCCAAGGAGCACATGGCTGAGCCCCCCTGATCGGCTGCTGGCTGTGGTCAGGGAGCCCTGGGGAGGAGCCACGCTCTCAGGGCTTCCCGAGGAACTGGCCAGGCCCTCCCGCACCCCCAGACCCCCAGGCCCCACATTCCCACCTCCCCCCCATCACTGCCCTCCCGGTCCCAAGGGCTGCAGTGCCCCGGCCCCACCTTGGCGTTGGGCACCTCCATCCTTCCTGGGGTCTTCAGGTGGCCGAGTGGCGCTGGGGCATGTCCCGCGGGGCAGTCGAGAGCACAGCACCCTGCACCGCCCGCTGCAGCTGCCGCTTTATAGGGGCTGGCACAATAGCGCTGCCAAAAATACCGTCRGGGCCAGGCGGGAGCGGCCGGTCTCTGGGAGACGCAGGCGCGCTGTGGACGGTAGCTCGGAGACCGGCCAGGCCTTTCCCCTCATTTGCAGCTCCTCATTGTGTGGGTGCTGGCAGGCCAGGCGCGGTGGCTGGGGTGCGTGGCACTAATGAGGCCGTAATTGCCCGCGGGCCCCGCAGCCAGGCCGGCACAAAGGCGCTGAAGGTCAGCACTGGGGAGKCACTGGCCTGCTCGTGACAGCGTGTGGGTCCACTCCTCATGGCTCCATTAGGCTAATTACCTCCCTGAACAAAGGGGTGCCGGGCAGCCGCTCAGCTCCTTGACGTGGGGAGCCGTCACCCTGCGCTCGGCTGGTGCCGGGGGGGCACTGGTGCCAGGGGAGGGATGGTGCCGCCAGGGTCCCTGAACCCAGTGCTGCCCTCCATCCCCTTTGGTGACCCCATCCCGCCTTGGCCCCGCACCAGGCGCGCGGAGGGAGCAGCAGGGCACCAGGGTGGGTCTCACACTCTTTATAACGCTCCGCAGCCCCGGTCCGACCCCAGACCGCCCCTCACCCATTGCTTGCGCCAGGACCCCCTCACCCTGGGCGGGGTCAGAAGCCACATCTGCTGCCAAGGCCGGTCTGCAGTGGCCCCCCAGCCCTCCGCCCGCTGCACCCCAGAGCCTCCCGGCCCCTCTGCATAGCAGGGGCCCCAGGGACGCCAGGGAGGGGAAGGGACCCACTGCCCCGCAGAGAGGGGACAGGGACCAGCCAGGACYCTTCCCGCCAAGCAGGTTTTCCCCGGGGCTGGCAAAGGCAAAACCCACAGCCCTGGCTGGGGGCAGGAGCCTAGACCCAGGGCTGCTTTTACAAGAGGAGTCTGGCCCAGCAGGCTGGGGGTACGTGCACACAGGCACTGGGGTGCCAGCATCCCCGCCGGCCCTGCGGCAGGGTGCTTGCTCCGGAAGCAGATGGGAGGGATGGATGAAGCCCCGGGAGCTCGGGGGAGCAGGAGCAGGGACACCCTTCCCCAGCCTCCCTGCTGGGCCCTGCCGCAGCCCCTCGGCACGGCAGAGCGCAGGCACCCAGACTCGCACGTGTTCCTCCACGCACTGAGCCTGCGGGCAGGCAGCTGCCTGTACGTGGGCAGGCTGGGACTCCCTGGTCCCGGCCCCTGCAGCTGGGGGGGTGCTCAGTCTGGGCCCCCGAGCCCCAGGCCRGGGTCAGCAGGACGCTGTGTCACCGCCTCCTTCCGTCTCAGGGATGGGCTCCAGCGGGGCACGCAGCTGGGAGGGCTCCGGCGAGGCCGAGCCGTTCCTGCCAATGCCGCAGGACTGTCCTGCGTTGTGGATCTGCCACAGGTTGTCCAATGCCTCCGCCTTGGCGTGCTTGAGGAGGTCAGCCTGGCCCTGCATGGGGAGAGGGCGTCAGGGGCCAGCCCCAGGGCTGCGCCACTCGGGCTGCCCAGACCCCCTGCACGGAGCATGGGCTGCCCTGCCAGCTGCCCCCACGAGGGGGGCTCGCTGGGTGCGGGCACCACCTGTACCCCCTGAACAGGCCCGTGCCATCCCCAGCACTCATAGAGCATCCCCCGGGTGCGGGTCGGCGGGGCGGGGGCAGCAGGGTGGGGTGGGGAGGGGGCTGTGCATCCCTCGCCCCTCACCTTCAGGACAGTGATGTTCCAGGCGAAGCTCTCCAGCGCCTTCTGCAGCTTGCGGCCCCGCAGCCCCTCCTTGGCCTCGATGCGGTGCAGCTCCTTGTGGAAGTCCATGCCTGCGCAGACAGGAGCGTCGCTCAGCACGCGTGGTGCTGCGTGCACAGGGACGGCCACCGCCCGCCATGGATGGAGACTGAGCTGGAGGGACGCCCTTCGCCTGGCACGGGGGTGCAGGCTGGGTGGGCTCCCCACTGCCCCAACAGCCCCGAGCCCCCTCCATGCCGGGAACGATAGGCCGACGGAGCCCCCACCACCCCAGCACCACCCTCAGCCCCAGCCCTTGGCGGTTTTGGGCCCCGGAGGCCATGGGGTCTGGAAGGGCAGCAACTACCCCAGGCAGAGGCATAGCTCTTGCACACTGCAGCCCAGCCGGGGGGCTCAGAGCGGGGCTGCCAGGCACCCCCTGCCGGAGTGCGGGCCCCCGCACCATGTACCGCGTGACGTCCTCGTGAGCGGATGCTATATTTACCCCTCCTGACGCAGCACCGGCTCTGGGCCCACATGAGGACTCCCACACAAGCCTGCTCACCCACGTGCTATCAATCAGCACGCCCCCAGCCCCGCACCCCCGCCCGCAGCCAGCACCTCCCCGGACCCCACAGC
Source organism: Phoebastria nigripes (assembly GCA_035582835.1). Classification (NCBI taxonomy): domain Eukaryota; kingdom Metazoa; phylum Chordata; class Aves; order Procellariiformes; family Diomedeidae; genus Phoebastria; species Phoebastria nigripes. The sequence continues at coordinate 1,899,561 of JAYKAV010003465.1, forward strand.
ACCCACCAGCCAGGCATGGGCCAGGCTGGCACCGCAGGGGCTTGTCCACGGCACAGCCGGGGCAAAAGCAGGGGCAGGCAGCACCCTGGGCACGGGGGTGGGGGTTGCAGCCCCCAAACCGCTGCCTGCCACCGCCTTGAGGGGTCGGGCAGAGGCAGCAGTGGAGGCCGCACACCCTAGAGCCCCTCTGCCCCGCGACACCCTGCCGGCACAGCAGTGGGGCTCCTGCAGCCAGAGCGGCACAGGATGGTGCAGAGCCCACCCATGCCCCGCATCCCAGCCCCGCAGCCTGTGCCCCCCCTGCTGCCGCTCCCCCCAGCGCTGGCAGCAGTGGCGGAGCTGAAAGCCAAGAGCTCGGGGAGATTTCCGGGCTGCCGTGCAGGCAAGGAACAAACAGGGCTGCTGGCAGCAAGGCTGGTACCAGCTGAGGGTGGCAGAGTGAGGCCCCCTCCTTCCTCCCCGGCCCCTCCAGCTCCTGGCGGCTCTCCCAGCTCTGCGGGGAGCCCACATGAGGCCCCGGGCTGGCAGCCCCCCGTGCACCCAAGGGTGGCTGGGGCTATCTCTGCAGGGCCCCAGCCCACAGAGGGGCTGCGCAGCCGTCAGTGCCTGGAGCGGGGCTGGGGGTCCCGGGCAGCCGCCAGGGTGGGGGCAGGACAGGTTGGGAGGACCGGGGCAGGCAGCCGGCAGCACCTGCCTGTGTGGGTTCAGCCATGTGTCTTGGAAGTCATAACATTCAGTTGCCACTTCTACCGTCAGCCCCAGTCTGTTATTTCTGGTGCTAATTATATTCTGGCGTTTGGCAGCTAATGACTCTTCCCCGCTTCCTCATCAGCCTCCTCCGCTCCCCTCCCTCTCTCCCCTCCCGCCCGCACAGCCCCTGCAGCCCACCCGCCCAGCACCCTGCCCTGGTGCAGGCAGCCCCGCACCCCAGTGGCACCCGGCACTGGACAGCTTCCCGCGCCCACCCTGTGCTGCCGGGACACGGGAAAACCGCAGAGCTGGGCTTGGGGCCACCCCAGCCGGAAATCACTCTCCCACGGCCGGCCGGCCCTGGCTGCTCTGCTGCTGAACTCCGTCCCTGGCATGCACCCGCCCGGGGTGCAGACATGCACTCCTCGTCCTCTGCCGCACACTGCAGACGTGCAAGCACACAGCCAAAAATGCCAGCATGCTTGGCTGTGCCTGTGCCCAGGTCTGGAGCTTGGTGCCAGACCCCCTGAACCGAGCCCTGCGGGGACACGTGCCCCCAGCCCAGCGCAGAGGCACGGCACCCCCTGCGCCCAGCTCTCCAGGGATGTGCCCGGGTCTGCAGCATGGAGCAGCGCCAGGGCTGGGCCTGCCCTCCCAGGACCCACCTGCCTGCTGCGCCTGGATGAGCTTGCCATACACCGTGTCGGCTGACTCGATCAGCGTCCGGCTGGTCTGGATCATCTGGGGAGAAGGGCAGCGTGAGGACCTGGGCAGCCCCTGGCCCCACACACTCCCCGGCAGAGCGGATGGGGAGAAGGGGCTCAGGCAGGGGCTGCCCCTTGCCCCAGCGTGGTGGACGGGGTCTGGCCCTTCTTGCCTGGCCGTGCGCAGCCAGGTGCGGTGTGACCAGCGCCTGGCCGGCGGCCAGGTCCCCCTCCAACACAAAGGAAGGAAGCAGCTCTGGCTGCGGCTATTAATGGGATTTCTCCCGCCAGGCGGGACCACAGGATGCCCTGCCAGCTGGCCCTGGCATGGGGTGCAGGCAGCGCGGGCAGGGGGACAGGGGCTGTGCAGTCCCAGGGCTCGTACCGAGCTGGGCGAGCCTGCGCCTCGACGAGACTCCTCCCTGGGCAGCCTCCCACGCAGCCCCCCATCAGCCTCCCCCTGCACCGGGTTGGATGCAGCGAGTTTGGGGTCCCCCATCCTGGGCAGGGCAGTGGTCCCGGTGCCACCGGCCCCACAGAGCATCACCATGAAGAGCCGAGTCCCGGCAGGAYGGCGCTTACCGTCTCGTAGGCGGTGAGGACCTTGCGCAGCAGGTCCGGGATGGGGCCCTGGGCCTCCATGGTGGGGTACTGCTCTGCCAGGTTGAGGGTGACGCTGGGTGCGCTGTCACTGTGCAGCAGCCACGCGGCCACCGTCAGGATGCACTGCTTCATGTTGGCGGCGGGCGTCAGCCCGCACAGCTCCTTGAAGGAGACCAGCGCGTTCTGCGGGCAGAGACCGGTGTCAGGGGCTCAGCCTGGGAGGGCCCCCAAGAGCCCCCCCACTTCCCCCGGCTCTCTGCTCCAGACGAGGCTCCTCGCCCGCATCCCCCAGGAAGAGGGGGGATGCCCGGGTTCCCCACCACTCACGGTCCGGCCCCGTCCTCCCCGKCAGAAACCAGGTCCCCCGGTGCCTCCGCGGGGTCTGTACCTGGACGTTCTCCCGCAGGTCAGTGGCCTCCCGCAGTGGCTGGGTGGCCGTCCGGAAGACCTCGTCAATGGCCTTGATGCCAGTGGCCTTGGTGGAGGTGTACTCCCGCACCCGGCGGCCCCGGCGCCCTGCCAGCCCCCGGCGGTGCCCCTTGCCCCCACCGCGGCGGTCAGTGATGGCCACGTGCACGAAGAGGGTGGCATGGGGCAGGGGCTCCCCAGCCAGGGACTGGAGGGGGACGTGGCGGTAGCCGGGCTGCAGGCACTCGAAGGGGATGGTGTACTGGGCAATGAACTCATCCCCAATGTAGTCATCGTCCAGCACAACAAAGCGCAGGACGGCCAGCTCTGGCAGGTTGATCTGGAACTCCAGGCTCTCATCAAAGACTGGGTTGTCCCCGCTCTGCAGGGCCGTCTTGGTGCGGTGCTCGGCGCAGTCGGCCGGGATGCCATGGATCTCAGCACAGACGTAGGGCTCCACCACCTCCCCCTTGGCCCCCGAGCCCTTGGGCTTGGGCAGGTTCTGCCCGCTGATGACCTTGAGGTGCAGGAGCTGGGCAGGCACCCCAGGCAAGGAGTCCTTGGCATTGGCACTGAAGTAGGAGACCTCCTCCCGCATGATGGCAGGGCGGAGGACGTAGCCACAGGCCCCGTTCTGCCGGAACCAGCCCGCGTTCAGGTCCATCATGAGCCCCGGTGTCTGGTAGTTCATGGCCACCATCTGACAGCCGCACTTCCAGAAGTCCTGGGGGTTCATGTTGCTGGCGTCGATGCGCATGGGGCTGGGGTAGACGCGGGACAGGAACCGCTTGTTGTAGCTCACCAGCTCAGCCGGGCACTCGTTGGTAAAGCGTCCCGCCTCCACCTCGCTGAAGGAGCACATCTCCCAGTAGCGCTGCCTGCGCCGCGAGCTCTCAAAGTCCTGGAAGGGGATGGCCTGGCAGAGGCTCACCAGCTCCGAGAGCTCCCGGCTGAGCCGCACTCGCCGCGGGCCACCTCCCTCCAGTGCCTCCCGGTCCTCCTGGCCCAGCCGGCGTGCCAGCTCCCAGCCTTCCTCCTCATCCGACACCTCCCCCTCGCTGTCCTCGCAGCCGGGCGGCAGCTTCTTGCCCTTGATGAGGATGCGGCCCTTGAGCTGCTCCGGGGAGGGCAGGTAGGATGCGGCGGGGTTGGGGGGCTCCAGGTACAGCTTCTCCCCCAGTGTCTTGCGCAGGCACTGGGCRGCGAGGCGCTGCTGGGGGGCCGAGCAGCGCACCACCAGGCAGAGGATGAGGGGGTAGGCGGAGGCAGTGAAGGCGTGCTGGTCGATCAGCCCCACCACGGCGCGGAAGGGCACGCAGGAGGCAGCCGAGGGGCTGGTGTAGACCACAGGCTCGCCCTCGGGGCCRTCCCACAGCACCAGCTCAATGCTGCGGCAGCCCAGGCCCAGGGCGCTGATGTAGCCGCTGATGTCCGAGCGGCCCCAGAAGTTGTCCTCCAGCAGGCAGGCGCTGTGGGCAGAGCTGATGTAGTAGTGGGAGAGGGGCTGCGCCATGTCCTGGCACACCTTGCGGTGCTGCGGGTCGAAGATGGAGCAGTCGGCAGAGAGCAGGTAGCGCGTGAAGCCATCGATGGCCAGGTAGCCCTTCTCCCGGCCCTCCTTGGAGGGCTCGTACTTGCCAACAATCTCCAAGCACTTCTCCTCTGTCACCCCCTCCATGCCCTGCTCCACCTCCAGGAACATCAGCAGGTCCTTCAGACCCAGGTACTCCTTGTTGCTGGAGAACTGCACCAGCAGGAAGAAGATCTCAGGGCGGGTGCAGAGCTCGCAGTACACCTCCACGAAGAGGTCGCAGGCCACCTCTGCACCGGGACGCTCACTGGCCTTCTGCAGCTCCTTGAACTTCAGCTCGATGGTGGAGGTTTTCATGCCTGGGTTGAGCGCTTTGATCAGCTGCACAGCCCGGGACACAGGGATGCGGCCAGACTTCTCGAGGTCGGCGAGGTCAAAGACGGAGGAGATCCAGGAGGTCCGGAGGCTGGGGTGGCCAGTCCCAGGTGCCTCAGGTGTGTGCTTCCCATAGGACACCAGGTACCGGAGCCCCATCACCCAGGCGCTCACCACATCAGCCGAGCTGGCCACCAGGTCCAGGGACTCATAGTTGTCTCCGTAGATGATGGAGAAGGCGCACTCATCCGGGAACTGGTCGGAGAGGCCATTGCTGCGCAGGACGGGCGTCTTCTTGCCCACACGCACCTCTTTGACCGACTTGATCTCAATCTTGGCCTTCTCCGAGTCCTTCTTGGAGGGCTCCCAGCGCACGGAGCGCATGTCGGCGTCCAGCACGAAGAAGCGGCTGTACATGCGGGAGTTGGAGCGCACCTTCTTCAGCTCACAGCCCTCCAGCATGAAGGAGATGCAGGCAGCTGTGCTGTTGATCTTGCGGTCGTTGGGCATGGTGCTGAAGGACACTGTCTTCTTCTGCGGCGGCCGCTGCCGGGAGCCATCCTGCCAGGGTGGGAGAAGGGGGCAGAGCAGTCAGGGACGGGGCAGGCAGCGCGCACCCCGCCAGCTCCCAGCGCCCTCCTGCCGCACGCTCTCCCCACCCCAGTCCTGATGCGCAGCGCAGCACCCCAGGGTGCCCCAGGATGCCCCAGCACCACATGAAGCCCAGTCCGCCCCAGTCCAACCCTCTCCCCAGGGGCTGGGAGCCGGCTCCAGCCCTGGCCTCCCCCATGGCTTGCTGCCTGGCTTATTTTAACTCCGCTTTCCTTCCTTCCTTCCTGTTCCCGGCCCTAAGCCAGATCCTTCCCCACTGCTCTCTCACCCTCAGAGGCAAGGCCATGCACAGGCAGCTCAGCCCGGTCCCCGTCTCCCCGGCCTGGGGACACCGGAGGAAAACAGGCACCCGGCAGGACCAGCCTGTGCTCACAGCAGCCCCATCCCTGCAGAGGGGCACATGCCATGGCCCCTCACGCCTTCCCGTGCACCCTGGGCACCGACCCCAGGCACCATGGCAGTGGGGTGCGAGGATGCCTGGGGCACCCCGAGGTGATGCACGGGCAGAGCTGCTCCTGGGGAGCCCCAGCCAGACCCCCCACTCTGTCTGCCGGGGAGTGGTGCAGGACAGCCACCTGCAAGTGCCACGTGCTGGGGATGAGCACGGCCCACGACCCCGTCCTGCAGAGCCTGCGGCTGCTGCTGCCTGTACAGCGCCACAGGGGGTATGGGTCTGCTGCCTGCACCCCATGCCTGCACTCTGCCCGTACCCGTGTGCCAGCCCTGCCCCTCAGCGGGGAAGGGGGACCCTGCTGCCACGGGGCTGGAGGGGGCGGAGGATGAGGGGGAACAGCAGGGCCGGGAGCATATTATGGGATGGATTTCATTAAGTAGTGCAGCAGGAGGAGATTTAATCCATTTCTTCAAGATTATGGTGAGTCACCTCTAATCTGGTGGTGTCTCCAGCAGAGGCAGGTCCTGCCCAGCTGCCCGGGTTGGGGGTGAGGGGGTGTTCCCCTCTGGCGCCCCGAGAGCTTCCACACCACATGGGGCTGCCACAGAGCGGGCCGGCAGCCTGGACGAGCACGTCCCTGTGCCTGACCCTGAAGGGTCTGGATCTGCCCCCATGGGGCCAGGCAGCCCCGGCCCAGGGCAATTGGGACAGGTCACGCAGGCGGCCGGCCAGCTGTTTCCGGGGGTGCCCGGGACACAACGTCCTGGGGAAGGGGGAACCAGCCCCAGCCCTCGGCCCCACGCTAGAGCCGACTAGATCCTGCCGGCCCGGAGGGAGACGCCTTCCTGGGCAGGGGGCAGTTGGCGGGCGGCAGCACCGTTCCTCTGCAGTCTCGCTGCCYGCTGGCGAAGGCCAACCCCACTCAGCCTCCCGCAGGGGCTATTTCCCCCAGCTCAGATGCAGGAGCTGTTTGCATCCTCTCGCTGCCAGATTGCTCCGGGGAGCCGGCCGAGTGCCAGGACCCTGACTCCGTGCCAGTCGGCTCCTGAGGGGGGTGCCCCCTGCTCAGCTGGCTGCTGGGCCCCCCAGCTGGCAGCAGCTGCCCCCTCCCCTCTGCAGCCTCCCTGGGCAGTGGGGTGGTGATGGACGGCATCCCCCGGAGCCCTACCATCCACCTGGGACAATCACCCCCAGGGCTGAGCCGGGGACCCGGCTGCCAGGAGCCACCATGCCAGGGTGCAGGACCCCAGCCAGCCCTGGTCAGTGGGGTCTCAGCGGCAGGTCACGCCATCGGCCAGCCCCGCAGGGAAGGACTCGCCACCGGGACACTTCCTGCAAGCAGCAACCTGAGCGCCCCGCTGATGGGCAGCCCTGGCCCTCGCCCCGCCGCGGGGTGATGGCTGGCACCGGGGAGCAGCCCCCTCCTGCCCTGGGCAGGACACCTGCACCTCTGCAGACCCGCTCTCCGCCCCGGCGCACCCCACCCCAGGCAGCTCTGCACCRGGCCCCACAGCCGAAAACAGGAAATCCATCCGGAAAGGAAACACGGGCGGGGGGCCTGTGTGCACCCAGCGCCTGGGGACCTGCCTCCAGCTGCACCCACCGCAGGCAGCCAGACCCACCCCTCTGGCACCAGCGCCCCTGGGCCTCRTGCCACCCCCAGCTCAGGGCAAAAACCTGAACACCCTCCCTGCAGCTGCCCGTCCCCTGGGGCTTGGGCAAGGGGAGGGGGTGACTGCTGCAGCGCTTTGGGGTGCAGATGCACAGCGCAGACCCAAGCATGCCTGCGGCAGATGGGCTCTGCTCTCACCATCCGCACAGGCGAACCTCGGCGGGTGCCGCTGCCGCCCCGCTCCAGGCACTCCCAGTGTTTGCACCCAGCAAGCCAGTGACAGCAGCCGTGTGGGGCCTCCTGCCCGCAGCCGCCCGCCGGCTTCACACCCTGGCCTGGGCACTGGTGGGGAAAAGCYGCTGCTCCCCAGCAGCCCATTGCACAGGCACTTTCCAGGTGGGCTTCCACCCTGGTGATGCCCTGCTAAGTGCTCCATGAGGTGCAGGCAGGGGCGGTGCAGGCAGGAGCAGCACAGGCAGCCAGGGCTGCAGAGCTCCATCAGGTGATAAGTAGGTCAGCAGCGGAGGCAGGAGGACGTGGCACCCACGGCCACAGGAGCATGGAGCATCCCCGGCCACAGGGCAGGGCTCCGGCAGGAGCAGGGCATCCTGCACGCTGTGCCGCCAAGCTGGCAGCAAGCAGGCAGGGCTCTTGCCAGTGCTGCCACACACATCGCACCCACATAGCCCGGCTCTGCAGAGCGAAGATGCACCGACCATGATGCCAATGCCGACCATGATGTCAATGGCGAGCACAGGCATCCAGCTGGGCACGGAGGGCACGTCCAAACCCAGCTGCCCGCACCCTGCCTGGCTCTGCAGTATGTGCTAAGCACCTCTTCAGCAAATTACCTCCCGCAGTTAGTGCCCTGGAAAGCACGGTAGCCCTAATCTCAGCCACCACGTGACCACCGTTGTTACCCGGCCAAGCAACCCGCTCCCAAGCACGGGGATGGGGAAGGGCCCATCGGCCGCCCCTCCCTTCCCATTATCCCCAGCAGCAGCTCATGACGGCAGGAGACAGAGGAACTGAAAGCCTCTGGGGCTGAGGCATCTTGGCCCAACCATGGCTCTGCTGCCCAGCCAGGGGAGCAGGACTGCTGCTGCCCTGGCAGCAGGACCCCTCTCCCAGCCACGGGGGGGCCACATTTTGCCTGGGGGATGGGGCTGTTCCCCAGCCTGGCTGTGACGTGACTCATCCACAGCCAGTTTCCCCAAGTCCCGGTTCTTCCCACTGTCCCCATCCCAGGCTGGGCAGCACGAGTAGGGATGCGGGCAGCAGGCACCAGAGCAGAGGCAGTGGGAGGCCAGGCACAGCCAGGGCTTTTCTACCATTGTTTATTCCCTGCCAAGAAGATAGCGAGTGACACATCCACTCCCCGCGGCACCAGCTGCCACTACCCAGCGAGGGGCCGTGGAGCCGGAGCCCCACACAGAGGCACCGCACAGCTCCTGGGGCTGGTGCAGGACGGGGAGGGGGCCCACGCAGGGGACAGGACAGCAGGGTGCTGGGAAAGGGTCACCTCCTGCAGCAGGGAGGAACAGATCCAGTACCCCCCAAGTCCCTCTCCAGCATCCTGCCAGCCCACTGGACCTCCAGCCCCCTCCGCTCCCAGCCTGAGAAGAAAGCAGGGAGCAGTTCCTCTAGTCRGGGCATGGGGATGCCACCCTCCCCATCGCTGCACGGAGCCAGCTCTGCTGCCACCCGGCACGGCCAGCCCTGGGCTCCCTCTACCCCAGCACAGCTGCCGATTTTCACTTTCAGATTCACTCCTCCAGCCTTTTCTGGAAATCCCGAAAAATAACAGAGCCGGCAGCTCTTCCCACATGTGCCTCCACTTTGTCAGCAGCCAGCCCCTGCCCAGCCCACTGCCCCGCTGCCCGTGGCTCATTTGTGCCCTCGCTCCAAGCTGTAGCCAGGATCATGGTGCCAGGCCCCCTCCCTGCCCTGCAGCCCCCGCACCGGCACTGTGGCCAAGCTGCGGGCGCAGCCCCTGACTCCCACCCATCACCGTACAGGGGAGCAGCAAAGCTGCCGCAGACCCCACAGCACGAGAATGGCCTTGGCCTCCCGCAGGGATTCAGGGTCGGGCAGCTGCTCCCCAGGTCCTGCTGGGGCTGGTTGGGGACCCAACCTGCTGGAGGTCCCCACGGACCCTTCCTGCCACCACCACCCTCTCCCCAGCCGCTGTGCAGAGCTGGTCCGAGATCCCCCCCCAGCCGGGGAGAGCCTGGGCACAGAGGGGTCTCAGCCRGCGGTGGCAGAGGGGCTGGTGGAGGACGCGCTTTGTCCCCCGTCCCTGCTCAGGGACAGGAAAGCTGTGGTGGGGAAGCAGCAGGACTGCTGCCTCCAAACAAGTGAGGGCAGGAGGAACACAGCGTGGGCAGCCRGTGCCTGCACAGTCCCACAGGCAGCGTGCCTGCCCACCGTCCCCTGCCCACCAGCCTCAGCCCAAGGAGGGGCTCAGCATAGTCGGGGTCCTGGGGCACAGACAGGCTCAGCCTGGGGAGCTCACAGCTGTGGGACTCAGGACCTGCAGCCCTCCAGCACCAGGGCAGGATCAGGCCCCGGATGGACTCGGAGATGCATGACGGACCAGCACAGGCTGGGGACGCTGGCCAGGTCTGACCTGCTCCAGTGCCAGAGCCCTCCCCCACCAGCACTGGCCCTGGGCCACCCAACCTTCACGTGAAGCCAAATCCTGCAGTTACACATGGCGGTGATGGGGGATGTGCCCAGCCTGGGGGCAAGCGAGGGGTTCACCTCCAGGCCACGGCGCCCGCAGCTGGCTCCTGGGCAGAGAGTGGTGGGGAGGCGTGCTGTCCGGCCCGGGGAGGAGCAGGAGACCCCGGYGAGGTCCCCAGGGAAACCGGGCACAGACAGCACACTGGCACCAGCCTTTGGCTGCACAGGAGCACCGGGAGGTCTCCTCACTGTCACCGTGCAGGGCACAGCCTGGCCACTCTCACAACAGTTTGCAGCGGGAGCCCGGGCGGGCGCAGGGTCCCTCTGGCTGCCCGGAGGAGGGGCCAACACCTCTGCCCACGGAACCGGGTCCCGGGGGCAGTAGACCGGGGCTGGGCCGGCACCACGGGAACAGCCCCCCCACACAGGGTATTAATAGCAGTGGAGCAATCCCGGCTTAAATAGGCTGCCAGGAGTGGGGAGGCGGGTCCCGGGCAGACGCGACCTATTGTGTCAGTGAGCATCGCCGGCATAAGCGCAATTAGGGGGGCTCATTTAGGAAAGCACGCATGTGACCCACTGCCCACCCACGTGGGAGACCCCCAGAGACCCTCCCTGGCCCACGGCCCCGCCAGTGCCCCCACCCGGCCACGGCAGGGCTCCGGGGAGGTGTCGGGAGCAGGTCGGGAGCTGGCCAGGCCGGGCCCAAGGCTCAGCGCCTTCGCAGGAAGGAGCACGGGAAAGCAGAAGGTGCTCGGGAGCCGGGGGCAGGTGTCTCCTCTCTGGCACCCATGGGTGCCCTGAGCAGGACAGGGCGATGCTGCGGTGTGGCTCCCACGGCAGGAGCAGCGTGGCCGTGCAGGGTCCCCGCGGGAACGGCAGCGGCTGGATGGGGCAATCCACGGCCACACAAAGAGGACAGGCCTGGCCCGGCAGCACACGAAGCCCGAGCCAGGCTTTGCCCTTGGGGACCCACGATGCCGGGCAGGGCGAGGGGATGCCGTGCCGGCCCTGGCAAAAGCAGCCCCAGCGAGCCCGCTGCTGCGGACAGGGGGCAAAGCCCCGCGCCCGGCTGGGCGGGCAACCCCCAGGCACCGACCCAGGGCTGCAGCTGCCCCGCGGCTCCACAAACCCGCCCCACGGGTGCAGGCAGCGCCCGGCCGGGCACGGCGRGAGCCCGGGGGGCGGCGGCCACGGCGGGCATCGCGGGCTGGCAGGGCCGGTGCCCCCTGGCTCCGGGGCCGGGGGACGCGCAGCTCCGGCGGGGGGCACGACTCGGCCCCCCGAGCCCTGCGCAGGTGCCGGGCAGCGCCGGTCCCGGGGGGCGCCGG
>JAYKAV010003465.1:1916448-1935604 GCA_035582835.1 Phoebastria nigripes
CCGCCAAGCGGAGAATTAAATCGCAATTAAAACCCAAGAGCAACCCCCGCCCTGTTCTCCAGGCCTCGGCAAGAGAAGGCTCCTTTTTGAAAAAATAGCGCAATTTATCTGTTTTGCTTTGCTTTTTCCCCCGGGAAAATGTCCCCAGACCCCGGACCCCCGGTATACCCCCCCGGTATCGGGGTCAGCCCCCCGGGCCGCCCACTCCTGCCCGGGCATTGCCCAGAACCTGCCCTGCCTGCGCCAGCTGCCGGGGGGGGGCTGCAGGTGGAGGCCCGGCCCCCTGCACTCAGGGAGAGGACATGGGGACGTGGACCCCAACCCTGCACCTGGCCGTGGGGCACCACTGGCCTGCTGTGCACCATCCAGAGATTGGGGAGCACTGGGCCACCCGTGTCCCCCACAGCCCCTGCCCCCCTCCCCACTTACCAGGGCAGGGACCTGCCTCCTCCCCAAGACACACGTGAAACCCAGAGCTTTTGTGTTACAAAAATATTCCGTGCTTTATTTACTCTGTGGTAGAAAAATAACATGGCCAGGACCCCAGAGCTTCTCGGCCAGGGTGAGGGGAGAGGCAGGGGGGGCTAGAGAGCTCTGCTCCCCCCAAAGCGCCTGCACTGGCCAGCTGCCCTCGCTGGGTGCTTCCCTCACRCTGCACTGGCTCCGGAGGGGGATGCTGAGGCCGGGAGCCGAAGGGGCTCCCGTATCCTTGGGGGTCAGAGGAGGAGATGAGGTCCAGGAGAGGACCCCACCGCCGCAGAGCAGAGCACCAGCACGGGCCAGGGGGAGCCCCAGCCACCCCCCCTCCGCCCCACGCCAGAGTCCAGTGCACCCACGCACCCCCTGGGAACGGAGCCATGGGGTAGAACAAGRMGGCGACACGTACATTCTTAGTGATGACTGCAAAAGTGAACCTGAGGCCGGACACCCGGCCCCCACCCCAAGCAGCCCGGCGGTGCAGAGCAGGGCAGCTCCGGGGCTGGTGCTTGCAGAAGCGGAAAGCCAAAGCTGGGCCTTTTAAAAGGAACATACAGGAAAACTATGCGACAAATCCGCTGCCATTTATACAAGGGCATAAACACCAAAGAGCTGGACGCCAGCCTGCATTTCGGGGCAGCACAGAGCAAATCTCTGGGGCGGGGCCCCCCTCACCGCCCCCCCCCAGCACAGAGACACGAACACAGCACAGTCCCCGCAGCGCCGGGGCTGGGGGCAGGGAGCCAGGCGCCCGCCCGTCACGACTGGGCGTGGGGGATCCACTGACTGTCCATGGGGCGCCGCAGCAGCTCCTCCACGTGCCTCGCCACATCCATGGTGTCGTCCAGGTCAAAGTCACCCTCAGGGTCCAGCACGGCATCAGGGCTGCAGGAGGCAGGGAGTGAGATGGGGGGACTGGCTGTGGCAGGATGGGGACCAGGGATGCAATACCTACTTCTGGGTGTACATGTTGTAATGGGGCTGGGAGCAGACAGCGGGCGAGGGAGCCTGGTCCATGTAGGTGGCCCCTCCTGGGGCAGAATCGCCTGACGCACTGACAAACCTGTGGGGATGGGGGGCTCCTGAGTGCTGGCATGGGACAGGACAGGCTCCCCCCCGGGTGAAGTCACACTCCGGGAATTCCCACTGCCTCTGACCGGCATCTCCCAAAGCTGGTGGGGTGCCAGCAGGGGACCCAAACCCCACACCCACAAACAGCGACAACCTGCAGGGTCCCCAGCCCCAGCCTCCTGGGTGGCAGCACAGCGAGGGGGGCTGTCCGCCTTCCCAAGGAACGCACAGCCCTGCCTCGGCCACGGGCCCGTGCTCCTCAGCCCGCAGCACCAGCTCAGCACTGATGTGGCCATCGGTGGTGTGAGAGCCCGAGAGCAGAGGTGCCTTGGGCTGCCGGCCGCCCCAGCCAGCTCGCCAGGGACGATCCCATGGGACTGCCCAGGGTCTGCGTTCAGGGTCAGACTTACTCAGGCACCACTTGCTTGATCTGTGGCTTCACATATCCATCCACAGCTTTAGCTAAAGGAAAAAAGGCAGCGTTAAGGCCCCAAGATGCTGGCGGGTGCCGCAAGCCTGCAGCAGGGCTGGGGGCTCATGCACGGCCAGCTGCAGAGCCCCCACGGGGCTGGATGCGGCCCCAGGGCGGAGGGATGCTGTGAGCCCTGGCTCCACCCCAGTCGGATGCATGAAGGAGAGGGACGCACGCGCGGGGTGAAGGGGCAGCGCTACCTGGCGTGGACTCACAGAGAACCGGCGTGTAGTACTTGGAGAAAACCTCGTCCTTGGGCCGGTCAGGGAACACGTAGATGAGGTAACTAAGGTCCCCAAGACGGTCGGCCAGGGAGCGGATGGAGAAGTCCCTGGTGGTGAAAGGCATCAGGTTCCAGAACATCCTCTCGGCTGGAAGACAAGAGCGAGGACCACGGTGACGCCCAGAGAGAGATGCTCCAGCCGCGGGCTGCAAGATCACATCGAACATCAGATGGCATTTCCCACGCTGCATCCCTCTCCCGGCAACATTTAAGGACAAAACGCAGGTCGCCAGGAGGCACAGTGAACTTGAGGCAGGTCTGTCCTTGTCCAGGCACACGGCAGGCAGGTCCCCCCCGGCTGCAGGGGCTCTGTGGGGCTTTGCGGTGTTCCTYGGCCACACAAGCCTCCAAAGGATGCTCTCATGAAGAACAGTAACAAGCAGACTTGCTGCACGGGGTCAAGCAACCTGTGCAAACCCCTTGCACCAGGAAGCACCATGGAGTCGCTGCATTTTATACAGCCACGAGTAAGACCCTGTGGTTGGATCGGACAGTTCAGCCCAGTTCCTCCTCCCCGCCAAAGCCAGAGCTTGGGCTGGACGCAGCCACGGCTGCAGTGAGCAACAGCAGCGCCGCTCCCCRCGGGGCAGCCAAGGCATTTCCGCAGGCTCCCACGCTCGCCCCTTTCCCAAGGAAGCATTCCCACCTCCGCGTGCCTGGAGGTGACAGTGACGGTGCCCAGCCGAGACAGGAGGTGCTGGAGAAGCAGCACCAGCTGCATGGGCATGAGACGGCCGAGTCCCAGACCGGGGCCAGGGACAGCAGGGCCAGGGAGCTGCCAGCTCCTGGCACACACTCACAGGAGTCGAACTTCCACGCGATGGTGATGCCGCCKATCTCCGAGTCGCTGAACCGCAGCAGGAAGGTCCCATCAGGCTTGTTGATGAGCAGGTCGTGTGCCTGCTGCTTGTTGACGAAGCCCAGGATGGCCCTAGGCAGAGCGGGGGCGTCAGGGCCGGGCGGGCAGGGGGCCGGGCAGCGTGGGGCAGGGCGGCTCTTACCCATCGTTCCAGTGCGGCTTCAGATGCTTCTTCAGCACCTCCATGACCCCATCAAACCACTGCCAGAAGGTGTAATTCCTCCCGGGCAGGTTTTCCTGTTGAAATCCCCAGAAAATGAGCACTCCTGGCTCCAGCCTCATAGCTGCTGTTAAACAGCACAAGCGTTCGGTGCAGCATGGAGACTCGTGGACCTGGACGGCGGGATGGCCTCCAGCGCTGCCAAACCAGGCACAGGACAGCCCGGCCAGGTAGCACAGCCCCAGGGGAGCACCAGCAATGCCTCCCTGAGGATGCAGACCCCGTCTGCGGGCCCTACAGCTCCCCATGTCTCTCCAAGCGAGGAAGGCGACACCTCCCGCCCTGCTGCAGCTGACAGCCATACCGTTTTTGCACCACTCCAGCAAGAAACGGCTCCTTGGGAGGGACATGCCCCATCCAGCCCCCTGGCACAAGCACTAGTACTGCAGGTCTAGCAAAGCCCCTGTCCCAGAGCACGGCAGGACGCCAGGGCTCTGCGGCTCTCCCGGCACAGAGCCCAGCCCGCTCACCCGGTTGAACTGGGACCAGGACACCGTGGTGCTGCTGTAGTCCTCCAGGTGGGAGCTGGTGCTGTTGAAGAGCTTCTGTGCCAGGAACACCAAGTTCTCCTTGGTCAGCCCGCGGCTGCTCTGCACCTCCGCCTTGAACTTCATGTTGAGTGCCTCGCAGAGCTGCGGCCACTGCACCTTGTCAGGCACGGCAAAGGGCACGCGGCCCTGGGGGGGGGGCACAGAGCATGGTCAGCACTGTGCTCTGCCTGCCACCTCCTGGCAAGTCCCTGCCAGAAGACCGAGCCCAACTCCTGCAGCCCCCCAGGGCGGACGGGGCCTGTCCTGCCCTGCCCTGCCCTGGTGCTGGCACTCACAGGCTCGGCGAAGGCATTGTCCCAGAGCACGGTGGCCGTGGCGTTGTTGTCCTGGCTCCCGTGCACTATCACCACCACAGGCAGGGACAGCGTCTGCCAGGAGGAAGGAGACCAGGATGGGCTGTGGGGCACTGCAGGACCATCACCCATGGGCRACCCTGGGCCACCCCAGCCTGCATGAGCACCCCGTGGCCCCAGCCCAGCCCCACACCCGTGGGCACGGTGCCCATGGCTCGCCCAGGCCCTGCAGAGGCTGATGGCTTTACCTTCACCTGGAAGACCAGCTCGTTGCCACCAACACTGAACTGCGACTCAAAGAGGATGGTGAACTTCTCCTCCGTCACCGACTCGGCCCCGCGGCGGTCTGAGCGCTTGATGCGCTTCAGGGACTGCAGGGACACAAGGGGTGAGCACCCAGGAACAGATAGGGACACCGGGGTGAACACAGGGGTGATGCAACACAGATGGAGACATGAGGGGTGAACACAGGGGGACACGAGGGTGGGCGCGAGCATTGGGAGGGGGCAGCCGGCGGCGCTTACCATGTTGCGGAAGTGAGCGCTGAGCGTCCCCGTGGCCTGGTGATACTCCATCACACAGCAGTTGTTGAGGATCTCCCCGCTGCTCTCACTGCCACGGGAAGGCGCAGGGTCAGGGGGACCAGCAGGACTGGGAGCCCATGCGAGGTGCAGCCCCCCCATGCCCCCAGCTCCAGGTCCTGCTCCCTGCTGCCTCAGCAGCCCCAGCCCCCCGCAGCAGCCCTATCCCCCCCCCGCAGCACACCCCCAGCCCCCCGGGCATTACTTGCGGGTGCTCTCATTCTTCAGCAGGGCCTTGGCTTGCTGCTCGCTTATGATGGTGGCCTTCACCTGGGGGGGGTTCATGTGCACGTTCAGCTTCCCCCCCACCAGGAGCCGCACGGTGGCTGCGAACTTGGTCTGTGTCTTCAGCACCTGGGGGGGCTGCTTCTCGATGATGAAGGTGCTGGGGGGGCACGGGGATCAGGGGCAGGCAGGCAGAGCAGCCCCAACCCGGCCCCTCCACCCTGCCGGGTGCCTCAGCCAAGCCAGGCCCCCACCTCTACCTGGTCACCAGGGCGGAGATGATGTCAGTGATGGTGCCATTCAGCTCCGACAGCATGTCCTCCACCGGGCCTGGGATCGGCAGCTGCTGGCACAAGTGCTCAGCCCGGCGGATCTGCTGCCGGTTCTGCCAGATGATCTCCGCCAGCTTCTCACACCTGGGGGGGGACGGGGCTTAGCACCATGCCAGGGCTCAGCACCCCATCCCACCCCACCAGGCATGGCTGGCGCTGGCACCCACCAGGTCTGCAGCACGTCCAGGGTGCCCTCGGGGGGGCCCCCATTCCCCGCCAGCTGCTGCCGACGCTTCCACTGGATCAGCTCATCGTCCAGGATGGTCGTTTGCTGCTTGCGCAGCAGCTGCAGCGTCTTCTGGTGCTTCTCAGCCAGGTCCTGCAAGGTGGGATGGTGTTACGGGGTGTGGGGGCAGCGGGCACAGCTGGCATGGGGCCGGGGTGGTGGCACTCACCACGCGGTACTGCTGTAGTGTCTGGGCCTCCCGGTGCAGCCAGGCCTCCAGCGATGCCTTCTTCTGCTGCAGCGTCGTCTCCCGCGACAGGCGCTCCTGGGGGCCCAGCTGGGAGAGCTGGGAGAATTGGGCTGGGGGACGGGGCGTGGCATTAGGGCCGGCACCGCCAGCACCCCAGCCCCGTCACCCTCCAGCCCCCCACCCACCTTGGAGGCGCATGTTCTCCTGGTACTGGATGATGAAGTACTCCTGCGTCTGCTGCAGCTTCTTGAGCTCGTTCTCCGAGTCCTGTGTGATGAGCCGCAGCTCCTCAAAGGTCTGGTTGATCTGCAGGTGCTTCTGGGACATGGCGTCCACCAGGGAGCCAGCCGGCGAGGGGCTCTGCACGGGGCACGGGGAGCACTCAGCATGGCAAGGGGRACCCTCCCCATCCCCCTGGGTGCTGGGGGCAGCAGGGAYCCAGAGCACCCCCTGCCTCAGGGCTGCTCCCACAACCCCCGTGCTGGAGACCCTGAGCATGCCCCCATCCTGTGGGACCCGTTCCCTCGCCCCCTGCAACACAGACRCCCCGTGGCCCCCACTCACGTTGTTCGCCTCCCGCACCAGCCGCTGCTCGTGGTAGAGGATGTGCCGGATGCAGCGCACCAGCTCCATGGGGCACCGGTCATAGGTGTTCTGCAGGGAGAGTGCGGCCTGAGCCAGGCACGGGGCAGGGACACCCACCGGCCCCACAGCCCCCGTCCGCAGCTCCCCACTTGCCTGCAGCTGCGTGGCATAGTGCCCCAGCTTGATCTTCAGCAGGAAGCCGTCTTCCCCCACTTGGTGGTCCGCCTTCTTCTGCAGCTCCTGGATCAGCCCCTCCAGCAGCTGCGTCGCCTTCACGTTCTCCTGGGGGTTGTCGAGGTCGATGGAGTCCCTGCGTGCACGGAGCAGAGCGGTGGCGTCAGGGCAGCCCCGGCCCCGCGTGGGGCTCCCCGGCAGAGAGGGGCACCTGCCGGCACCCCAGGGGCAGGAGCTGCCAAGCCCAGCATCTCCCACAGGGACAGGGACCCCGCTGACCTACCATGCCTGGCTCTCGATCCACTGCGACAGGTAGTGCCGCACCTCGATGGGAAAGTGCTGCCCGTAGAGCGCCTGCATCTGCCGCAGGGCTTCGCCCTGGAGCTGCTGCGCCTGGATCCACACCGCCATGGCTCACCACCTGCCGGGGAGACGGGCTCGTCAGGTCACCATGGCCAGGCTGGGTGCTGCGCCACGGATGGGGGTCCAGCCCCGGCCACCCCCGCAAGCCTTTTGCAGGAGCCTCGGGGTTCCCGAAGCCCTTTGCAGGTTCCTCCGGCTTCTCCGGTGCTRCCGGAGCCACCTCCAGCTGCCAAAGCAAGAGGCTCGCAGCGGCAGGGGACCCCGGCTCTGAGTCACCCCCTTGTTTCTAGGAAGAGCCCTGGCGGGGTCCGGGGCCACGAACGCGCCTCTGCGCTGCCTCTCCACATGGTAATCATTTCCCCTTGCTGCGCCGCGGGATCACAGCCATCGCTGGCCACGCAAATGAGGAAACGGGYCCGGGGGGAGGGCTGGCGAGAAATCCAGGGTGACGCAGAGCGGAGGCTTCCCCTGCGCTCGCCCCAGCTCCTGCCCGCACCCTGGCAGCGCCGGCAGGCAGACTGGCAGGAGCAGCCCTGGCCCCGAGGGCCCACGCAGCACCACAGCCCCCAGTGGGTCCCCGCTCCCACGGCCACCGCGTGCCCCAGTGCCACGGAGGAGACACCGGCCGGAGTGTGGAGCTTTTCAAAGCAAGTTTTGGGGCAGCTCTGGCTCCGCGCAGGAGYGCTGCCAGATCCCACCCGCCACACAGCTCCAGCGCCCCAGCTCACATGGGGCAGCCACAGCAGGCAGGGAGGACGGCCAGGGACGGCACCTATAAAAAGCCAGAGCATCCTCTGCCACAGTTATATCAGCAGCTTGGTGGGGCCTGGAAAAACAACCTGGCGGTCGAGTCTTTGAGGGTGACACAATGGTGACCGATGAGGGAGGGCCTGGGGGGCTTGCGGCCCCTCCAAGCCAAGGGTGCGGCAATAAATAGCATTTACACACACTCACACCCAAACCACCTGGGATTTAGTATCGTGTGCAGGTGCCAGGCAGGGGCGCGAGGCCTCGGGCTGCGTCCCAAGGCCAGGTGGCCGGGACGGGATCTGGTTACTGCACTGGCTGGTGACAAGCAGAGGGAGCTGGGGGACTGGCCGGGGACTGCGCCTCCCTCCCCGAAGCGCTTTGTTCAGCCTCAGAAATACCCGGTTGCCCGAGGGGCTCCAAAAGCAGCTGGTGCCGTCCCGCGGGCAGGGGCGCAGGCAGGGGGAGCACACCGGGGGGCAACGGCGGCAGCTGGTCCAAGCGGAGCTGCCGCGGCCAGAGCCCCTGAGCCCTGCACACCCGCCCCCTGCGCAGGAAGAGGAACAATAACCAAGAGTTGGCTAAAAATGATTTTTTCCCCTATAAAAAGGGAGGAACGTTTCCACATTCACAGAAATCAGCAAGTTGGAAATCCTGCTGGCAAGGAGGGGCCTGGGGAGGCATAAAAACGCAGGCAAGGCGGGGAAGGGAAGGATGGATGGCTGACAGCGGACACACGCTGGCAGTTAGAAATTGTGGATGCTTGATAAGGGGCATCGGTAAGAACCGCTGTCCTGGCAGAGCCAAGGAGAGCAGCCACAGCCGCACCAGTGCCACCATGCCACAAACAGCCGAAGTTCCCGGAGCAGCGGGGATGTCTGCACGGACACAGAGCAAACAAACGCTGCCCTGCCTATCAAGAAAATGGTGATCTCTTCCCATCTCGCAGCGACAAAACACTTCCTATTCCACTCCAGCACGTTGTTAAGCAACGAGTCTCAGGCTGCTGCTGCGGTAAGCCAGCAGACACTGCGCTCGGCTGGCACCGGCCTGGAGCAGGAGCGTGAGCATCACTGCCGGGGCGCCCAGCGGAAGGTCAGCCAGCATCACATCAGCCTTTACAAGGGGACTGTGCAGCAGCTGATGGCAGCATGGCTCACCCAGCGTGTGCCCCGACCGAAGGCGGGGCTGTCCCCAGGGCCACGCCACCCCAGCAGATAAACATGCCCCAAAAAACCACTCATGCCAGGCTTGGACACAAGCTCCATGGACATCACCAATGCAACAGCAGGCATTTCTCCAAGCACCTCATTTTTGTCTCCTGTATCTCACCCGTGGACTGAAAAACCAAACCTCAACAAGAGCCGCAGGGTGCCCTGAGCGCCCCGGCACAAGTCACCAGTGCCACCTGCCATGAGCAAACAAGGCTGTCCGGCCACAAGACCCAGAAAGGCTGGGGCAACAGCTCCACTTCGTCAAGAGGTACAGCAGCACGGTCCCACTGAGCAGACGGAGCCGCTGGCCTTTCCAAGCAGCCCTGCACTCCTGCGCCCAGCCGGCTGCTGGCAGCCAGTGCCCTGGCTTGGTCCATGCCCAGCACCACGCTCCTCGATGGCACTGCCGGCTGCCCTGGGCGAGCGCTCGCAGGGACCTCCTTGGAGCCTTGGGACGGTTTCGCCCCCATGCCCAGGGACTGGCTCCCTCCTTGTGCTCCCCGCGCCGATGCACCGCCSTGGCCCCACGGCCGCCTGGCTCAGGAAACCTCTCCGGGTTCAGGCAGCCGGGGCCCGCTCCAGCCCACCAGCATTTACCCACCCCCGGTGCCATCCCCAGCCCGCCAGCCATGGCACTCGCTGCAGCTCCCGCACCCCAACAGGGACGGACAGTGCTGCTGCAGCGTCACATGTTGCCACAGGTCAGCCGTGCTGCAGCCGCCGGCCACACATGCACTTAAACAACTACAAGAGACAGATAATTGCAGTGGTTTAAGCTACTTTGCATTTACTTGCTGGCAGCGAGCTATAACCCACCCATTACTGCAGCTTGGTTAACCAGCAGCAACTCAACAAGCCACAGCAACGCGCTCACCGGTGACTTATCGCCTGCGAAGTGACACACGTGGCAGCTTCCCAGAGGCAGGACAAGTGCCATGGAGAGGGACCCCAGCCCTGCGGGGACAGTGCGGGCAGGGGAGGCACAGAGGGAGGGGAAACACCGGTGGTCATTGCTTCTGCATCCAACAGCTCCGCTCCCCACTGCCAAGGGGAGGCACTGCCAAAACGGCCGCAAAATGGGCGAAACCCACCCAAAAGGGGCTCTCAGAGGGCCAGAGGCAGTGGTAGAGGAAAGGATGGGCAGGGGGAGGCTGGCAGCACTGCTGGGACGGGAGGCGGCCAGGGGACCCGATGTGACCACACCAGGGATGGGCCACAGCCACAGCCCTGGGGGCAGGAGCGGTGGCGCCTCCGGGTCGCAGCAGCGGGCTGGCACCAGCGCTGGGTCACAAGCTGCAGGAAAGCCAGAGTGAGCCAGAGCACGTCCACGGGCAGACAAAAGGAGGGAAATGCCTCACTGGGCGAGGCTGCTGGCTGCGCCTTCCCACGTGCCACGGGCACAGCAAAGCCCAAACATGGGCAGCGCCCGCCCAGGGGCTGGCACCCGCACTGCCGCAGATGCTCACAGGACGTTCACTGCACGCAGCCGCAGGATGCCTGCAGCGCAGAGCCACCCTGGGGACCTCCCCACGGGCAGGACACCCCTGCCCTGGTGCTGGTACGGCCCCTGACTGCAGCCCCTTGCCCAGTTCCATGCCCTGCAGGGCCGGCAGCGGCCAAGAACCAGGCAATGCCCTGGGGGGGGGGCCATGGCAAAGGGTTCTGGACGTAACCCCCCTGCTCCCACACACCTGCCCTGCACAGCCCCTCTGCCGTGGCGGCTCCCGCACYGCCCTTTGCCCAGTGCTCTCCCCGCCCAGGGGTCTCCGGAGCGGCGTTCTCCCCTGGGCAGAGGCACGGCGCTTCCCCCCCACGCTGGGCTCCGGCAGGCAGCAGCCCTACGCCCACTGCGGCTGCCTCCTCCCGCCGCAGTAAACACACGGACACGTGGTTTCTCGGCACCTCCGGGAGCCTGCGATCGCTTCCAGGTCAGAGCCGGCCTCGCTCGCGGCCACAGGGCCAGACCCTGCACACCTCACAGCCAGTGCTGCCAGGGGGCTCTGGTCCTGCCCCAGCCAGCACTGCTCCTGCCCCCCGGCAGCCCCGGTGGGAGGGGATCCTGCATCCCCCAAGAAGGACAGCCCCAAGCAGGCTCCCTCTGGGGCAGGATCCGGCCCCCAGCCAGGCCCCAGGAACGACGCTGCTGGCAGCCGATAGCCACTCAGCACATAAAAGGGCTCCGGTTCCCCCGACACA
The DNA here is from genome assembly GCA_035582835.1 of Phoebastria nigripes. NCBI lineage: Eukaryota > Metazoa > Chordata > Aves > Procellariiformes > Diomedeidae > Phoebastria > Phoebastria nigripes. Next base: position 1,927,508 of record JAYKAV010003465.1, read on the forward strand.
GACACCCACCCCCTGCTGCCCACAATGGCTCGCCCCCCTGCCCGCACCAGCTCATCCCAGGGGTCCTGCTGGAGCCCCTGGACAACCCAACGGCCCCACTCAGCTGGACCCCTGCCGACAGCTCGCCCAGCTCGGCCCCCCTCGCACATGGGCCTGCCCGCTGCAGGCAGCGAGTGYCGCTGCGCACCACGTCCTGCCCCGCAGCTGGGGGGCACAGAGGGCTCCACACCCACCCAAGAGGCCCCACAGCCCCAGGGCTGTCCCAGCCGGGGGCTCCCCCACGCACAGGCTTGGCAGGGCCAGCAGAGCCCCGGGGCTCAGTGTGGTTCCCGGCTCCTCCAGGGCACAGGAACCGCAGCCCCAGCTCAGTATGGGGTGCCCCATCCCACAGCTGCACTCACCCAGGGTTGGGCACCACTCTGCCCCAGGCACCACTCCAGTGTCCCGGCCCCGGGGCAGCCCGGCCACGGCTCCAGGCAGGCGCTGCCGGCACAGCCGGGCTCCTGGGGCGGTCGTTTCACAAGCTGTGTGCTACAGGAAGGAGCAGAGAGCAGCTATTTCCTTCCAAAATGTCAGCTGCCTGCGCAGGGCAGCCAGCCCTGGGCTGCTGGCAGCTTCCTCCACCACTGCTGTGTGCGTGGTGCCCGCCGAGGGAGCGGGACCGGCACCCSCTCTGCACTCAGCCCCACACTCCTCCCTGGTGCCAGAGCTGGGCACAGCCTCTGCCCCCAGCAGGTCAGAGGGGCTGAGCCCCCCTGAGCCCTCACGGGCGGCTGGCAGCCGGGGATGGGACCCCAGGGACCGATGCAGGAGCTCAGCATGGGGGGAGATGGGACGGACTCACCTGCACCCCCCAGCTCCGCTCACCCCCCCCCCCGCCACACAACACCAGGGCAGAGCCTGCACTGGGAACACCGGGGTGCCAGTGAGCAGCCCCTGGACCCCCTGGCCCTGCTCGGAGCTGCTGGCTGGGGCTGGCGGGCGCCGAGGCGCAGTGGAGCCAGCGTGGAGGACTGCGGCGCTGGGAACGGGGCAGCTCGCCCGTTTCACGCCTGCCTGTGGTTTCCAGCTTTCGGCTGGGAGGCGGCAGAGCCCGCCCGGCGCGGGAGGTGAGCTCCTTCTAGAAGCTCGGTGCTTTGATGGGTTTTGTTCGTCTCCCACAGAAGAGCAGCGGCAGCCAACAGCTTGGCCCTGGCGGCAGCTGACCACCCCGGCCCACGCTGGAAACTGCTGGGGCCGGGCAAGTGGGGCCGGGAGCCGCAGGGCGCACAGAAGAGGCATGGCTGGCTCTGGAAACACAACCTGTCCCCGCAAGGGCAGAGGCGGGCAGAGCCCGGACCAGCAGTGCCGGGACCACCCGGGCTTCCCAGCAGCTTTGGGAGCCAAAAATGGAGAACTCACACCGTCACAGGAACAAGGAAACCCCACGCGCGGCCTGACGCTGCCCAGAGGGAAACCAGCCCTACACGCAGGTGGAGATGCCCCAGCCAGGGACYGGCGCTGCCACACAAGTGCCAGGGGGGCTCAAAGCTGGGGGCTGCCTGCAGCTCGGCTCATGCCATGGGCCTGGGGCTGTACCTGCCCGCTGGCATTTGCCGCTCTCGGGAACGGTTTTTCTCCCCTCTTCAGATTTTCCCTTCCAACCACAGCAGCCCAGAAACCTGCGTCAAACCAAAACCACCAAAATACCCAACGAAATCCCAGTAAAATCCCTTGAATCCAGGGGCTGGGACCTAGAGAGAAAACCACCCCAGTGCACCAAGAGTCACCCCGGTGCACCCACGGATACAGGTGCTGCCTTGGCAGCAAATGCTGAGCATGGAGCAGGACCAGCACTGGCAGGACCTGGGTCCCCATGGCAGAGCCGGGGGGACCATGGCTATGCTGCCGCCCCCAGGGCCGAGCTCGCCGCAGTGCACGCAGGAAGGCCAGCCCCAGCCCCAGCCCTCRCGGTTGCCCCAGCGAGGCAAGCCTGCCCCACCGTACGGGGCACTGGGCGCCCAGGACCACCCGCCCGGCCCCAGCACAATGAGCCGGCTGTGCCGGACCCTGCGTGGGCTGGGCTGGAGGCTGCGGCTGCTCAGGAACAACGGGGGCCTGTCTGGGTGCCGGGGGCTGAGCAGAGCACGGCAGCGCGGCACAGGCAGCCTGCCCACCCGGACAAATGCAGGCARCCAGTGACAGAGCAGGAGCCAGGCACGGGTGGGCAGGACACACCACGCAGTCACGCCAGCAGAGTCGAGTGCCCACCCAGCCCCCAYGGGCACGAGTCCAGTGTGGATCCTGCGGGACATCCGCCACAGGGAGCCCAATCCCTGCCAGCGCCGGTGCTACCCCTGCTGTAAGCCCACAGAGAGGATTAGAGAGGCCTGGGCAGAGCTTTAATTACTCCTGGCTCCCTGGGGCCAAGCAGCCGAATTAACTGGCTGCAGGGCTGGTGCAGCAGGGAGCTGCCGGCTCCGGTGCCTCAGGGTCCCAGGGCTTCCCCCAGGCTCGGTGGGGGGATCCCAGGGCGGGTGCGGAACCACTGCCCACCGTAGCATCCCAGCTCCAGGCAGGCATCGGCCCTCACCTGGGAGGGGATGTGCAGCCGCCACGTGCCAGGGCACTTGATGAAGGTATTCTATCTCCACAATTGTAATGACCCACCCCAACCCCCTGGAATGCCGTGCTGAGGGTGAAGCACCTGCCCGCAGAAGGTGCAGCCCCCGGGGACTCGCATGCCGCCCTTGTGCCTGCTCCAGCCCAGMAGGGAGGGTCCAGCTCCAGTCCTCATCCTCCATCCCAGGAGGGAAGAGGCATCACCCCAGGCGTGGCTCTGGGGAAGGGCAGGGAGGCGACAGGACCAGCGACCCCCGCCAAGGATGGGGCGGCAGCTTCAGGCTTAGGAACGGGCCAGGCAGATCTGGGACAAGGGAGAAGCCCCCAAACCCCCGCCAGCCAGTTCATCCTTGTGTTGCCCCTTCCAGCAAACCAGCCAAGCAGAGCAGCCACCTCCCAGGGACCCCGCAGATGCCCTGGGGTCCCATGGGTTCCGTGCCAGCTCCCAGCACTGAGGCTGCCTCCAGCACAGCCCCGGGCTCACTGCTAATCCCTGCTCAGACCAGCACCAGCCCAGGAAGGATGGGCTGGTCAGAAGGACCAGAGGATTAAGCTCATTTCAGCGTCGAATTAGTCCCGATTGGGGTCTGGAGACACAATTTCATTTTATCTGCCACGCTCCAGTGAGCGCACACAATCGCACTAATCCAGTCGCCGGCCAGGCTGGATTTGCAGAGCAGGACCCAGGTGGGCCAGGGGAGACATGGGCAGCGCAGGCACTGGCTGCACCGCTCCCGCTGCATCTATCTCCCTCTGGCCAACGCCGTGCTCATGCTCTCTGTGGGGCAGGGGAGATGGTGCAGGAGCCTCCCCCACCGCTGGCATGGCCGTCCTGCGGGACCAGCCCAGCCTGCACACCATGGCACAGGCACCTGGGGGGCTGGGGACGGTCGGTGAGCAAGGGCAGGCAGAGGGATGACAGCACACCGAGGGCACCCGCTGCCCTGCCTGACCACCCTGCCCGGGGAAGAAGCACCGACCACACTGTGAGACAGCGCAGGGTATGTGCAGGATGACCCACTGCACAGCCACAGTTGGGCGGACAAACCCTCACACCCTCATCTTCGGGAGCAAACACCAAACATGGGCTGCGAGCACCCAGCTGCTCAGGCAACGGGGGATGCTGGGTGCGGCTCTGCGCCTGCCACCAACAGCAGCCAGCGTGGAGCCTGCATGGTGCCTGGGAAAATGCTCGCCAGCCCTCTGCCTCACCAGCCCTCACAGACATCCCAGCAGTACCCCATCGTCCCTGCCCGAGGGCAGGCTCAGGCAGCACACTGCGGCACAGCGCTGGGCTCCTGCCGGCATGGGCTGACAGCCCAGTGACGTGTCTGGTCAACAGGAAAACTGCTCCCAGGCATCACAGCCTCCTGCCGCAGCGGGCAGGCAGGGCCCAAGCCCTGTGCTGTCAGGCACTAAGAGGAGTCGAGGTGTGGGACAGGCAGGTCCCCCCGGAGCAGCCCCTGCACCCCCACCACGCTCTGCCCCTCCGGGCCATCCGCAGCCAACAGGCGCTGGGGTTTGTGCCCCAGCAGCCACAGCAGCTCTGCACAGGGAGATGCTCTCGCACCGGGTCAGCAGCACAGAAGGGAGGGAGGGTAAAGCCTTGCCTTCAGAAGAGGGGGCACGCAGACACCCAGGGACGCTGGCAGGAGAGGGGACTAGTCAGAATGGGAATAAAAAGCCAAAACACCAATGGTTTCTGCAACAAAAGTCTCATTCAGAGTAGGTAAACCTCACAGCCAAACCTGGCCAGGGTTAAACCCAGCATTCATCCCCAATGCACACAAATGCATCCAGGTGGGAGAACTGGGTTTTGGCTTTCTTCGGCCTGGGACATGCTCCACAGCCCCAGGAGCAGCAGCAGCCGCTGACGGTGCCAGGGCAGAGCAGAGCCCTGGCCTCTGGGCTGCACCATGAGCTCCCCACCTAAGCATTTCCAAAAGGCTCAGGTGACTAATGGGGCTATAAACAGAGCGTGCTGGGCCAGGGCAGCTGTGCCACCCAGAGCTGCAGCCTGAAAGCGCCAGGGCCGCATGTTAACACCATCAAATAGGGCAGAGATCATTTTACAGCTGTTTTAGCTGTTGCGAGGGGCTTGGATACGCCGCCAGTGAGAGCTGCCTCTTCTTCTGCTAAAAGCTTTGCAGACAGCCATCGAGTGAGAGGGACGGAAAGCCAGACAGAGCGTGCACCCAGCAGTCAGCCTCTCAGCAGCCGGCACCATGCCGATGCTGCGACGGCTCTTCGAGCTTTGCTCCAGTACCAGCCTTTTCCCCAATTCCCTCCCCGGCAGAGCTGTGCTATAAACCAGCATTTACATCTCACAACAACAGGAAGACACAAAGTTGCAGTGAAAATGGAGATTGCAAAACTCACCAGTAACTGTTTGAACAGGGAGCAAATTGTGACCATGTTTTGGTTTGGCTATACCACTGCAGCCGCCCGAGCCCGGCGAGAAGCCGCCCAGCAACACATCGCTCCCTGGCTTGGCAGAAAGCAGGAGCTGGCACTAGGGGAAACACAGGGCACGAAGCGCACCCGCCTGCAAGCAGCCAGCGCTCCCGGCCCCTCTGGTGCAGCTAGATGGGTGGATTCTGCTTTATCAGCAGTCAGCTCAGCCCTATCGGCCAGGAAGCCATGTTCGCATGTGTGCCTCCCCCTCGACATTTCCCAACGCGGCAGGAGAAGTGGTTCATGGCAGCCTACCTTTTATCAGCCAGCAGATGTTGCTAGAACTGTTGCTGCATGTAAAATTCAGGCATGCCCAGCACTGCTTGGATCCCTGCACCGGCCACGTGGTGCCAGGGTGAACACCCCCACCCCCGCCCCCTTCCTCCAGGGATCAAAACACTTGGGGGTTGCAAAATAGACACCCCATGAAAGGAAAGGCATGCCACAGAAACATTACAGCTGTCATGGCTACTTCTCCCAGAGCATGCTGGAGCCCCAGAGCCAGCAGCCGGCACAGCCTCCCAGGCCGGAGCTGCCCGTGCGGCCGCAGAGCCAAGCCCTGACCTGTCCCAGCGAGGCGGGGACCAGCGAGCCCCTGCATCCGTGCCCCAGCACACGCAGCCCTGCGCTGGCTCCCCCGTGGCAGGCACCACCGTGGTGCATTCAGCCCCGTAACATGGAAGCTGCTCCGAGGGCAGCACCCACAGCCGCACAGTGGGAGGCTGGCAGCCACTGCAGCCCCACCAGGCAGAGGGACTGCGGCCACCAGCACAGGCGCCCAGGGGATGCCAATGGGAGGGAGGTCCTGCTYGACCCCCATGCCGTCCTGCCGTGCCCGCGCTCCCACCAGCTCCCCGGGGCTGCCGTGAAGCCTGGCGAGCGCAGCCCGGCTTACAGTAATTCCTTGCAAACCAGACAGTCATTTCCCAGCTGACAGGGCCACTTTACTGTACTCAGCACAGCACAGTCACCACTTGCCGCCCCAACACCCACGCTGTGGAGGAGTACAAGGAGCAGGGATTTTTCACAAGCAGAGTATCTGGGTTTTGCTATCACTCGAGAGAGAGCTGGGAAACCCCACGGCAAAGACCTCACAGATGCTTTGGAGTCAGCACTTCCCCTGCAGCGAGAAGGGAAGGTCCCTCCAGAGGCTCCATGCAACCCTGAGCAGAGCATCCCCTGCTACAGCTCCCCATGCCCAGCGCCAGTGCCAGCATCCCTCGTCCCGCCCCGAAGCATCGGCCTCGGGACAAGGCGGGCACACCAAATCCGGCGAGGTGGCTCTAGTGACAATTGCTGGGGGACAAACACCCCCTGAGGGAGGACACTGTCAAAATGCCATGAAATGCAGAGTGGGTGACAGCTGCTTGTCACACCCCATTCCCAGCCTGGCTCTCCCGTGTCCCAGGGCATGGGCTGTTGGCACCTCTCAACTTGCACCGGAGCTCCTCCTCCACGTGGCTGCGCACGCGGCATGGCACAGCACGGCCCTCCCTGGCCCCAGGGACAAGCCCCGCTCTCCAGGGACGGTTATAAAACCCAAGGAGACGGTCTCCATCCTCATGTCCAGCACCTTGGGGACCTGGGAGAGACATCAGGTCAGGCTGCGATCCCGATGACTTCAGGAGCACCCAGAGCTTGCTGCAGCCGTCCACAGGCAGGTGACCCCGACACCCCCAACGCCTCCCCCTCACCAGAGCCACGCGGATGGGGCAGAGCCATGCTCGGTGCCGGGCCCCAAGCAAACCTCCCTGCAGCGCGGGATCGCTGCGCTGGTGCAAACACATCGAAGCACAATGGCAAACCTCGGCTCAAAATCGCCACTGAGAGAGCACCACAGCGGCAGCCAGCCCTCCCGCACCAGYGCCGGGCTGTGCTCCCTGTGACAGGTGCGGAGCCTTCCTCACAAAGTCGGGGCACAGGGACRAGGGGGAAAAAAGCTCCCACAGCGCAGGGCTGGTTCCCTGGTGCCCGCGGTGGTGGACAGGCTCTCCAGACCACCCCACAGTGCACGCACCAACTGCCTCCGCAGACACCAGCTGCCAGGGCTCGCACCATTCCAGCTGCAGCTGCGAGTGCTGCCAGGGATGCGGGCCTGGCCACAAGCAGCCAGCAGGGTGACCCAGCCCAGGGCCAGGAACGTCCTGCAACAAGGAGACCCATGCTGCGGGGACTTTGTGCACCATGTCCCTGCCACGGGCGAGCCACACAGCCCTGCGCCCCTCGGCAATGCACCCCAACCACTGCAAACAAATCGCTTGTTGTCACTGCCTGTCCCCTGTCCTCTGCCAAGGGGCTCCCCTGAGCGCAGCGGGGCACACGGGCTCCTTCCAAGCCTCACCACGAGTTCACGCAAGCTGACAGCCCCAGCTCTGTGCTGCAGCTGACATCAGAGGTGTTACCGCCGTCAGCAGTTCAGGCAGAGGCAGAGCTGGGGAGCCCTCGGCAGTGCCTGTGCCTGCACCCCAGTGCTGATGCGAGCTGGACGCTGGAGCTGCAGAGCCACTCAGTGTCATGGCAAGGAGCTGCCGGGAGCCCGGCCTGGCGTGAGCCCAGCAGCCAGCAGGCTGGGCGCAGAGCCCTGACAGCTCCCGTATCCCGCCGGACAGGTGGCCGCCGCTCCCCTGTGCTCAGAGTCTCCCAGCCACGCGCCCCAGCCGGCGYGCAAGCTGGGTGAAAGGCCACCGGGCGCTGCAGTCCCCCAGGGTGTCACCGCTCCCGCCTTGCACGGGGGGAACGTTTTCCATCTGCCTTTGACTCTGCCCGGCAGCACGGAACCATGTGTCCCACCGCCAGCAAGTGGGACCCCTGCTCCCGCCACGCTGCCCCGGTCCAGCGCGCTGCCTGCGGCAGGACCCCCGCCTGCCCGGGGCTGGGGCTCGGGGCCGGCGCCCCCGCGCCAGGGCGCGCAGCGCCGGTTTCGGCACTTCCCCCACGGCCGCCGCTCAGTCAGGGCCCGGCCCGGGGCGGCGGCGGGAACCGGCCCCACTCCACCGGGCGACGAGCGCCCTCGCCCCGGGATGCGCCGCGGCCCCAGGCACC
>JAYKAV010003465.1:1936291-2023000 GCA_035582835.1 Phoebastria nigripes
CACCGGCACCGGCACCGGGCACCGGGCACGGGCACAGCCCGAAGCAGTTGCAGGCTTCAGCGCCGGCTATCGTGGGGCACAAACCGGCACCGGAGTTTGGCACTGGGTACCGGGGAAGCCCAAAGCAGCACCGGCGTTGGTGCTGGGCATGGGGGTGCCCAAACCGGTACCGGCCATTGGCAGCGGCAGGAGCCAGCACCGGCACCAGGCACCGGCACAGGACCCTTACACCCGGGGGACCCCACTGCAACACCAGCACTGGCACTGGGGGGAGCCCACTGCAGCACCGGGCACTGGCACCAGGGTCAGGTCCCTGGCACCAGGCACAGCTGGGAGCCCCCACGGGCACCGGGACCCCTGTCTGCACCTCTCCTTTCTCCCACATCCTCCCTGGTCCCCTGGGTCTCTGGCCATTTCCCCCTCGCCACCATCCCTGCCCACGGGACAGGCTCTTCCCCCGCAGCCCTGCGGCTACCCCAGCCGCCCACCCACCCCACTGCGTGCTGGCCAGCCCCTCTGCGGCACATCCCTGACAGCTGCTGGGCTGCAGCAAAGGTGCGAATGCTGCCCGTTGCACCTATTAATATTTCTTAATGGTTTCTTTGTGCTGCACTGCCTGCAGGCCTCGGCTGCCTCCTGCTCGCCCTGAACCTCTCAGGGCAGAGGCTGCCTGGGCTCCCGCGCCCAGGGAGAATGGGTTTCCCGTGGGAGCCGTGTGGGCCCTGCAGGGGTTTGCATGTGAGTACGAGGAGAGAAAGGAAATCCCATCCCGTCAAGTGCAGGATGAGTAACACCAGCACCCTGGCTCCCTCCAGCTCCACAGGCTTCCTTCCTCCTGGTAACTCAGCCAGGGGGGACACCTGGCGCGAGGGGCRCAGTGCCAGGGCTGCTCCAGCGGCTCAGGGTGGGCTCGCAGGGAAAGGCTCCCACGCTGTGGGGGTGGCAGTGCCAGCCAGACCAGGGGTGCAGGGGCAGGCCACCATCCAAGGTCAGGGAAAGTGGGACTCTGCCAGCCCAGGGAGCTCCTGGGGCGAGGAGCCTCTGGGGGCAGGAGTCATCCAAAAGGTGAGACCGGCGGGGACGAGCGTAGCAGCCGCGAGCCACCTCCTGATGACAGAGTCCTGTCAGGTTTCCTTAATCCCTGCACATGCCCGCACGGTGCAGCAGCTGCTCGAGCAAGTACATCCACACCGGGGTGCAGCACCAGGCCACTGGCCCTGGCAGGATTCAGGCAGTGCCGCAGCCAAGGACGGGGGCCATTGCAGGACGGGAGCACCAGCCTAGTATCGCAGGGTCCATGGGGTTTATCAGCTCCAGCCAAGCACCTGCTGTGCCAGACCTGGGCTCCCCACATGCGCCTGATCAGGGCTCCCCAGACCCCGGTGTCCTGTTCCCTCGCCGCTGTGGTACTGGGCGGCCGCACACACAGCTGCGGGGGTGCCTCGTGCTCACTCTGGCCAGTGACTGCACCRGGTCCTCCATGTGAAATGAGCTTGGCACCCCCATTTGGATACAGATGCCCTCTCCCGCTGCAGGCCCCGGGCTGATGCCGTGAGGCCTCATGCACAGCCAGGGTCCGCACCATGACTGGGTCCCCAGCGCTGCCGTAGCCTTGGGCACCAACAGGGCGAGGATGCTGGTAGCGAAGGCAGGGGAATGGGCACCAGTGCATCTCCCTCTCCCGAGCTGCCACGTCCCCCATGAGCTGTAAGGAGAACCAAGGCACTACCTGGACCTCTGGCATCCCCCAAACAGGGAAAGGTGGCAGCGGCCATGAGAAAACCAGCCCGAGGGGCTCTTGCACAGCTGCCCACCCACACCAAACACCTCCCAGGCAGCACTGGCACCCCAGGGTGATGGGGCACGCCAGGTGACAGGGCACCCTGGGTGGCGGGGCACCCCAGGCAGCAGGAGGCTGCTGCGTGGCAGCAGGGAAAGGCGGCTGGGCAGGAAGCAATACTGGGTGTGCTTGTTTCTGCTTGAGCGCTCTCGCCAGCCGCATGGGATCTCCTGGGCTTTCACTTTCGTTACCAGTTAATCTTCTGTGGCCTGAAAAAACTCTGGAGGGAAATTCAGCAGGCACACGGTGCCGTCCCGCTCTGGTCTGCAAGAAGCGTGGGTGACCCCTGCCCAGGGCTGGTGAGCACCCAGCGCCAGCCCCGGGAAGCCGGGAGAGACAGGCTCGGCTCTCCTTTCTCAAGTGCCAGTGCTGGGACAGGATCGTTCTCGAGACAGTTAATGCACCGGCAATTGCAAATTGCTCAGCAATTGTGTAAGAGCACGGTCCCAAGTTCTCACCTCTCCATTTTTTTTATCTATTGCTTTTGTATTATGGTCCTCCTCTTTCCTTCGGGAGCATGCAGCCATGGGAGCTGACTGGCAGGGAAGCAAGCCCAGGGGACAGCGCTGTGAGCCCCGAAAGCCGGGGCCATGGCAGAAACATGGCAGGATGCCCAGGGACACTTATCCAGCCAGCAAAGCCACAGCCTGCCCAGGGTGCCACGGCCTTCACGGCTCTGCTGCCCAGACTGACACCCCCAAATAGCCCTTCTCCAGCTCCAGCTCCTCACCATCTAGCCTGGCTCCACATGTCCAAGAGATAAATATCTATGGGCCGGGTAGGCACCACCCCAGCACCTGCTCCCATGCAAATGCCAGCCACAAACCAGTGATTTTCGGCTCACCTCCTCCCCACCAGCACTCGCTACGTGCCCAGAGCAGCCTGGGATGAATGGGATGGCCCATGGGGACAAGTGGCTCCAGCCTGAGCAGCTCCCAGCTCCCACCAAATGTTTCGTCGCCTGCGCTCATACGCTCGGGAGGCATCTTGCACACACAGGGCTGACACACCGCTGCTGAGCCGCTGCCAGGAGAGTCCTGGCTGCCGTTCCCAGTGCTCCCGTGGTGCTCCATACCTCACGGGGAGGTGAGCTGGGACCCCAGCGAGCCGGGGATGGGCGTCCAGTGTGGGGCCAGCATCTCCCATGCTGTCTTTTTCCACTAAGACAAAGGAATGGGGAAACCGGCAAAAGGACTGCACTCCCTGCCCTCCCTGCCTTGGCTGGGGATGCTCACGCTCCAGCGAGTTGCATCACGCAGACAAACGGCTTTCACAATCCCCAGCCCACATAACCCATTGGCACAGTCATCCAGGCACTGGCTGCTCTGGCTGAGAAAATCAAGGTCACACGCAATGTCTGCGGCTGCCGGGCCTCCAGCCGGGCACACGGGGTCCAGGCAGCTCCGGAGGGTCCTGGGGATGCAGCGCTCCCCGTGCCAGAGACCTGCATGGCCACACGTGCTCGGGAGGGCTGGAAAACACAAAACATCCTCCATTCCCTCTCCCCTTCCTTCTGACTTCTCCCTCCCCTTTTTGGTAGGAAGGGGAAAAAAAAAGAGGGAAGAAATTAGTGATGGGTGAGAAAGTGGAGAGTGCTCCATGCTGAGAGGGCAAATGGAATCAAATCAAACCAATCAAATCAGAGTTTCGTTTCAAACAGATCCCAAGGAAAACTCCAAGCTGGCTGGTGAGGATGTTACCCAAGAGAAATTATTCCTTTCTGGAGGGAGGAAGGGAATGGGGGAACAGCGGCTGCAGCAGTAACCGATGGAGATGCTGCCCCGGTGCTGCCCCAGCGATGCCCTGGCAGCAGCGGCTGCGCTGGTGGTGGCTCTTGGGGAYGAGGGGGCCACATCGGACCCTCCCAGTGACAGGCAGATATGCCCTGGCAGGACGGACTCTGCAAACACCAGAGGAGGTTCCTGGGCACGGCCAGCGTTCCCCCTTCCACCACCTCGCCTGGCCCTGCTTCAGTGCAGAGCGGCCAGACCCTGCCATGAGAGAGCCGGCGCTGGGGCAGTGCATCAGCATCTAGGGGATCTAACGGGCAACACCGGCACCTCTGGGCAGGGCAGGAAAGGTGGATTTTCCAGCCAACTGAGCACAGCAAAGCGCCTGAGCCCACTCACAATCCCGGCAAGCTCCCAGCGCTGCTGGGTCCCTGCTCTCATCGGAACCTCTCCTGTGTTGGTCCTCAGAAAGTCTCAAAAAGCCTCTGGAAAGGTAAACAGTGTCCAGACTGAGCTGCGGCCAAACACTTTGTCATCTCAGATGAGCTCAACAGGATGCCGAGTGACGCTGCACATTCAGGGGAGAGAGGGAGCATGGGGCTTCGTAATTGATTTCCTAGAAAATTGCCTCTGCGTTTGGAGCAGGAGCGTGAGGAGCACAGGCAGAGCGACCTTCTTCTCTAAGTGGCATCTCGAGGGTCTCAATTATTTCTCAGGAGTGGAAGCATTTATTTAGGCAGGCGCTGGAGACCTCCCAAGGCTGCTGGCTGTTGCCCTCCCCTCCCCAAAGCCCTCCCGGCACATCCTGTACATGAGGCTCCTCCGCATCCCTCTCTGCTGCTCCTGGGGACGTGCAGGGCGCAGGGCTCGGCCAAAGCGCAAACGTGCCGACCATGTCACCTGCAGGCAGGGCACAGCCTCTGCCCCATCCCCTCAAGCTTATCAGTGAGGCGGGAGGTCTTGCTGAGGACCCCAGCTTTGACCCATCCCTGCTTTGGGTCCCACACGGTCCCAGATGTGTGTTGAGGCCAGAAAACCCTGTTGTGATAATCCAGCCCAGTTAATGAAAACCAGATGAATCCCCAAATTAGTCACAGCTTCATGTTTTCCCACCCAGTTTCAAATGCACAGCGAGGGCGAAGCTTCGGCAGGGCTGCGCTGGCACCGCGGACCCATGGCTCCCGGCACAGTGTCCTGCCTGCCCCAGTGGCCCCGAGCCCCTTCTGCTCTGTGTGCGGGCACCCATGGGCAGGGACCGCATCACGGGCTCGGCCACGCGAGCTCAGCGAGCTGCAGCCATTCCCCCCTGCGGTGGATTTCCCAGCACTGGAACCGCTCCTGGGTCTCTGGCCAGTGCCGTCCCTGGCTCTTCACCCCCAGCAGCATTTGCTCCCTGTGCTCTCTGCAGAGCAGAGCAGGCAGGAATGCCTCGGGCAGCAACAGAGCCATGGCTGTTGCCTTGCAGTCCTGCTTCCCAGGGCAGCCATGGGTCTGCCCCCACCCTGGCTGCCCCAGAGGAAGGTGCTATCCCGGTGCCTGAGCACGGCACGTCCCAATTTCCCTGACACAGGGAGAGAGGGATGCACCCAGTGCTGTCAAAGCCGGGGTGGCCGCTAGGCGCAGGGAATGGCCTGCCTGTGCCAGCATGGCCCTGCCATCCCCCAGGACCCGGGTATGACGCAGAGGGGTCGGGCTGGAGCTGGCCGGGCTATTTCTGCCACAGCCACCCCAGAAGTCGTTTCCTGCCAGGCTGTCACAGCCAAAGGATGCGAAGGGAGGTCCCATTGGAGAGCTGGCCCGGATGGGCCTCGTGGGGCTCTGACCCCGCCAGGAGGGAGAGGATGCAAAACCCCGGAGACAGCGGAGGCTAGTCCTACGGGCTGCTTGCAGAGAGCAGGGACGGCAGCTGGCCAGGGGATGGAGTGGGCAGCATGGACCCTGCCAGGGCCCGGCCAGCCCGCAGGCAGCGCGCGGCTCAGAGCCGACAGGCAGGGGAAAGCAGGGGTCACCCAGGAAGCTCGTCACCACCGGAAGCTCATCACCATCACAAGCTTGGCCCCGCGGTTCCTCGTGCCAGCGGGAGGGGAGGGGAGGGCCTGCTCCAGCAAAAGACCTGGGAAATGGCATTTTGTCCGAGGGGGAATTTCCACAGGAAACCTCTGCTTCCAGCCACTCGGATATGGCTGGGAACAACCCCAGCAAACGTTCGGTCTCRGCAGCCAACAAGTGTTATTGCCTGGGCAAAGGCTCTTTGTTCCCTCACATCATTCATCCAGCTTGGAAAAAACAGCCAGGTTTCTGCCTGCTGAAAAACACAGGGCAATAACAGCCAGTCTGGGTCTGCAATGGGAACTGGAGCCCTCCAGCAGCCCAGTGAGCACCGCTGCACCCTGGGGCAGGCAYGGGGGACCCAGCCAGCACCCACGTCCCAGCCGGGACCGAAGGCACAAGCGTCTCACACCTGCCCCAGGGCTGCAGGGCTGGGGCTGGCTGGAGGGCATCAGGAGCGGGGGCATCGGGGCAGCACCCGGCCCCCCACCCCGCGCTGGTGCAGCCGTGCATCCCCGTGCTTGCCAGAGCGCTCCCCTCAGCAGAGCCCAGGTTGCCACAGTAACCGCTCGGTCCCAGCCAGCTCCTGCCATAAACACGCTGCCGCGGGTCAGCCCGGTTCAGCGGCAGCTGCACCAGGGCTGGGACCGCGTGGCAGTGCAGCCGCCTCAGCGGGACCAAGGCCCCACAGTGCTTCTGCAGGCAGAGCTGGGGTCTCTGCCCTCCGCTGCGGGATGCAGGCATGGTGCAGCATGGCACAGCCGAACACGGGCCGGGGTCAGGCCAGGCGGCAGGAATGGGAACCAGCAGCCGGGGCCAAGGAGGAAGCATGAAGGGAGTGAAAGCAGGAACTTGAAAGTGAGAGCAGCCCCGAACTCCCCCAGGGCTGGGCACTGCCCCTGCGGCAGCTGGAGCTGGAGGAGATGGTGGCTGGGCAGCTCCAAGGGGAAAGCCACCCGCTCCATCCTGGTCAGCAGCGGGGTGAGGTGGGGGCCGGGGCCCGCTGTGGGGCACTGCCCATGGGGTCCGGCTCCTGAGGTCCAAGCAGGCACCCAGCTTTGGGGACAGTGGGGGGGGACAGCGGGGGGGGACAGCTTGCACGCCCTGCACTGGCAGGTTTCCAGCAGAGCTGATGTGCCYGGACGAATGCAGAGGGATGCAGAGGGCTCCTGGGGATGTGGAGGGCTCCTGCCCCTGCTAACAGTGGTGTGGTGCTAATTCCCAGGCTTCRTGCTGACGGACACCAAGGAAACCGCACCTCCGGAAGGAAAACAGGGGAAAAAACCCACCCAAGGGGCTCCCCTGTGGYGGGCTGGTGGCTCGGAGCACACAGGGCTTGGAAAACGATTTTGGTCAAACCCCACCAGCCTCCTGAGCAGCTGAGCATGGAAATGGTGTAGGTCCATGGGGACAGTCAGGAGCTGCAGCAGGTCCAGCCCAGGGCCCTTTACCCTGCATTGGGGCAAGGTGAGCCCTTGGTGTTGGTGCCAGCACAGCCAAACGCCGCGCTCTGAGCCAGGATGGGATGCATGCAGGAAAACAGGCAGGTCATGTCCCTCCGGCACAGCAGCCACCAGCAGGGCTGGCAGATGGTGGCACTTGGGGACCGCACTGTGCTGGAGCTCCGGGTCTGACCTCTGCCACACCTGGCAGTGGGCGCCACCACTGAGACCTTGCTTGGCTCAACTCTGCTGCGTATTAAAGTTTGAGAGTGATGCAATATTTGACTGTTGTACGAGCGTTGGGAGGCAGGGATGGCGTTTGGTTTGGGCAGCGATGGCTTGTGCTCTGCAGCTCAGCTCAAAGCTGCCCTCAACAAGGGCATGACGAGGAGGAGGCTTAGATGGGCATTTGGAGCAGAGCATCCCACCACTCGTTCCCAGTTCCACCTTGATGGCAGCACACAACTGGACAGAGGAAGGATGGAGGAGGAGACCGCAGCGCCCGTCTACCCTGGCAAACCAGCAGGTACAGAGCAGCATTGCATCACTGCAGCCAGCCCTGCCCGAGCTCCACAGGGGTGCAGGCACAGGGCTGGGCACAGCCAGGGCTGGGCACAGGCCAGAGACCGGGGGCTGGCGCAGGGGGACGGCGGGAGCTAGGGCCAGGGTGGGTACTGACCCCGCACACTGGCCGGGGCCTTCATGCCACCCACGCGCTCACCATAGCCCAGCGCCAGCACCCGGCAGAGCCATGGGCAAATGTCCTGCCCGCCCACGGTGCTCGGGTACACTCTGCCCTGCTGCATGCAGCTCGCGTGCCCGAGAGCAGCCAGGTGCCAGGAGGGGCTGCTCCGGCTGCATCCCCGGCTGCTGGGGCCACGCCTCTGCCCATCCAATCTGAACCTGTGGTGGTTTGGAAATGTGAACGACAGCTGCAATGGGCTGCATGGGAGCAGCCGTGCTGCCGAGCTTGGGGGGCTCGGGGCACCAACAGCCCTGCGGAGGGCAAGGGGAGCAGGGGGCTGGAACCTCTCAGGGCAGCTGCCCCTGGGCTGGGCCGGGCGAGGGGGAGGCTTGTGGTTTCCCTGCCTCATTGGAGCTGCTGGGGTCATTGCAACAGCAGTCAGGGAGCGGGGTGCTCGGCGCAGCCACCCAGAACTGCCTGTGGCCCCGCGCTTCCCCTGCTCGGTGCCTCCGTCTCCACGAGCTGGGCGACCCTTGGCATTGCTGCGGCCCCACTGGCAGGTACTGCTGTGGAGCATGGCCTGGACTGCGCAGCCAACACCGGCTCCCCGCAGAGCAGCTTGGTGCCACGGAGCATTCAGAGCCACGTCCCTGTGGGAAGACCCTGTGCAGCGCCTGGGAGGATGGAGGAGGGGAGCCTCCAGCAGGATCCCAGGCAGGAGGCGGCCGAGCCCCGGGGGTCTCCGCTTCCCACCCCTCCTTGCAGCACTGCTATTTCAGTCGCTTGACCTCAGGGACTGGGGCTGTAATCACAGCTGTGCCACGGCCTCTCTAATCCCTGCCTGCGGGTTTATCCCCAAGGAACTGTCAATATTGCACAGGCTGGACTCGCCTGGGGCTGGCAGGACCCCGGGGCTCAGCCGGGGCCCCACGAGAGCTGCTGGCTGGCCTGTGCTGACGGCCGCCTGCTCTGGGCTCCCTGCAGCATGGGGCCGCCCTGGCAGGTGGCTGCCCATCCCCATGGGGCCACCCCGTCCCTGTCACGCAAGCATCCGCGTCCCAAGCGGCTTATCTGCATTTGGAACCCCCTAATCCGTTTGCACGTTTGGCTCAGACACCGTCCCCGCTCCCTCCCCGCTGAGCTGCTGGAGAGGGCAGCCACGGCCCTGGGGAAGGAGCAAAGCCACCCCCGTGACCTCCTTTCAGAGCCACGAACAACCCCATTCCCCCAGTGCCCAGCCCTCCCGCCCCGGTGCCGCTGCAGCACCCAGCACAGGGAGAAAGCAGGGAGCCCAGCCCTGCACAAACTGCAGCCCCCCAGGGATGGCCTGGGCAGCAGGAGGGGGGACAGGGGTGCAGCAGATGCCCCCTGCCCTGGCTGCCCCCTGGTACCGCAGGGGTCTAGCCAGCCCAGGGACCTTCCCCAGGCGCTTTCTCCTGCTGCAAATCAGGCTGTGGCACTTGCCAATCGCGCTGCCAACCAGAGCATTCACAACAGCAACCGCTGAGATCATCAGATCAGTGGCCAATTAACCCCGTTACTCAAGGGCCGGGCCCCCTGGCTAAACCCGGGGAGCGGGGCAGGTTCTGACAGGGATGCAGCAGGGCGTGTGGGTGCAGGGAGATAAGAAACCACTTATCTGCAGGAGTGCGGGACAGGACGCTGCGTTCCTGACAGCAAACGGTTCTGGCAACCCCAGGGTTTGCATATCAGTAAGAAAATTCCTTGTTCCGGGGTTTTCTACCCCATCCTGCAGCTGGCAGAGGGAAGCTAGGAACTGCCGGGGAAGGAGGGGTGGGAGGGGCCCTGGGGCTTGGCCGAGCCATGTTCCCATGTGAGCCGCCCCCCCCCGCGGCACCCAAGACTGCACTGCCAGGAGTGGGGCACACTATCCCATGCAGCTGCCTTGGGGGCAGGAATGGGTTTGCCGGCTCCGTGCAGAGCCCTGGTTTGGTTCGATGGTGAAATGGAGCGTCCTGGTGCAACTGGTTCCCAGAGCAGGGACAGGCACTGGCCTCAGAATTTAGCTCAAACCCAAGCAGGATGCTCCAGGGCATGAGGAGGGTGCAGGAGGCTTCAGGGCCATCTCCAGCACCTCGAACCAGCCCAGCGCAGCCAGTTCCACAGTGGCTATGGGGGATTTATTGAGCACGACCTGGATGAAAAATCCCCCTGCTAATCCTGCCCTGACGGAGCAATAATCTCTCCCTCTTAGCCTCATCAGAGCCCAAACCCTGCAACAAGCCTGCTGCTCCACGGCTTTGCAGAGGGCCGCAGGTGGCAAGCGCTGGGGGTGTGGATCCCGCAGGAGCCCTGCGGGAGATGCTGGTGCTCTATGGACAGCACATCGCTGGCGCTGGCTGCCTGCTCCCAGCACAGCACACACACACACCTTCCCCAAGGACCTGGGGCCCTCAGCCCCGGCTCCAGCCCAGGGCAGCAGCCCGAGGCACAGAGCTGCGGGCCAGGGTCTGTCTCCACAGAAGGGCAGGGCGCAGCAGCAGCACGGGGTGCCGGCTCCAGTGCATCCCCACGAGAGGGCAGGGCAGGCCCACGCTGCAGCCTTGCCCACAGCCCTGGGCCTGTGGCCAGGTCCCTGCGGGGCCCCCAGGAAGCCACCCCCTCACCCAGCCCAGGGACAGGGCCCCGAGGAGAGGGGGGGTGGGGAAAGTTACCTCCACCCAGAGCCCACTGACCCCCGGGGCAGAGGCACCCGCAGGGGCAGTGGTACAGGGGTCCTGATGCAGCCCCAGGCACCGCGGGGCAGGGAGGAGCCTGAGCAGGGCCCCGGCGCAGCCGCATCCTCCCACACTGGCACCGGAGTTTCCTTTACACAAGCGGAGGAGACCCAGGCGCTGCTCCGGGGCAGACAGAAACCAGCCCTGGGCTGCGGCACAGCGATACGCCCCTCGCCATCCCCCTGCTCCCCCGGGAAAGCACCCTGCTGTGCTCCGATAAGGTGGGCAGCTGAGAGCAGCCTGCCCACGTGTGCCGGGCAGCGGTGCAAGCCAGGTGCAGGCAACACCGGGGCAGGCTGGTTTGTGCCAAGCAAACCACAGCTCTGGCATCAGGGCCGGCGTTTCACTGACAGAAGCCCCAGTTCCCGGAGCAGGGTGAGGCAGGCACCGCACGCAGACAGCTGAACTCACACCCCGAGACCACATCGCTTTAGAGCCTTTATTTTGGAGAAAGTTAAAGCCTGTAGGTACAGCAATAAAATATACAAAAAAAAAAAAAAAAATTTTTTTACAGTATTGAATGCTGCCCAGGGCTACAGTGACAACAGCTGGAGGCAGCTATGCACGAGCACAGGGGCAAACTTCCCAACTTCAAAGGGCATTCCTGTACCCCGGGCTGGCCAGACACCCTCTCCTGCCCACACACAGCTAAGGGGGCTGGCCCGGACCCCACAGCCCTCACTCCCTTCCCTGCCCTCTGCCTTCCTGCCCGCAGGCTGTGATGCYGAGAGCCTGCCCACAGCTGGGGGGCTGTGGGGTCACCCCATGGTCTTCACTGGGCAGAAAAGCCAGAGCCATGTGACAGGTCCACCCTGCGCCACAGCAGCGTCACTGGTACAGATGATTGAGGGTTTCTCTCCACCCAGGGCCAAATCAAGACACATCAGAGACCTGTCAAGCCCAGGGCTGGTGCCCAGTAAGATGTTTCTCTGCTGGTGTTACCCACAGCCTCAGTGCCGACAGCTCCTGCAGCCCTGCCCGAAAGCACCAGGACCRGCCGAGCACAGCACACAACCCCCTTGTGCCACCCCACCGCAGGCACCTGCAGCCCCATTAACACCACAGGCTTCCAGATGCTGGGGGTGGGGGCAGGCAATTCTCCCACTGCCTCTCCCTCCCCTTCCTTGCTTATTGGTGTCTGCATGCCCACTGCATGGAAAGGGCAGGAGGGCTCCCCCATTTTGGTAAATACAGAACCACAACCAATCGGCCAGCACAGCTTCCACCTTTCCTTGACCACCCTGAGCAAGGAAACCTGCCCTTTGCAACACCCACATCTCTGTCGAGTGCTGGCCAACAGCCGATTCCTCTCCCCACGTACATCCTGCTCTCTTCAACTCTTGCCACCTCCTACCTTAACAGCGAGAGCCAACCTCCAACAAAAATGCCACGCAAAGCCCCTGAGAAGCTGCAAACCCACTGCCTGGGACATTACAAGCCATACCAGAGGGAAAAGGGCCAGGCAAGGCCATCCACTGCAGGTCATATTGGATCCAGCAGCCTCCCATCTTCCCACTGGGGTCCAACGGGTCTAACTGCACAGCGAGGGAGGCACAGCCGTGCTCCTGTCACTAGCCTGGCCACAGGGCAAGCCAGTCAGAACAGCCTCTGTGGTTATACCCAGGTCCCAAAACAGACCCAGGATGCAAATGCTGCATGCTCACAAGCATGCACTGGTGTTGGGACACATCACTGCCCTGCCCCAGGGCAGCCTTTGCACTGGCAGGGAAACCAGTTGTCCCAGCAGGAGCCCTGGGGCTGCTGGAGCCAGCCGGACCTCTGTGCCTGCAGCAGGAAGTTGGTGGCAAGCACAGGCAGCCACCGAAACTCCCTGCTCGTAGCAAAGCCCAGGCTGAGCCCAGCAGAAGCATCGCCCTCCCAGGGCAGGAGTGCCCGGGCCCATCCACCTTGCAGCTCTGAGCCGTGTGCTGGTCCTCCTGGCCAAGAGCAGGGCCAAAAGGTGCAGAGGAAAGCCTCTGCACTCTGTGAGCTCTAGAAGGGCTGCTGGGGCAGCAGCCATTTAGACCCCCATCACACAGCATGTCAGGTAACCCATGCAGAGGCCAGGACCAGCCGATCCCCTCTCAGGTGCCCGGAGGCAAACCCGGGCTCATAAGATCATCACAGGCGTTTGGACTCTGGCAGTCAGGAAAGCAGCTTTCAACAGCAGGCAGCACAACTGGGGCTGCAGAAGCATTTGTAAAAACTGAGGCTGCAATCGGAGGCTAATAGGCACTTGAATGAGCAAAACAATAATAAAAAACCATTATGGAAGGAAATAGAAAAAGGTTCATCCCCCCTCCCCCCAAAGAGACGAACGGAAACCACCCTGGAAAGGGGGGGTGTTCGTTTGGGTCAAACAAGAAACCGGTGGCAAGGACCCTGGCCCCCAGCTCCTCCCGAGGAAAGGCCCAGAGCAACCGTGACCGAGCAGGGCAAGACCGGGGGAGCTCTTTGGAGGCAGGAAGCCTGAGTCCTGGGGGGGCCCCTGCAAGCACCAGCGGAGCACCTCACATCGGTGAAGAAGCACACTCCGGGGTCAGCTCCATGTCGAAGGTCAGTGACTCTGCGGGGACACACAGCCGGAGGTTACAGGGCCCGTGCGTGGCTACAGCCAGGACCCCCTCAGGTGCCACGTCCCACCAGACTCACCAAACTGCCCTCCTGCATTGGCCTCTGCTCCCTCGCTGCTGTTGCCAAACTGCATGAGGGAGTCCAGGGTGCGTGGGGACATGGGCAGGTCGATGGTGTTGCTGAAGGAGGTGCTGTCCGAGGGAGAAAGGGAAAAGCACAGAAGCCTCTGGAGTCAAGGCCTGGCCAGAGCTCTCCGACACCCCCCTCYCCCTCCCCCCCGACGGGCCCTAGGGCACAGCACAGCTGGTCCCAAAAGCTCTCCAGAGGAAAGGGGCCCCAGGAGGGGAAGAACAGGCCTGCGGTTAGGGCAGTGAGCCAGAGCCTGGCTCAGCCCCCACGGTCTCCCCTGCCCAGGCTGGGATCCTCACAGCACCCAGGCAGAGTCCAGGCAGTGGTGGGAAGGAAACCCACCTCAAGCGAGGCTGCACACACAAATGCCCCCCCCAGCACTCACAGACATGCCCCAGAAACACTCACGGGGTGACACAGATGAACTTGGTCTTCAGATACGGAGCAGCACCTGCAGAGGAGCGAGCAGCCCGTCACCAGCCGCTGGAAGAGGAACCCTGCTCTCCTCCCACTCTGGAGCACAGATCTGCAGGCAGTGCCCACCCTCCCAGCCCCTGCGCAGCCCTCGCTGCCCGCACCCCACGGGGACCCCGCCGCTAGCCCCACACTGTGGCTATGCCCTCCGGGGACTAGCACAGGATCCTGGCTGGCGACAGCTCTTCCACCAGTGCTGTCCCTGGAGCCTCCCTGCAACACAGGAGCCATGCTGGAACGCAGAAAGTCAACGACTACCTGAGTCAGTAGCTTCAGAGTGCTCCTGGCTCTCAGAGCGGCAGTACTTCCCAAACGCCTCCTCCTTGGGGATGTCTGGGTACAGGTACACCAGGGGGGACACCAGGATGTTGGTGGCATCCATGATTTTGTAGCCCATGATGATCTCCGCAAATGACATGTTGTTCAGCTGCTGCTTGGTGTAAGGCTCCACAGACTGGATCTGGGTCTTCCCTGTACAAGGAGACTTTTAACACAGGGCAAGACACCTACATTCCTTGGGTAAAGGCAGGGCCTTCCTCAAACACCCCAGGAGCAGCAGGGACAAGATGGGCCTGGGGTYGTCCTCAGCCTCACAAGGCACCCAGCAGACTGCGGGGCAGGACAGGGACCTGCCAGGTGGTTTCAGTGCTGTGGAAAACTGCGCCACACAGGCGGCACATGGACAGGGACACCCAGGAGGCAGAGACCGGAAAAGGACACCCAGGCTCAAAGAGTTAACCTAGGCAGAGGGCTTGTCAGGACAAGAACAAAGAACAAGTGTCCTATCAGGGGGTTCCAAGCCCCCTTCGGAGCCAGGAACGCTGGCTGAGCAAGGCACCGCACCCAGGGCAGCAAGGGGGAGAGTAACATACCACTGATGTCCTTCTCCACCCACGTGAAGGTGATGCCACCTTCCTTGCTGCTCTCGCTGAACCGCAGCAGGAAGGTTCCTGGAGGCTTGGTGCTCAGGATGGCTCGCTCCCGCTCCTTGCTGATGAACCCCATGATGTACCTGGGCAGCAGGAAGCAAGGAGAGCAAGAGTGGGTCACAATACCAGGGCAGCTATTCCAGGGCACGAACCCTGCCAGCTCTCTGCACAGCATCAGGCAGCAGCAGGACCTGGCCTGGCCACCAGCAGAGACACTGACATTTTACGGATTCCCAGGTGGGTTTTCACTCTGAACCAGCCAACAGGGCCTGGAGAGAAAAAGCATCCCAGGAGAGCCCACCTGCACCTGGACAAGGTACCCCACTCCATCAGGACATGACTYGTGGGACCCCTCCCAAGGCCCAGCCCAATCAAGGGTCTCTGGACTGACGCTGGCCAAGGCTCACCCTTCGTTCCACAGCGCCAGGATGTACTTTTTCACCAAGTCAATGATGTTGTCCAGCCAGACCCAGAAAGAGAAGCCTTTGCCAGCCATGTTCTCCTGAGGAAGAGGGCAGAGAGGCTGTGAGCATGGCTTGGAGGAAGGGAACAGCCAAGGGAAGGTGCTTGGGGGAAGAGAGGGAGTTATACCTTGCAGAACTTGGCCCAGGTGATCTGACAGCCGGAGTAATTCACACCTGGCCCTGGCAGAGAACAGGAGCATCAACATTTAGATAGAGCTGTTCTTCTAAAGACACCATTTCCAGGGAGCAACCCGAGGTTTGTGTTGTTTAGGAGAAAAACCAAGCAACTGAAAATTACAGCTCCCCTCCCAAACAACATGATCTTGCTCCTGTATTGCATTTACAGATAGGGAGCCACCCCAAGGGCCAGCAGGGATGGGCAGGACACCCACACCAGGTTACCTAGAAGTTTTTCTGCCAGCGTTGTCAGCTGCTCAATGCTGAGGCCTCGCTTTGTGGTGGAGGAGAACTGCCAGCTCAGCACCTCTGCCACCTGGTCCCAGGTCCCAATGGGGGGCTTGGTGAAGAAGTTCACGTTCTGCACAAGGGAAAACACAGCCCTGAGCAGGACATGGGACAGAAGCAGGGCCAGGTCCTGCCCCAGCCCTGCTCCCAGGCCAGGGAGCTTCCCCCTCCCTGCCTGCAGCCTGCCTGCTGGGACACTCTGGTCCCAAAGCCTGCACTGCTGCTCTGCTAGCTGCCCCCACAGCACCAGGCCCTACCTTGGGGTTGTTGGTCAGCATGTTGTACCACAGGATGGACGCCCAGGCATTGGGCATCTGGCAGATGTTGGAGATGACCACCACAGGCAGTGAGTGGGTCTGCAAAGACAGGATGCAACCACAGGCTGGGACATCTCCCAGGGCTCCTCTGCACCCAGGCCCATGGCAGCAACAGGCAGTAACCCACAGCTCACCTCCAGGTCAATCTTCAGCCCCTGGTGATAAACCTCTGTCTCGAAGGTGATGAGGTGCAGCTCCTCGGTGACTATCAGCGAGGCCTAGGGTGGAAGAGGACACAATAGGAGACACCTGCCCTCAGCCTGACGCATGGCCATCAGGCCCAACACTGCTGCTCAGGTCTGGGTGGACAGGGCTGGTCTGGCAGCTGCCAACGCGCCAGAGGGTGCCTGCGGACACCCCCTCTTGGGGCAGAGCTCCTGCTTCCCCTCATGGCTCAGCTGCTCGACAGGGAGCAGAGATGCCAGCAAAGGGCTCTCCTACCCAGGCCCCCCCAGCACTTACATCACAGTTGGCTCTGCCTCCGTTACCACACCGTTGCTCCCGCAGGGTCTGCGGAGAGAAGGAACAGGCTGAAGCAACACCGTGATGGCACATGGCCTTAACAGGAGCAGCCTGAGAGCTCATGGTAACCTACCAGGTGCTTGAACTCTGCTGATAGGCTGCCGTTGTTCGACTCCTCCATGTTCATGACCTTGGTGTTTGTCCCCAGGATGTTAAACTTCCGGGACCTCAAAAGAGGAAAGACAGAGCGTGGCTGACAGGGCCCTCTCAGAGCAAACGTGCAGTAGGATGTTTGCCAAGATTAAAAGCAGAAGCAAGAAAAAAAAAAAAAAAAAAATTGCACTTACCCCCGAAGAGCTGCAACATCCCCAGAGTCCCTAGGAAAGGGGAGACACACACCCGGTCACGGCCATGGCCTTCCCACCCTGATGCAGACAAGCTGGTGTGTGGGGCTGACTGCATCACAACATCGAGTCCCACAAGCCCCCCCAGGCTGTCCCCCCACATGGGAACAAACCCTTGGGACCCAGCGCCACCCTGCACCCTCCCCTTCTACTGGGGGTCATGCTGGCCCTCGGTGCAGGGATGAAGCCTGACCCAACGGCCGTAGGAGCAGGTCCCACTCCAGTAACCCCACCCAATGCCACCAGGATCAGAGCACAGGACTCACTTATCAATGCAGACTTTAATTTTCAGCTGATAGTTCAGCTCTGGAAACTTGACCAACAACCTGCAAAGAGTCAGCAGATGCAGAGTGAGCGTGAACATCCTGCACACACGAACAACTCCAGTTCAGCACAGCATCTGGCACAGACTACAGAACAGCTGGATGGACAGCAGTGCTGTGTGCATCCCCCAGCAGGCAGCACCACGTTTCACACCACAAAGTTCACGGGGACGCAGCATTACCCAGCTCCTCTGGCAGCCCTGAGCCCGTCTGCACGCAGACCTGTGACATGTCAGCCCTGACACCCGTCCCCAGAACCRGGGAGGTGCTGATGCTCCCCTGAGCACCCTGAGGAGGGCTTGTTTTGGCTGCTGACTGCCCACAGCAGGCAGACATCTGCTCTGAACAAACACCTTCCACACTGCTCTGTGGCCAGATACTGCCATATGCCAAGGGGGCAATGGGGGCACAGCTGGGAGATGGTGAAGAAGCTCCAGGCGGAGCCTGATGTCGGAGCAGCTGCTCTCTGCAGAGGCTGGCGGGGAACATGGGCCAGCYGAGAGGCAGCTGGCCAGGGACATGCTGATGCTTCC
The DNA here is from genome assembly GCA_035582835.1 of Phoebastria nigripes. Lineage (NCBI taxonomy): Eukaryota > Metazoa > Chordata > Aves > Procellariiformes > Diomedeidae > Phoebastria > Phoebastria nigripes. The sequence continues at coordinate 1,953,850 of JAYKAV010003465.1, forward strand.
TGCTGCCCACCCCACAGCGCGATTTACCAGAACCCCAGCTGCCTTCAGGAACACGGCAAAGCCCCAGCCAGCAGCCACCATCCCTGCACTGAGTCACACAGACAGCACTCCAGCAGGGCCAGCCTGCTGGGATTCATTCCCTCCCAGCACCAGCGCTCCCTAGGCAAGCTGGAGGGTGGATCCGCACCAGCATCTCCTTCAGAGAGAGATCCTTCTTTGCTTTCCCCGCGTGGCTCCTTTCCCGTGCCCATAGCACAGTGGGATCACAGGGGCCAGTGACTCACCTGACTTTGGTGGTGAACTGCACGCCGGTTTTGATGACCAGGGGCCGGTCGGGGTGCATGGGCATGCAGGGCTGCCTCTCCACAACGAAAGCACTGCAGGGGAAAGGCACAAGAACCATAGTCAAACCTCAGGCCCAGCCCAGCACGCTCACTGCCCACCCCTCCACCCACTGCCTGTGACCAGGGGACTCCCCACAGCTCCCTCCCAACCCTTGGCACCTTTTCATCAGGTTCCTGAACAGCTCCACAATCCGCTCCTCCAGCATGGGCCGGTGTTGGACTATCGGGTCGCCCTTGTAGGATACTTTCTGCTGCAATTCTTCCAACTTCTTGATCTGCTGCCGGGTCTGTAGCTGTGATTCGGCAAGAGAGGTTATCCTAGGGGAGCAGGAAGAACCAGTGTTAGCTCTGGCTGCCAAGCCCTGCACGGTCCCAGCCCACAGAGCCCTCCTCTTCCCTCACTTGTGCGAGAGAGGACGCTCTCCGTACCAAACCAGCAGAGAACAGAACATGTCTATGGCTCTCGGCCCAGTGCATTTTTCTAGGCCATGCATTACAAAAGAAACGTGCACGCGCCCAAGTTCTGCAGAGACACACCAGGAACTTCTCACAGCAGCCTTAAAATCCCACATGCCTGGGGCTAACCATTCCAGCACCAGTGCCCACTATTGAGGATCAGTCCAACTAGTGGATTACATTTATGCTTGCAGGCATCAGAAGCCATTTTGGAAGGATGTTTCCAGAGGCAAAGAGCTCATTTCCACTGCAGGTGTTTGAATGCCACCTCTCCAGCGACTGATCCAACCCGCAGCCAGCTCCTACCAGTTCTCGAGCCGGTCTAAGCAGATATTTGGTGGGCCACCAATGCAGGCAATCTGCTGCCGTCTCTTCCAGTCTGCCAATTCCTCATCTGCCAGCATCTTCTGCACATACTCCATGGCTGACAACAGGCCAGCCAGCTCGCTCACAATACCCTGTCAAAAAAGAAAGCAGAACCTTCAACACCCTCTGACTCCCTCCGAGATCTGCAAGATTCACGTTCACAGACAAGAAAGAAGTCGCCCAGGGCTGTGTTTCCAGCGCTGCTCTCAATTTGGGTCATGCAGGAACACCAAACTCACACCCCAGAAAAAGGGCACCACTGCACCCCAGGGAGATCTGGAGGGCCAGCTGCACAACATACCCTTCGCATTTGATCCAGCGCTGTGAGCATCTGTTCCAGCTGCTGCATTTTCTGCCGGGTCACTGACTGATTGTTTCCATTCAGATCCTGCATGTCTGTGCACAGAGGTGAGAAATGTTCAGCCACGCAGATGGACTCCTCCTACCCTCCCAAGCATCACACAAACAAAAGACTTCCACTGCAAAGGAGCAGGCACCCTAGAAAGCAGCAATCTCACACAGCCTCTAAGCACCTTGCTGGCTTTCCTCCATGCACAGCATATCACCTCCACATGCCATTTCTTTGCTCACAGGCAGAGTGCTGGTTCAGCTCCCCTGGAGGCAATGTCAGTGGCAGAAACAAAAGACGAGGTTTCTCCAATTGCCATGCTAATGCCCTGAGCCTAAGCCGCCCTTCTAGCTTAGAGAGGAGGCACCGGGAGTGCTGGAACATGCCCTCCAGCAAGTTTCCTTGCAGGAACGCATTTTGGTTTGCCAGATGCTAATGAGCTTCCATTACCTCCTTGGCTTTTCAAAGTCTTGTAGTTAAAATCAAAGTCATCCTGGAGATTCTCCACCACTTTCATCTTCTGCTCCAGATCCTGCAAGGCAAGAGATGTGGATTTATTCAAAGCACTAAATCACCACAGTGGGAAAAGGAGAAAGTGCCTAGGCAGCACACATACCTGCACCCTCTTCCTCACATCCTGCAGATGCTGCTCCAGCATCTGCTGCTTTTCTGTCACTACAGCTGCTGTCGGATGTGTTGCCTGTCCCCCTTGCTGCAGAGGGGACAAGGAGGGCATTAGAACAGGGCCATGACCCAGGGATGCTCCCCTCCCAGCCTGAGGAGGTTTTGCAGGAAGGGTCTTCAGCCCCTCACTAACAAAAGCCAGTGCGGCTGGCTGCTCGCTTGCAGCATTAGCTCCAGGGCTGCACAGCAAGGTGCACGGTGCAGGGCACACCCCACGCAAGGGGCAAGAGGAGAGACGGATGCACAAAGCTAACAGCCATCCCAGGCAGAGAGCACCCAGGCTGCATCCTGGCAGGAAGCAGCTGCTGCCTGGAGAACAGAAGTTATCAGCCCCTGCAGCTGGACCATCCCTCAGCACAAAGCAGTTATCGTTACTGAAGGAAGCAAGTGGGGAGCTTCGGACTGGAGCTTCCCCACAGCACCGAGTACCCACACAGCACTGCCAGGCGGGCAGCAGGACAGCGGCCCCAGGACACCTGAGCCACTTACCTGGGCTGCGGTGGCAGCTGTCTGGAGGAGCCGCGACTCTTCCCACAGGCAGCGAGCCACGATGCGGGCTATTTCCATTGGCTTCTCCAAGTATCTGCTCTGTAAGAGGTTCAAACCCCCAAGGTTAGCAGGCACAGTGTAACTCCCGGGATCTCTGCATCCTTTAGGGCTGCAGGTCATGACCTGTGCCAAGGAAGCCATTGGACTTCCACAGGCTCCCCCCATGCCTCCCCCGCCAAACCAGTGCTTCCTGTCTCACCTGCAGGAACTGCTTGATGCGCCGCAGGTTGTGCTGGTACAAGACGTTGGACTCCTGCAGGAAGCGGCTGTACTGCTGGTCGATCTCCCCCAGCAGGTTGTGGAACACCAGCGTGGCGTGCGACTCCTTGCTGGCAGCATATGCCCTGCGTGAGGGAGGGCAGAGTCCTGGGTGCCCGGCACAGGTGAAGGGGCATGGCAGCGCGAAAGGCAGTGCTGCAGGCAGCTCTGCTCACGCCTGCCATCCCCCGCGCAATTTAACACCCCGGCCGCCTTCCTAACCTGCACCAGAGGAAGGGCCAGAGCAGGCCTGACTTGCTTCACACCAATAAACTGAGCCCTCAGCCTGYGCCTGCAAGGGCAGGGCAACAGAGAGGTTTTGGACTCGGGCTTAAAGTCTGGCCTTAAGCCAGGCAGACAGCGCACATGAGCACCTTACCAGTCCCACGTGCTCTCTGGATGGGATCCAGGAATCGGTGCTCTGTGTCAACCTTGTTTACAACAGAGGCCAATGTAAGTCAGGCCTGTACAGAGACACCTCTGCTTTGGAGCTCCCCCTTCTCCTGGTCTGGGGTCTGGCACTGTGCGCACAGAGTCCCACTCCCCTTGTGCACCACACAAGCCTCAGGGAGGACGACCAGTCCTGCCACGTCAAGAGCCTAGGGAAAGCAGCAGAGCTCCTCCAGACTGCCTTGACACACGCTGCCACCCCAGGGTGGGTGTCCCAAGCAAAGTCCCCATACCAGCATTTCGCAAGGCCTTACCAGTCCTGGCTCTCAATCCACGGGGCCAGGAACTGCCGGAGCTCCATGGGAAAGCTGTCGCTGTAGAGCTGGTGGAGCTGCTCCAGGTACCGCGTGTCGAGCTGCTGCAGCTGGTTCCACTGCGCCATCCTGGCCAGCTCCGGAGACCTGGTGGGACGGCCACGTGTGCTGCTCAGAGCTGGCACCCGGGAGCCTCCAGGCTCCCTCCTGCCAGCCGTTTGGCAGGACCCAGCCACAACCACTGCTCCCCTTTGGGGAGGGCTGATGGGGCCAGAACCGGAGACAGCTGGGGCACAGCAAGCCCAGGGCACACAGCTCCAGGAAGGCTGGCATAGGCAAGGGCTGGGCAGTGCCCGTCCCTCCAAGGGCAGCATGGGGCCAGGGCAGCTGCTGGGTGCACAGCTCCAGGCCCACGACACTGCAGAGCTCCAACACTCCCTGAGGGATGAGCCCAGGCCCAGTGTCCCTGTGGAGCTGCTCACGCATCCAGGAGCTGGTTCCTCTTCAGCAAAACCCACCCTGAGCCAGCAGCCACAGGACCAGTTCAAGGAGCCCAAGGACCAGCACCCGTTTGTGCCTCCAGGCTAGGCTCTGGCAAGGTGAGAGTGGCCGCCAGCTCCGGCTGGCAGGGCAGGCACCGCTGCCATCACCCACAGGCAGGCCTGCGTCAAGGGAAGGCAGAACTGCAGACCGAAACTGCATCATTAGTGTGGGAATAACGGCACTCATGCCTGGGGGAGGGTGGGGAACGAACCAGCCTGGCTGCGAGGGGAAAAGCCCTTTTCACACCCACCGACATCTGCACCCCAGCACTCGGCCCCGCAGCCCCTGGCAGCGCAGGACGTGGCCACGCAGCCTCGCCTGCCTGCAGGGTGAGTGGCAAAGCAGCCAGAGCATGAAAAAGCAAGGGCCTAGCAGCACCACTCCACCCCGAGAGTTCAACTCGAAATCCAGCTGAAGACGAGTGCAGAAGGCAGCTTCGGCCCCAGCCAACCTGCCCCTGCCCTGCCCAGGCGAGCTTCCCCAGAAGAGTGGCAGCAGAAAGGTTTCACTCCAGCTGCCCCAGCTGCAAAGCTGAAAACAGCCCGGATTCTGACTCATTCTCTTTTCACCACATGTCATGAAATTAATCTGAAACATCTGAGATAAGAGCAGCAGAGCTTGTGCTGGCACTGGCAGCCGGTGGMCATTTGCACCAGATTACAGGAGCACAGCAGGCAGGCCCTGGCTGCCGAGCTGAGCCTCATCCCCTCCCACCCCTGCGGAGGATCTCGCAGCCCACAAACCCCGAGGGCTCGGGGAGGCACAGTCCTGCAGGGCTGGGCACAGCCCCAAGCAGGTCGGGCCAGATGCAGCCGCTCTTACAAACCCAGACAGGTAGGAAGCCTTGCTTCACGCAGCTCCTCACACTGCAGGGTCAGACCAGGGTTAAAAGTTACATCATAGGCAGCTCCTAACACCATCAAACCCCTCAGACCCACCCTGAGCGGCGCAAGGAGCTCTCCAAGCACAGGGAACGCAGCTTTGAGCTCGGCTTCAGGAGTTGACCTTCCATCTGTCCGGCTTCAGCCTGGTGAGCACYGAGCTTCCCCACACAAGAGCACACTTCCCAAGTGCCTGCCTTTGGCAAAGCTTTCTCCTAGAGAGAGGCATTTCCCAAAGCTTTCGTACCTTCTTGCCACGGGAGGAAAGAGGGATCTTGGGCATGTACGTCACCAGTGACAGGTACAAGGCTTTAAGCTGGTGCCAATGTCTTCCAGGCGCCCTCTGGCCAGAGGCACACATGCCTGCCTCTGCTCCGGGAGGCAGGGAAGAAGCTGCAGAGCTTACAGTAAGTGCAGAAGGCGGAGATTGCCAGGAAACAACAGAAACAGGGAAGGAGCAATTTTCAACTTAGTGACTTGTGTATTGATGGAAATCAAACTAACACTAACGAGGGGACGGCAAGCTGTGCTCAGGAAGCGAAGGCACAGAGCTCTGCTCGACGCCAGCAGAAAGTCACTTCCCTGCAGAAAGCCGTTTGCTTTTCCCAAAGGTCACTGCAGCGAGAGACGCGCCAGCTGGGGTTTGAGGACGGCCGGGCAGCCAACGGACCAGCAGCCGGCATGGCTGGTGCCACAGGAGCATGGCGCAGGTGAGGGGGCCGGCACCAGCCATGAGTCCCAGGCTGGTCCTGGGCTCAGATCAGGGCACCACACTCTATCCTGCGGCAGCGCCAGCGCAGGAGCCTGCTGCAGCTTCTGCGGGAGCAAATCCCATCACAGTGGGGCAGCCCCAAGGAGCCAGCATGAAGGAAATCACAGCGAACGCACCAGGAGGTGTGAAGGTTTGGGAACTGGCTGGCAATGGGAGTGGTGCTGGGAGACACAGAGCAGCGCCCAGCGAGCAGAGCTTCACTCAGTGARGAGGCAGATGGGAAGAAGGTTGTGCCACCGCACGAGATGGGATTTATTCCCCTCCAGCAAACCAGGCTGCTCTGCCCTGGGCCCCAGGATAGGCTGAAAGCAGCTGAAGACACAATGACCAGACCCAGGCCCACAGCGAGAGCAGCTGCTCCACGCAGGAGCCAGGCAGGCTTTCATTAGGCAGGACAGATATTTACAAAGCCTTAATGGCAAGTAAGACTTCCCTGGGCACACAGCAGCGTCAGGCAGGAGTTTTGAACCTTGCCTGGAGCACAGAGCTGGGTACTTGTGCAGATTTCCAGCAGCACAAGAGACGATCACAGGCACCCTGCCACCGCCTGCAGCTGCCCACCCACAGCTCCCGTGCCCCGAGTCCCCGCTCGCCCAGGAGGGGCTGCACAGCACAGAGCGCTGGGTTTCACTAGCAGCTTCTCCAAGATGGGCCCATGTATCAGATCACCGCCACCTGACACTTTCAGCATCACTGTATGTCGTGCTCTTCTGATCTTTGCTGCACCTGACACTTCCCCCATTTTCTGGATGCTTTTTGTAAAAGGAGAGAAAGGGGGAACATCCTGTTGTGGACTGAGACACAGGGAGAAGACAGACACTGCACTTGACATGGAGTTAAAGAGGTTTTTAGAAGTTCACAACATTGAATAGCCCCAAAGACAGGAGCAACATCCACAGGACATTAACCTTGAACAGCAACCCTCTGGTGCAAGCCTCCGAGAAGACCACGTGAACAAAGCCTGTTTTCAATGGAGCAATAAGTGAAAGGGAGGAGGAGAGAAACCCTGGCCCACGCAGGAGCCTATAAACAACTGACACTCCTTCAGCCTTGGAGTAAGACCTGGATTGATGCGACAGGGCTTTTGCGGCCCCAGAACTTTTGCTTTCTGCAACTGCAGACCAAGAAAGGCTGGGCCATTAGCCGCAGTTCATGGCTGCGTACCGGGCATCATGTCAAAGCCCCCGTTTTGCAGTGGATTCAGCTCTTTGCCGGCTGTTTGCCTGGCTGCACCAGCACATGGAGCACTCCCTCCATGCAGGCAGMTGTGGTGCACTCACAGCCCTTTTAACTTGGTACTGGAGGCTACTACTACAGTGTGAACCGTATGGTGCTTCTTCTGGAGGGAAAAAACCCAACAAATACACGGGCCAGGCAAGAGCTGAAAACCTACAAGCCACCAGAGTCCCCTGCCTGCCGGTGAGCTCAGCCACCTCATTTCCTATTGCGCCACCGCGATGGCACCCCCGCACATGGGGGGTGCTTCACCAGCCTGTCCGGAAACAGCAACCACTGCCCCAGCCCATCTCCTGACAGAGCAGCGTCCCTAGCCCTGAGCCAAGGACGGGTGCTGCTGGGCCACTGCTGCAGTATCACCATCACTCAGGAGCCGGCTTCCTGGGCAGTCCCCCACAGCGCCCGGTGTGGAGCGGCTCGTGGACGGACTTTCCCCTATCAGGCTGCAGCAGCTGAACCAGATGCCACTTCACTGAACCCTTGATCCAAGCAGATCTTCCACAAGAAAGCCACAACCTGGGTATTTCAGGGCAGTACCAGAGCCCCAATCTGCAGAGCCCAAAAGGCTGAAGGCAAAGCCCCCAGGCTGCCACGCGGCAGCGGCATTTGGACAGGAATCAGCTACTTCTCACTGCCACAAATAGCTGCAGGCCGAGTCACCGCGGCAGCCCGGGCTCCTGCTCAAGCACGAGATCCTCCCCACTGCAGCGCATGCTCTGCAGCCGCAGGGAGCCGGCGCCCTGCCAGGGCCCCAGCGCCACACGCCATCGTACCGATCCCTGAAAAACAGAACTAGCACGCAGCGAAACACAAGCTGCTCTGCCTCTTCCCACTGCAGGCATCTCCTCGTAAGGCGAGTGGCCGAGGAAGCAAATGAAGTCACTGCAGACCGCACGCACAAGTACAGAAGAACCATGGCAGGCTCACCCCGCGTGGGAGAGGAGCCGCAGCCTGCAGGGACAGCTGCTGCCTGCTAGCTGTGTCTGCGGCCAGCCCAGGGCAGGACACGGTCTCTGCTTGCCGTCCCCAGGGGCTCCGCTGCATTCAGTTCTCACCTCAAGGGATCTCTCAGCAGAAGCAGCAGATCATGCTGAGTTTTTATAGCCCCCAGCTCAACCAAAGCCTGACCTGGCAAACCCTCCACACACCGCCACAAGAGCAGCAGGCCGGGAAGAGCCTTGAGCTGTGCTTTGCTAGAACATGGGCTTACGCCAACAGAGAGACAGCTCTGCTGCAGTGGGTGACAGGAGRGCACACAGCCCCAGGGAGAGAGCCCTGTGATGGAGGCCACCCAGGCCATCATCGCATCAGRGGAGGATGTGGGAAGGCAGGACCGGCTGGGAGCAGGAAGTGGTCAGGAAGAAGCCAAAAGCCTCCTCTCCCTCCCGAAGGGCTGAGAGGAGACATTGCCTCCTTCGGCACAGCACCGAGCTCCAGCTCCTCCCAGCATCAACAGAAAACAGCCAGGCAGCCTGAAGCACTGACCATCCCAGAGGGAAAGGGTCCCTGTGACACTCCTTACTGTCGAAGCCACCAGCATTAGGGAAGCTCTGATCTCGTCAGCCCCGAAACCCTGCGCAGGAGCCTCTCCCCAGCCAGCCCCACCACCGGGAAGCCTCCCTTGACAGAGTTTAAAGATCTGAGGGTTGAACCTTTCCGATTCYGCTGGGCTTGCTGGTCTCTGTGGTTAGCCTCTCCTCCCATCTCTGGAATGGAGCCAGGGAGCAACCGATGTGGCCAGGGCCAAGCACAGCATGATGCAAGCCCAGGGGTAAACACGCTGTCCAGAGCTCAGAGCAAAGCTGCTAAAAGTAGCTCGAGAGCTAAAGTTCATCTTTCTTTAGCTCCCCTGCAAGGGCAGAGCACGAGAGCCGGGCTCGAGCTGTGCGTCGTCACTGGTAGCTCGGGACAGCTCTGCACACTCCAACAGCCTTATTTGAAACAGGGCTGCTGCCCTGGAAGCAATCCCCCAACTGCCTTCCATCTGCTTTCTCATTTCTGGGACGCACCTGAGAACACCCCTCGCCTGCACCCCCACAACAAGCCACGACCCCCGGGGCAATGTGTACGGGGGAGAATCACCGGAGAGGCCTTTGAAAGGACTGTGGCACTCCTCGTCCCCCGCAGTGCCACGAGCGGGACGAAGCTCAGTTACCAGTAGCGTTGCATAGGTCACATTAACAGAGTTATCACCGGCAAGAGCATCGCAGAATCATGACAGATGTCATCAACAACGCTTCACGGGAGCCCCGGCTTTCCAACAAACTGCACTGACAGCATGTGCCTTGCTGCCCCTGCTTCCACACAACCATCAGCAGGCTGATGAAAGACTGTTCTTCTACAACAAAGCAGCTAATTGCTCCAGGCAAACACAAGAGCAAGTTTTGAAAAGGCTATTAGGAGAACTTGGCTCTGCTCCTCTGGAGCGTTTTCAAAGCCAGCCCTGGAGGGGGAAAAACTGAGCGATGCAGAGATTTGCGAAAGGAGAAGAGGGTGACAGCACAGGGCAGAAGGAGGCTCTGGGCGACCTCGCAGCCACAGTGCTGAGTTCCCTGATCAACCCACACACCACAGMTGGCTGTTCCTCATCGCAGCTCAGCAGCTCTCCAGGGTCCATCCCAACATGTAACTCCCGCTGCAGGAGCCAAGTAACACGGTCGCCACCCCCCCAGGGCAGAGGATGCCCAGCTGCACACTCCTCCTGTCCTCTGCCACTGCCGCTCCAGCAGCTCCCACAGATCCATGGGGAACAGCAGAAGAGGCTCCACTGGGGAGTGACGGTGACAGCGATCACCTTCAGGGTGGAAACGGGGGTCAACTGCCCTGACGTGCACACACAGGCAGGGCCAGCACCCTGCAGATGCAGAAGGAACCTTCTCAAGAGCGGGCCCAGGGCAGCCCACCCTCCCCACCTGGGACGCCACCCCTGCTCCCCCTGCACTGCCGGTCCTCCAGCTGCGCCCCTCCAACAGGCACACACGGGTGTGCACATGCAGCCTGGGGAACAAGAGTCACGYGCACCTTGGGACAGCAATGCAGGACAGCGTTGTGCTGAGTGGTGGGAAGCTCACGGGCAGAGCGCAGGCCGGCAGCAGGCAGGAGCGGTGGGCAGAGCTGTCAGCCCCCGCAAAGCACTCGGGCAGCTCGGCCACACAGCTCAAATATTCACCGGAGATGCACAACCCAGCAGCTCTGCTCCGCACCTGCTCCTCGGCCACTCTGCATTGCACGTACTGCCTGCAAGGATGGTTATCAAACCAAAGCCTGGTCCAGGCAGATCCCAAGCAAGACGTTGCCGAGCAGTTCTATTCAAGGGGTGGGTAAAGCTGCAGCCCTGAGCTCACAGCTCTAATAGAGACGTGAATCAGGTCTTCGAGCCTTGGTCTGCCCAGGTGCAGGACCCTCAGTTAGGCTTTCAGTCTTGGTTACGAGTCATTTCATCAGCATAAAAATTCCACCACTGGGACAGGCTGCATCAACATCTGTCCTAAACCCTTGCTCAGGCAATACCAAGGGCCTTCCTACAGTTAAACCCCCCAAAGCACACGGACCGCCTGAGAGCCCACCATCCGGCCTCAAGGCAACCAGACCGGGCGGCAGCTCCTCTAGCCCTGCCCTGCCGGTCCAGACGTTYTTCCCTCTCCGAGAAGCCCCTTTAGCCTTTGAACCTTCTGTTGGAGTTCGTGTGGTGTAAGCACGCTTCACCAACAGACCCAGCCCTGCACCGGTGCTTGGGGACCCCACGTGCAGCACGTGACGACGCCAGCGCCGCGAGAGCTCAGAGTCTCACCAGCTTCTGGGAGCTGCCCCTGCCCAGCAAGGACTTGCTCTGTGCCTGCTGGGAACTGTGGGAAGGAAAGAAATCCCATTTGCTGTAAGACCAGAGCATTAGGTTCATTAGCACCTCCCTAATTACGACTCCCCGGGAACACAGGGTGCTGCCCTCACCTGCAGCTGGGCGCCTGCTCACAGCGGCACCAGCCTCGGCCCCGCCGCCCCCGGAGCCGCTCGACCACCCCCCGCGCCGGCTCAGCCCCACCGAGGCGGGCAGCCCCGGCCCCGCGGCAGCGCCCAGCCCCAAGCCAGCTCCGGGCCACCGGCACCAGCCCCGCACCCCGGCGCCGCAGGGCGGCCGGCGTCAGGCCCCGGCACCGCCGGCCCTTGACAGCCAGCGGCCCCAGAGCCCCCAACGGGACACCGGCACCCCGGGCCCTGGCACCCGGCTCCCCGGTGCCAACCGGCTCCCCGGTGCCAACCGGCCCCCGGGGCCCAGCACCAACGGGCCCGGGCACCCGGCGGCCCTGGCTGAGCCCCCCGGCACCCCCGGGGCCTGGTCCCCGGCCCCGGCCCCGGTCCCGGTCCCCCCGCACTCACCGGCGGTCCCGGGCGGGGCGGGGCGGCGGCTCCCGGTACCGGCGACGATCGCGTCCGGACCCTGCCCGAGTGACGAGAAACCTGCTGCCCGCCCGGCCCCGCCCCGCCGCGTCACGCCGAGCGTGGCCAATGGCGGCGCGGCGCTCCCGCTGCCCCGCGAGGGACGGGCCCTGACGGCCAACCAGCGCGGCCGTCCCGCGTCTCGTCACGGCTCGCGGCGGCGCGGGGGGGCTGCCCCGTGCTGGCTGTTCCCGGACGACGACGCCTCCCGCCGCGGGGCGGCGCTGGGGAGGGGGCGGTGCGGGGCGGCGCGGCGGGGGGGACGGCGGCTGCCGGGAACGGCCGTGCGGGAAACCCAGCTGAGTTCCGGGCAGCGCCCTGACGTCAGCGCGCGGCCCGCGGCCGCCGCCACCGCCTCTTAAAGGGGCAGCGCCGCTCTGGGCGGGCCCTGTGCTCCGCGCCCGGGGCCCGGCAGCGACCCCGCGTGGGGCGATGCGTACCGGCCCTGTGCGGGGCAGTGGGCCCCGGCCCCGCCTGGGGGTGTCTCCCCGACAGCCCGGCCACCCCACGCCCCTGGCGGGTCCCCGCGGCCCGGCCGGCGCCAGGAACAGGCTCCACGCTGGTGGTTTAGAAAAGAGACTTTATTAGTTGCGCTGCTCGCCGGGACGCAGCCGCGGGAACGGTCGGGGGCTCGTCCGGGCTCCCCTCGCCCCGGCCCCGCGCCGCGCTCGTCCGGGCCCGGGGGCCTCGTGCCCTCGGCGCCAGCTGCCCCGGCCCCCCTGCTCTGCGGGAAGAAATTCCTACGTGAAAAACGCCCGTGGGCCCGCGAGAGGCGCTGTGGGGGGGAGGTGACCCGCGGGCTGGGGGCCCACGCTGGGCTGGGAACCGCCGACCTGCCTGCCCCGCGGGCAGGAGGCCTGGCAGGACCCGCAGGCAGCGGGCAGGGCCGCGGGCAGCCAAGAGCCAGTGCCCGGTGTCCCCGGGCGGGGAGGCAGGGCCCCCTGCCCGACCAGGAGCCTCGGGGCCACCGGCGTCTCGGGGCTGCCTGCAGCCGCCCCCCGGCCTGCCGCTGGCCGGCACGCGGGACTGGCACGGGCGCACCTTCTCCGGGGTCGGCGGCTGTGGCAGCGCTGCCCTGGGGAGGCATCTGCTGGGCACTGACACAGGCCCCGGCAGTGCAGGCACCGGGACGGGACCCTGGGGCTGGGGACAGGCTGGATGCACTAGACAATAAGAAGGGGAAAATAATTCTTAGAGGAAAAGCAAGTTTATATATTTGGTTATGTTAGCAACAGCAGCCCTCCCTGCTGCCTGGGGGAGCGGGCTGGGGAGGACAGCAGCTGCACTCACGGGGAAAGTCTGAGCCCAGCAAGCAGATGGGGATGAGCATGACCAGGTCCCTCCCTTGCCTGCTCGCCGGGATCAGCCTCCCCTGGGGCGCGTCCGCAGCTCCCTGGTGAAGCAGCCAAGGCGCGCAGCCTCCTGCCTCGCTGCCTGCTCCTGCAGGGCCGGGTCGTGCTGCGGCGGTGGCTGCCTACATGAGAGCCGGAGCGTGGCAGCCCCGGGCTGAGCCGGGGCAGTGCCCTCAAGCTGCGGTGTGCTACCCTAGCGCTGCCTTGCTGCAGGGGACAGGGAGTGAAGCTGCACAAAGCGGGAAACGGGGAGGAAAGCGCAGGACGTGGGCACAAGCCTGAGCTGTGCCAGGACCCCTGGAGGAAGCAGATGCTCAGAAATACTCAAGGTCCAGTGCTGGACCGGTGTCAAGGCCACTCTCTGACAGTCAAGAGCCTCACACGGCATCAGCGCATCCCATATCCCTCTGGAAACAAGCTGCAGCCGGTAGTGGCTGCTCCGGCACTGCTGCCTGTGCGTCCCCTCTCCCTGGGCAGCGAGCACATACCTTGCTGCCTGCTGCCGCCACCCCTGCGGGTGTGGAGGGACCAGATCCAGCACCCCACCTCCGCGGTGCTCCCTGCCCCAGCAAGGATGCGCCCACAGCCACTGCACCTCTGGCAGCCAGATCTGTAACCCGGGCAGGGGAGCGTGCGGCCGCATGTGGCCCGCGCTGCTCCTGCCGCGGCCCCGGGGCTGTCGCAGCGATGGCCCCAGCGCAGCAGGGAGGAGCAGCAGGCCCCGGCTGTGTGATGCCACACGGGCACCCCCAGCAGTCCTAGGCACCGCCATGTAATCCAGTCCTCGGGAGGGCAGAGAGGAGCAGACCCGCCTGCCTGCCACGTGGCTGGCTCAGCTTCGCCCGTGCTCTGCCCATCAACAGGACTTGCTCAGCTCTTCCCTCCTGCATGCTGGGTGCATCACAGTTCCTCTGCTCCCCCGAAGGGGCGGCCAGCTTGGGTGCTGGGAGTCTTCCTGCCTGCGGGGATGGCCGCGCAGCCTGGCACAGGGAGCTGGGGTGGCGTAGGCCAGCGGGCTGCTTGGCAGGAAGCTTTCTTGACACCAGGTCTTTGCTTATGTAGGACACTTGAGCTTTCCAGGTGTACAGCCGTTATCTTGGTTTTAGCACTCTCCAGCTGGGCCAGGTCCCCATCACTCAAAGCCCATCTTCAGGTCTGGTGCTAGAAGGCTCTCACGCAGCCTGCRGCAGGAATGGTCTCCAAGGGTGATTTAACAGTGTAAGAAAAACAGTCCTGTGTTCCTAACATTTCTGTGTGCTAAAACTAAAATATAAAATACACCTTGTCCTAGCAGGCAGGGGATTGGTGTCGGCTCTGCAGGGTAGTAAAGATGCATTGTGTACACTTCCCCTGGGGCACCAGGGCAGAGAGAGATCTCGAAATGTGAATGATTACGTGTTCAGCCGCCGTCCACAACCCTTCCGCGCTGCAGCCTGTCCTACTCGCTGTCACTCTTGTCCACCAGTACCGCGTCAGACTCCTCCGTGATCTCCAGCAGCGTGTGCATCTCGGGGCTCTCTCCACGCAGCAGATCGGAGTTTTCTCCCTCCTCTCCACCAACCTCCACCAGCTCCGTGGCTTTCACTTCCACCTTGCCCTCTCTTATTTTCTTGACGTGGAAAGTGAAGGGTGGCACTTTGTAGACAGCTGTCTTGGACCTCGCATAGATGGTGTGGTCAGGGGTGAAAGATTTCTTCAGCTTGTCCCGAGAGGTCTTCATCTTCTCTCTCCTTTCGTTAGTCACAATCTTGGTGCCCAGTTTGTTCATCCTCTTCTCCAGGTTGTGGCGGGTCTTCTCCAAGTTGTGGCGGGTCTTCTCCAGGTTCTCCTTGGTCTTTAGCTTAGTCTTCTCCATCTTCTCCTTTGAGAATGCCTTCTTAAAGTCATCCACTCTTTTCATGCCACTCCTTTTGATGCGCTCTGCCCGTGACTCTTCGATAATCTCTTCAATCTCCACCTCTTCATCCGAGGAGAGCTGGATGTGGTCCTCCTCTGCATGGTCCTCACCCACAGGCACCTCCTCGCCGTCACCTTCCTTCTCTAGCTTTTCATCCTCCTTCAGAGACTTGCTGATGCTCAGTTTAGATGGGAGCTTCACTTCATCCTGCAAGACACAGAGTGGAGCCAGTGAGACACACACACCCAACCTCTCCAGCCTCAGGAGCCAGCCTCCCCCCGCCTGGCAGTGCCGCAGAGCAGAAGCACAGCTACGATTCATACGATTCATGGCTAAACCGACCCAGGCAACATCAGGCCTGGGCTCATCCTCCCCTAGTGCACCTGATAAATTACTGTAAAGAGGATCTGCTCTATCCGCAGCAGCTTAGAGCTCTGCTGTATTTAAGCTCAGGTATACCAGCTCTGCTCACTCTGGGCTGGTTTGAAACCCATCTGTGACTCCGGCAGCACAGGAAGAGGCAGGCCAGCACTGAAACTGGAGACTTTTCCCCTCCTCCTGTGCCCCTGTTACAGTCCCATCCCCTCTAGTTTCATCTTCATCCCAGGACCTGGCCATTGCACAACCCCGCTCCTGGCCCCAGGAAAGCCCCCGCCCGCATCCTGCCGTGGAGGGGCACAGGGAACCCACTTGAGCGATGTGGTGCCCCTTTGCTCCCCAGCGCCTGCCCAGAGCCCTTCCCGTCCCCTCCCCCTCCAGCTGGCGTTTCAGCTTCCTTCCCGTGGGTGGTCTCTTGGTAAGACCGCTGGCTGCCCCCAGCTCTCCGGCCTGGCCACGGTCCAGCCCGCGGCAGCCCCGGGCACAGCGCAGCGCTGGGCTGCAGATGGCAGCACAGTCCGGAGCCGTGAGTCCGGCCACGCCGCCCGGCATGCACACGCTGGCCTGGCCAACCCCGCTCTGCGCTCAGACTTTCCCAAGGCCTGCAGGATCCAGATGTGAGGCTGGGACATCTCTTGGGATGCAGCAGGCCGCCCTGTTTTTCCCATTTCTCCGCTAGGGAATAAGTTAGGGAATTTGTCCGAGCCTGTATCTGAAGATGGTGGAGACAGTGGTCCCAACTCGCACAGCTAGGTCTGCAAGGTTACGCTGTCTCTCCTCGGGACAGGGGGTGAATTCATTCAGCTTCTCCACTCTCCCGGGCCAGCCAAGTTTCTGATCCCAGTGGCAGAGGACAAGCATGTGCCYAGGAGAGGGGCACAGGTCTGGAGTGGGATTGGTTTTCATCTGAGCAGCACATAGCATGCATCCCTGCTGCAATGAATAACCTCTCTGTTCCCAGGACAGGCTGGAAATAGCCCATCACTGTACGAAGCATCACAGCTGTGGTGCTGCAGCCCATGGCTCAGAAATTTATTGCCTAAGTGGTTTTAATCTACAGAGCTGGGCAGGAGAGGCGTGGAGCTGCAGAGACGAGTGCTGTCAGAAAGCCAGCTGCAGCCAAAAGGCAATGTGTGGAACGGGCACGCAGAGAGCAGAGCTGCTGTGCTGAGGTTTGGAGAAAAGCCTGGGCAGCAGGACGGCCAGGCGCCATTCCCAGCCCCGGGGCAGACAGGAGCTGAACAGAGCAAGGACGGGGGATCCCAGTCCAACACTGGCAGGAGCAGGGCCCAGTAAAATCAAGGGGCAGACCCCGGGGTACCCTAGGCCCAAGTGCTTAAAGTGCATGGCAAACGCTGGCAGCGACTCGCCTTCCCCCACCTTGAGGATGCTGAGAGCAGAGCTGCCCTGTGTCCTGGGAGGGTGAATTTGCTGTGGCATCCTATGCAAGGCTGCACGCTCCGCATGTCATGTTTGCACAGCAGTAGCCACTGCACCAACCCAGCCGCGAGCTAACGAGCTATGCAGATGTCAAGAGCCAGGACACTCGTGATGGTCAAACCATCAAAACAGCCGCTGAGGCCCAGCCCTGAAGAGCCGCGCTAACTCCAGCCCTGCTTCTGCGCAGGTTTCTCTGGCGCTGCCATGGCAGAGGACGTCCCGATCCCTCGCGCAGTGCTGGAAGGGACGGCGTGTTTGCACACCCGCGCCCCGAGTGCTCTCCCAACACCGAACCAATGCACTGCTGCTCCGGCTGACCAAGGTCACCGCCATGCTGCTGCTCCGGCCTGAGCCCCTGAACAGAGGCAGGACAGGACGCTCCCTCTGCAGACTTGGGGCTGCTCGGCTCAGCCAGCTACGCTGTCCCCAGCTCTTCCTTCCCTTATACCACCTGAGAACTGACATAAGCTTATTGAATACGTGACTCCAGCACAGCTTCACCTGGAAAAACTTTGTGAACAATGAAAAGTCAGCTCCATGGAGCACTGCGCTCAGTGAAGGTGACACGGGCTGCAGTGTCCACAGTCAAAATGCAGAGTCTGCCAGAGCAGGGGTTTCATTTTGGGTTTTATTCAGAGCAGAGAGCAGCGCTGGGCAAAGCTCTTCACCCTCTGGATCACAGCTCAGGTCCCAAAATACTTTCTGGAAATTAAGGTGAAGTGGCCAACATATGTTTTCTTCATTTGATTAGCCACTTCAGAAGAAAACAATACACATGCTCTCCAGAGGGTCAGGTCGGTCCAGAACAAATCCACATCACTGGGAAGGCAGGGATCCTGTTCTCCACAACAACACCTGCTGGAGCAATCCCAGAGACTCCCGGGGACCCTGCCCCGCCGAGCTGAGAACATCAGGAACTCCATCCACTTCCTTCCCTTGAGTCAACACAATGAGCCAGAACAAAGGCATCTCCCTCTCGCCTGGCACGACTGTCACTGGAAACAGGCCGTATCCTGCAAACTCAGATACTTATCAGCCCCTTGTTAGCTCCAGAACATGTGTGCGCAGAAAGAAACACCACCTCAAAAACTCCATGTCTGCCACATAAATAACCACCTTTCCTCATGTTACACCAGCAAATCCATCTTCTGACTGAATTTTCTGATGTGGCTGAATGGGCTGCACCAGCAACACACCCATCTGACCTTGGCAGCATCCTGCAACTATTTCCTCACAACCGTGAAGACGTGGCCAGCAGCAGCTCCTGGTACACGGGACAGCTGGAGCAACCCTGCTACCGTGACCGTGCGGCTCTCTGTAATCCCTGCCACTTAATCCTGAGAACAGCAATTGCCTGGCTGCCTGCACTTATGTACAGACCCACACTTCCGCTGTCCTGTGCACCATCCCTGCAGGCAGCTGCCCTAGCCCCAGCCCAGCAGTGCTCATGGACTTGAGACTCTGCTCACGCCTCTTTCAGGAGGCACCCTCATTGCTCAAACACAGAGGCAAACCAGGAGCAAAGCTATTCCCATAAGTAAGGATGCCTACAACCCCAACCTCCCACCTCGAGACTGTTTCCTAGAGCTTTTCTCCAGCTGCACTTGGGAAACCTTTGCAATCTTCACTCGTCCCCTTTCCCGCAGGGCCAGGATAACCAGGGGTGACATGCCTGCCACAAGGCCATCAGGCCAGCTGAGGGCCCCCAGACAGTGCATCTCTCTTTCCTGTGCCTGGTATAATTCCTGCATTTTTTTCCCCTGACTCTTCTTCAGTCTGATTGCTTATCTGAGCCGTAGATAACCAGCTGGAGGACAGCTGGTGGATTTTCAGCACTGTGTGCCATGGGTCACTTTCCTGACTCAAAGCCCACCTGCACCTAGGGAGGATTCCTGCTGGTTTAGCAGGCTCTGGCTTATGCACAGGACAGCTCGTGCAAGAACAACCAACAGCTCTGGCACGTCTTAATGGGGACGAGCACGTTGCTGCTGAGCATCCCTCACGTGTAGCTCCCCACCCACACCCAGGCACTGCCCAAATGCCAGCAAGGGCCTCCTCCTCCCTGCTTGAGAGGTACTTCTCCCGTGGGGAAGGGGAGCTGCCTGGTGTGGGCAGAACGCGCCTGCAGACACAGCCACGTCTGCCTGCGGTGGAGGACTATGGGACCTTGCTGGAACAATCAAGAACCATCCCGGGTCTAYGGGTGGCTGCTACACAAATCCCTGCTCTGGGCAAGGCACTATGGTCTGTGCACTTTATTTCACTCATGACTCATCCACATGAGCCACATTTTTAACACCAGGCATTCCAACTACTCTATTTTTACTGGGAAAACACTGACCCTTGAAGTGGCCGAGCTCAAAATTCTGGGTCTTGGCATCCCTGTCTGTTGGGGTGTTCAAACCCTGGCTCCCAGTCAGCAAACGCAAACCAGTTCTGTTCTCTAAGACAGCTTGAATCCAGCTGGCACAAAGACAGTGGGTAAACAAGATTTCACAGAAGATTTTTATACCAGCAGAAGAAAAATCTTCCTGCTGTGTGCACAAAGCACAGCTACGCCCAGCAGAAGGACAGGTGGCATCTGTGYGTGTGCTGGGACTGAGCTGGCTGCCATCTGATGTGCTTCACAGAAAGGTTCAGCTCTGATTCAAGTTCTACTTTTCTTTTACCCATTTACAGTGTGCCACTCCCCAGCCCATTTCACAATCTGACACGTACAGCTGTGCTGTCCCTTCGGCACAGACCTCCCCGGGGAAGCGCTTTACTTCGGGAAGCTCCCTCCTGCTGGCAGAGCCGATGGGACTGGCAGCCCGATGGCCTGCAGACCTTGTGGGTGCCCGGAGGGGCCTGGCGCCCATGCCCAGCATCGAAGGCAGCTGGCTGCCAGCTGACAGGGTGCTGGGCTGCTCTGTATTCCTCCTACTTCAAACAATTCAGAGCTGTTAGATCTAGCGGGCAGACAGGCCTCTGCCTTGCTCCACTAAGTGGGCTTTTTATCTGATGTTGTTTTCGAGCCCGAGTTCCCTTGCAGTGAGTCACCCAGGCAGCCCCATATGGTCATGTACACACCGCCTGGTTGCTACAACACATGTAAACACTTCTCCTGTCATATAAAAGGCCAATGAGACGCAAAGCTGAGCTGCATTCCCAGCCTAGCAGAGCTCTTCAAGCACTGCAGAATCACCAGCAAATCTGGGGAACGTTCCCAAAATGCGAGAAGGGTTCCTGGATTGCTGTTGAAGAGGGTCTTATTGTCAGCGTGTAAAAAACAGAGTCCCGTAACTCCCAGCCACTCAGATCTCCAGTTTGAACGTTTAATGGAGGATTTTTCACATGCGCATGCTAATCACATCTGTAATTCATTTCGTTCTGTTATTTTCACACAATTGCAACAGCACAAACAGTTGAGTTTGGTTGACATGCAGCCGTAACATGCAGAACATGACCAGCTCGCATCCCCAGGCTCTACTATGACCAAAAAGGGCTGATCCCAGCTGCTGCTGCATGAGCCGGAGCTTGCTGCACCTCCTGCACCACGCCAGTCCTTCCTCTGCCCACCCAGGGCAGATCAGACAAGCTCTAGGCTGGGGGGAGGCTGAGGGACGATTAAAAGCATCTGGGCAGAAGACAGCCTTCCAGGTCAGATCAAGCCCTGCCAGAGAAGAAAACGTTCTGCACTCCCATTGCCACGATAACTGTTTTGCTCTGCCAGTCCTTAGAGGATGCTTTTCTGTGCTGACCTTCCACCAGTGTCATAGGAAGGAGGATTCAGTTATTCCTGAGTAACAGCAACACACCTGATAAGCACCCACAGCCTAGCAGAGCTCAGGGATGTAGATGCCCTGCGCAGAAAAGAGAAGGGCTGTGCTTTCTTCTCCAGTGCCTTGTTGGAACAGACTTTTTCTATGGAGATTATAATTGCTATCAGACTCTCTTGCTATATCACAAAAAACTGCCTTTCTTTAAAATCTTGTCACTCTCCTTGAAAAGGAGAAGTTTTCCCTGGCAGCTTCCCCCAGAGACCCCGATTCCCAGGCTGAGTCCACCTTCGCCCAGCTCCCGGGGGAGTCCTGTCCACCGACCGACCATTCCCACTGGACAGCGCTGCATACACCACTGGTGACCACACAAAGTGCAGGCAACTGGAGCTTCGGGTATTTTCTCCAGTAGCCACACAATAAGAGAAAGGCTAACAAGGCACTGTGCTGATACCAGCGGCCCTTGTGGCATGAGATAAGCGTTAGATAAACAGCAGTTAAAGTCACCACCGGCTCCAGTCTGTGTGCAGGAGCCTAGCTCCTAGTGAACAGTGCTGAGGGGCTGCCACTGAACAGAAATGGATGCTGCAGTGCCTACCTGAGACAACTGGAGTTTTACATCACACAGTTTGTGCTCTCTGCCTGTCTTTTATCTATTTAAAACAACAACTTCAAACCATTTCACAAACGCTTATAAACTAAACCTTTCAAGAAGCCTGAGGAGGCAGGTATTATCAGGTCTGTATTTCAGAGGGAGAAATTGAGGCTCAGAAAACAGGTAGGATTTGCCCAGTCACAGCAGATGCCAGCAGAGCCAACTGCTCCTGGCTGCTAGCCCTTCATGCAAGCCATACAGCAATTCCTCCCTCCCAGATCGCAGAGGTAGCGCACGACAAGTCCCGTAATGCCTGAGAGAAAATCACATTCATCACCATCCATTATAACTAGGGCAGCAGCATGCAGCAAGCAGCAAGCGGATTAGTCAACAAGCGGAGGCACTTCTGCCAGCTGAAAGATCAGCCTTGCAGGTCTGAAGGCTTGCAGCAGCCACAAGCAGGCGGAGAGGCAAAGGCTCTGGAATCAGCAGCTTTCAGAGTTTCAGAAGAGGTTCAAAGCGATCTTCAGGGGGTACTCCTGCTGAGGCCCTAAACTGCTGCCTCCTCGCATGTCTTCTGCTGATTTGGGCCATGGCACTTTCTGCAGCGCGGGCAGAGGGAACCGTTCCTGGAGACGGCTCAGAGGGCAGTCCCTTGCGAAGACTCAAAGCGCACACTCTGGATCTTCTCGGGCTAAGACGAGGAAAACTGCATTTCAATGGCCGGCGGAAAGGAAGCACAATGGAAAAACTTACCTGTCCCCGCTGGGAATCTGATCAGGAACATCGCCAACAAAGTAATCCGGATTAGCATGAGAACAGGCAGAGAGAAAAGGCACAGGCGTATGATTTAGTAAAGGGAGAAGCCAGGTAGCAAAATTTGACAGAAAAGACAGTCAGCAAAGATTTATTAGAAGGAAGAGCGTCCTTCTCTAATTTATGGCAGGTCCTAGGAGATGCAGAATCCCTGCTATGATTTCAGGCACATCTATGTTGAACACTGCCATAGGCCAGATTCTGCTCTCTTTTCACACTGCTGTTCACAGAGTGATTTGATGTCAGCTATTCTGGAGATACCTCCGATTTCTGTGGTGTAGCTGAAAGCAGAGTTTACTTGTATGTGTAAGATTATGAAAAGATGGTGATTTTAAAAACGTATGTTTATTATTTCAAATGCACAAGCTGGAGAGATCGAAACAGCCGGGTGTGATTCCAGAACTCCATCCACTGGTTTTGTCAGCGTACTGACCATACCCTAAACCGACGCTGGACAATACCCAGCAGCTTACAGACGTCTATATCCAGTGACACAGCAAACATGCTCACCGCAAAATCAAAACCTCTCTCTTCTGCTAAACACATCCCGAGGACAGGGGGTGGCTACTCAGCAACCCTAGCAGCAGCTGGCATATAAAATTAACCCCTCCATATGCAATAGGCATGGCCTCAACTCTTACGTTCCAAAGGCTGGACAGATTTTATCTCCAGTAGTGCCAAGAAGTCCATAAAAAGAGGAGCCTCAACTCCTTGAGGAGAAGGCTGCTGAACCCTGCAGTAAGAACTCACCAGAATAATACTGCTGAGTCAAAGCAAAAGATGTAAAATATGAAGGAAAAAGCAAAATAGGTTGGGATTAGGTAAATGTTAAAGGGATAAACTAGTTCATTCTCAAATAGTATTTCCCTGACTAGCAAAAGTCCTTCTACACTCTGTAATTTTGTGTATTGCACAATCTTCTTGGCACTTTTTTCTATCAGGCGCGTCTAGTTACTCTGTGTCCTGGAAGCTATGTCCTAAAAGGCTGTATCTCCTTCATTAGCTGGTGAAGAACGAGCAGCATGGTACAGGCACTGGAGCTAGTTCAAACCTGATGGTGAAAGGCAAGGGAGGAACGGTGTGGGGAGGGAAGGAGGCTGTGTTTGGAAAAGTGCTTTTGCCTAACAGTGAGTCAGAAGAAAGGCAGGGCTGTAGGAAACAGAGAAGTAAATAGATTGCAGAGTGAAAAGGTGCTTTTTTTCCCCGTCTGACAGTGGAAAAAAGTTTTGATCCTATTATCAGTCTGTTTGTACAACTGGCTTTGCTCTCAGAACTGCTCCTCCCAGATAAACCTGTCTCAACGGATTAATAACTCCAGAGCTATTCCTGAATAGCAAACCAGTAGAGATGGAGTTTGCATTGCAGATGACTTGCAGATAGATCCATGCTGATACTGACATTTGCATCCTCACATAAAGCTATAGACTAAACATCCTGAGACTTTTTATTCTAAATATTTGATTTTCCCTCACTGACACTGAGCATCTTTGTTTCTGGTCTTTGTCTTATCTTGCAGCTGGACAGTGGACCCACAATTCTTCAGGTAGTTTGTAAGCTGTAGAAGATCTTCCAGAATCAAGAGGACAACACTACCCCAAACAGGATAAAAGAGGGCTAAGCATGTTGCCGAAAAGCTTATGAGTCATTGGAATGCTTTATGCGGGTCACAGACGCATCACAGTACATCAGAGAGTGGAGACTGCATAGTTCTCTACTCATTACTTAGGGACAGCACATCACACTTCTGGGTAGTGTAGCAAGAAGCAGCTTCAGCGAAGATGCAGGAACAGCCCCCAGTCTCACCAAGTCTGTGCCCATGTCAAGCAGTACGTTCTTTGGAAGAATGGCTCTGTTAGCCTGAGCATGGTTGCTCACTCCTCCCGCCCGCCAGCCCAGCAGAAACTGTGTGCCTTGTCTGGAGCTGGGACGGGGTGACAGCGCGCAGTGAGTCACCCACAGCACACTCAGTGCCCGCCTTGTGAGCAACGCTGAAGGACACAGAGGGACGCATGCCAACTACAGAGCGTTCGCATTTACATAAAAGCATGCGAGCGAACAAAATGGGAGAAATGGAGATAATATGCAGGAGTACCACTTCTCCCGTGATGCTCACACCCTTCCAGTGTTCTGCAGCGCCTACAACACTAAGCAGCTTTTACCATCTACCAGTCAAATTCCCACCCAGGGAATGCTGGAGAGTAATGGGACTGTGTCTTCACAGAAAGGCACAGTCTGAACACTGACCCACTTCTTGAATTCTTCGGTTTCTAATCCCAGACCTGCAAACTGGGTTACATGTGGCCTTGGAGAGTTTTTCCCACTGTGTGTCCATGATGGGTTAATTTATGTTTGCTGAGGGCTCATATGTAGCTTATGAAGGGGAAAATGAGCCACGATCTCACYGGAAAAACACTCCAGCCACCTAGCCCAGTGAGCACAGCCAGCAAATTCTGCATTTCATTATATTCCCGTGTGCAGTGGCCCCACTAGCATCACACAGACATCATGACGGATGCTTAGATCCACTGCTGATAGGCACAAGAGAGGCCTGAGAGAGGAATATGTGATCAGAAGGAATATTACCTTTGGTTTTATTTTCACGAGCCATTAATCACTCGATCTAATCCTATCCCAGCTGGCCAAGCAGCCTCTGGCCCTTTGCTCTGAGACAATTTATTGCTGCACAGCTCAGTATGTAACTATAATGCTGAAAGGATTTCAGCAAAACAGTCCTGGCACTAACTGCTTATAAATACTGAGCAATAAAATATTGATGCAGTTGATTCCAAGCTGCAAGAGAGAAATCCATGCTCCAGAGCTGTCTTTTGGTAGAAAGACTGATAATCTGCACTAAGAAGAATCCTGGAATTGAGAGCTATTAAAATCCTGAAATTTTTTAAAGGCTCAGTCTCCTGTGAATTATTATACTGAGATGCTTATAATTCAGTTATGTGCAGAGAATATGAAGGATTCTTTGCACATCCGGATGTTAACATGGTGTCCCTTACAATGGATGGAGAATTCGGCGCAGGAGCCTGAAGGAAATGAGTTGAACAGTATTTCTCTCCTTCCCCTGGGATGGCATTTTTTCACCTCTAATTTTGCTACTTCTGTGGCCAAAAGCAGGAGAACAGAAGGGAAGATACAATAGCTTTCTGGGCTAAGACCCCTCTATTCCAGCAACAAAGACAAAGGATCAGAGACAAACAATATTAACTCTTAATTAATGAGTATCAGTTTGTACGATTCAGATTTTTTGTGGTTTTTAATAAAGGCTTCATGATTAATTCTCTTTGGTATTTCTTTTAAGAACAGAATAAAATAAAGCAAAAGCAAATCCAGCACCAGAGGAATATCCTGTCCCCATCAACCACACCAGAACTGTCACTGGAGGAGGCGTTTCTTTGGATTTGGCAGGTTGCTGATGCACAAACCCACCAGTGAGAAGCTCTCAGTAATTGTCTGCTGAACCTGGGTTAAGAAATGTTGTGGCTACAAAGGGAGCTGCTTTTCAGTGGATTCACAGCAAAATGAAACCAGCCTTTTATTTTTAAGTATTATCAGAAAATAAATACAAAACCCACTGGCTGCTGCAATGCAAATCTCTGCAGTGAACCACTGGGAAAAACATGCTACACAGAGTGCTGCTCCAGATC
This sequence comes from Phoebastria nigripes, assembly GCA_035582835.1. Taxonomy (NCBI): domain Eukaryota; kingdom Metazoa; phylum Chordata; class Aves; order Procellariiformes; family Diomedeidae; genus Phoebastria; species Phoebastria nigripes. Next base: position 1,979,318 of record JAYKAV010003465.1, read on the forward strand.
CAGAGAGGGACTCAAGTTCAAGTGCAGAGCGCTCCTAACCACACAGAACCAACTGGTCTTGCAGGAAAAGCATAACGTGGGTGCCTAGTGCCCATGCCTATCCCCAGTACTATAATTTAAATTTTACTTGAAATTTCTATTTATTCTTTAACGCTTGTAGTTGGGCAAGCTCCACTGAATCCACGGCATGTAACCCACACAGGCTGTTCTTTGGGACTGCAGATAACTCTGGCTCTCATGAACCCTCTGCTGTCATTAGACTCACAAGGTTTTTGCTTCAGAATGATTAATTTGAAACAAAACCATAGCTCGGGGCAGCTGACATGCTGTTTAGGAGGTGGAGAAAGGCTGCCAGCCCAGGGGCGGTGGGTGCGGTACACGGGTTTGTACGCCTTGTGCTCCCTGCTCCGTGCTTCTCATCAGACCCCCGAGCTCATGTTCTTTTCCACGCTCTCCTTTGAGGAGCACAGACCTAAAAATGAGGCAGTTCAGGTCTGGACTCCGAATCTGTCGCGTTAACATGTGGGTTTGAAATTCATCCCTCCTCCCCACGATTGACAATCTTGTTGCTCTCGTCTGTATATGGCCCACTCAAGGCACAAAAGCCAAGCTGTGCTATTTATATTTCCTCGTCCAGCCCTACCTACCCTACACATTGTACGGCTGAGGTTCATGTTCTATCCTGCTCTTGTAACTGCCTGGCCCTTCCCATAGAAACTCCCACGTCTCACGAGGCTCTGAGCGGCCACTGGAGTCACCTGAGAGCAGAGGAGCCCCATGGGAGCCCCCAAATCTGACAGCGTGGGGAGCAGCCCGTCCGCACACCTTTGACAAAGGCTGCTCTCTTTCAAACAAACAATGCCGCACATCACGAGCCAGACTTCCCTCGAGCTCGGCGCCCACATGAACCTCAAAATAAAGGACAGCACATTTTAGAAATTCAACATTCAATATGTGTGCTGCGTGCTGCAAGCATTCGGATGTCTGGCTGTAAGAAAATCAGGCCTTTGACATTTGCAGGAATAAGTTTAATTGTTGAAAAATGTTTGGAGGAAAAATGCCATGCTTACGTAAGCGCTGACACGTGCCGTTCTTCAGATGAATGTGGCACACTGTCTGATTTTAGAGCAGTAGCTTTTTGCATGGGACATCCATTATTTAATCATGAACTGTAATAACCAGCCCCAGATTCTTGTATCCTAAAACGGAGATTTGGGATGAAGTCACTTTAGTTTGTTTTTATTAGCAACCACTCTAACCAAATTTGTTGGTGTCCTAATTTCTCTGAAAGACAGGAGCGCAGGACAGACAGCACAAAAGAAGCACTGAGGAGCTCTGTTCCCATGGGCTGCTAATAAGTGCACGTAGTCATTTGACATCAGACTTTTTAGGAAGGCAAGTCCTGTTTACGGTAAGACTACTGAACTTCTGTTTACACAGCAGCTTGTCAAAAGTCTGACACCTTTGCTTTTGGTAGGCTCATTTTCAAAACAAAAAGATGTGGTAATTTGGAGGGGTGGTTGTTTTTTTCAAATTTTATTCTCCAGAATGGATCTAATTCCCTACATTAAATTGGTACAAAAACTCCTACCTTGGTAGAAATCAGACCAGCTCCTGGCAAAATGAGGTAAAAGTGTATTTGAGTGAGTGAGCAAGTAAGAAAGCGCGCGCACATAAATACGTGACTGCAAGTAATGGCGCGTAAACATTCTGCTTAATGCCTTGCCCTTAGCCAGCCCCAGTGGAAGTGATTTTCAGTTCTGCACTTTCTCCCCCGAAGTTTGAAACTAAGCAGGCAGATGTGCTTTAGGCTCTTCTTGACAGGTCAAGCTTTCCCTGAATAAAATTTGAGTTTTATTTCCTCCTAATCTAACAGCTAGCAAAATACAACTCTCGCAGGTAGTTTGACCTCTTCTCTCAAGGTGCCAAAAGGTCTTATTTGCACTCCTGAAATAGTCCCTCCATAACTGCTGGAGACTCAGTATTCAACACTGAGAGAATAATCAAACATCTATAACCGGTAAAGAGCTGATTCATTTTTACCTCCTTTTATTCCTTCATACCACAGAATCATGCAATATTAAATCCCTACAGAGCATGACTACTGTTTTACTCAGCTCTCTTGCTTGAAAATAGCCACCGCTGGTTGTATGTAATATTTTATGTCTCTCAAGATGAGTTTATCTCTTGTTCTCCAAAAGAAAAGACTAATAAATCTTTGCATTTTTAGCCATAGCAACTGAAAATGCAATTGCACAGGAAAGTTAATCACAGCTCTCCAAAGGCAGCTTTTTCTGAGTTAGAAAGTAGTAATAATGTTGCTCACCATCACAGAATTAATTACATTATCAAGAAAGTATCTAAGATAAATTTTGATAGGTGGGTCTTGAGAAGTAAAACAAGAAGTTATTTTGTTGTTTGGTTTTTTTTTTTTAGTGATAGACACAGTTAGGAAAACACAGTGCATTTTCCTCATTTAAACTCCCAGGGTGGAGCCCATCATAAAGTTTTGTTTTTATAGACTCTTGATATATTTTTAAAAAATGTCATGATTATTAATACTCAAACACAAAAGAATATTAGTAAACGGATAATCCAGCAGGAATCAACAAGGCTTCTTGCAACAAATAGCATTGTTCAATATCAGTAAAGCAGCTGAACACCATCCTCGATTTGATAAATGCCTTTACAATGTACACCCCAAAATATCACTTCTTTCTGTATAGAGTTTTATTCTTGAAATGTGTTAGCGTTATCTGTTTTGCATAATCCCAGACGAAGTACCACTCTTGTCATTGACGTGCCTAGAATTACTGACTGTGATAAAATATTCATATGAATAAATCGGAACACAAAATTGTAACCTGATGTTTTTGCAAATCTGCTGTGCAATTCCCACAGTCAGCCTGTGTCAGGAATTTCTGAAGAATGACATCTCCATAATTCAGTAAGACACAAACTCTAAAAATCCTGTCCCTCCCAGGAGAAAACAAAGCAGAATAAAACCCCCAAAGCCAAAAGCAAAACTTCTGAGATCCCCCAAAATGTTTAACTTCTTTAGAATAAAAGGTCTCCATAAATAAGGGAGACTCCTATATATGACAGATTATTTTTCCTTACACCAAGCCATACAAYTCAGGTTTCTGTACACTGAAAATTACATGATGATGTTTTTATGGAGTGCAATCTACAGAATAATGCAACTATTAAACAACCCTATTTTCTATATGAGAAATAATAATTAATGTAGCTCTGAGACAGACTGTAGATTGATATAATTTAGAAACATTCTCTGTTGACCAAAAATCTGTTTCCACTGTATGCAGGAAAGAGTGGTGACACTATTGCAGAGGACTGCAAAAATATACCCCACCCTTCCAGGGGATTCCCTGTGGTCCATGTCTGGCAATTGAATTCTCATTGCACGGGTCTGTCTTTGCCACAGTAATGCAGCACAAGAGTACTATTGATAAAAGTATTTGTTACTCAGGCACATTAATGTTATTATTGCCTATTTCTTTCTAGTATTCAAACATCAAAAGCCCATCATGATTTTGTTTTTCAGTTTAAGCGCCAAATTAAGAGATAATCAAGAGTTTCTCCTCCAAGAAAGACCTTCATTTGCCTTAGCAGTGCCCATCACAAGCCTGCACGCTTGCTGCCACACCTTCGGCCTCCCCAGAACTGGACCCTTACCCTCTGTGGCAAAGTCTACTCAGGCTTCCTGCAGAAGTGCAAGGATTTCCATGAGGGCGCAAAAGGCTCCATTTCACATGAAGCAAACCTGGAGAATTTCTCACTTGTGCTCTGTGGCCTCACAGTCAAATCACACTAAATTCCATGCTGGGAAATTGTTCTGAATTATAAATCATTCGGTTTTTTTATCCTAATATCTTCATGATTCACAAAACCCCTGTCGTAGTCCCTTGTCAACTGATTCACTCAGAGGCTGTTCTGTCCTCATCACATCAGCAGGAGTATTGCCCCTGATTTCCTTCAGAAGCAGGATTGCTTTTTTGTAGTCAAAGAGAAACTCTACTCAATATTCATAAGCAACAGCAAACCAAAATGAACAGCTCACAAAATGACAATCTGCCAATGTTTAGGATGCTTCCAAAGGACCTAGAAGCTTGCCAACTTCCTACCTATTTCTGTAACCCACAAGGAATGTTATGTTTAAACAATTCCCTTCACTCTTCTCATTTTGCAATGTTTGTTGCTTCTGCAGTACATTTAGAGTTCTATTTTATTTTTCCATGGAGATCCATCCTCCCCCAAAAGCCTGATACAAAGAGCTTGTAATAAATATATATGTAACTGGTTAGGTTGCCCGTATGATCTAAATAGGCTCAAGTATTTCAGCCTTTCAGGCATGATAAAACTACAAATGCTTAAGCTCTGAATCAGAGAGTTACACAGGCCCCTGTACTTGTTAGATTCCTGAGCCTATTATGATCAGCTCTCCCTTCAAACCCTGTAGTAAGAAGCGTTTTCCCTTTTGTTCTGTTTTTCTTCTCTCTCTTCCTGTGATCAGCACTAGATGCTTCCCTATTTGTCCCTGACGCTGTCTATTATTAACCCAGAGGCTCCTAACTGAATCATTAACTATTTCACTCACTTTTCTTCCGTGGCCCAATATAAGAGTTTGCTCTGATAAGACTAACTCCAGACAGGAAAACTGATAGAAGCATATTCCTCTCTTTCTTCTTGTTTAATATTAAAGAAAAAATCCAACGCTTAGCGCAGGCATTGAACATCAAGCAAACCAAAGCTGTTATTGAAACCAGACAACCAGAAGATTCAAGACCCGCAGGTTGCAGAAAAAAGAATGTGGAAATCTGTACAAGCAGCACAGCAAAGGCAGACCCGAGTACTAATGTGGTCAAGGAGCTGTTCTGTATTTTCTCTAATGTCTCTATTTGTCCTAGTCAGTGAGATTAACCCCAACGCTGGGGTTACTGACTCTTGTTATCAGATGCATGTCACAAATCTGAAATATTATCGTTCTCCACGGAGCAATACACATGTTGCCTCTCAGTAGAAAAGATGTTGGCAAATGGATTTACAATACCCCCTTCTAGAACCCAGTGCATTCTTGTTCTTTTTTTAGCTAAGCAGTAAAATCAAGTTATTTTAGTACTTCTGGTCCATTGCAATGAGTGCTTAGGGCCATTCTCACTATCTTCATTAAAATTTCTGTTAAATGTAGCAACTCTATCAAACCTTGTCTTAGAACACATAGACAATGTTAAATCACGAATGAGAGCGCTACCTTGGACCCACCTCAATTTGGACCACCAGGCAGTCGGGGGAGTTTGGTAGAGTAATGGACCGACCATGCAGTGTGACAGAACCCTTAGCAAAGAAAACACCCACTAACAGGACATAAAGAAGTTGTGAAATAGCTCCTTACCTGGTAGATCATGACTTTGAAGTTTCTGCGCTTCAGGAGCTCCGCTTCGTTGGCCTCTAGCTTCTTTATCTGCCCAGCTTGCTTTTCCAGGTTCTGCCGAACGGTTTTCACATTGACGCTCACCTTGCGCACTTTTTCCAGCATCTTGTTCACGGTGTTGCTGGTGGTGGTGTGTGCCTTTGTCAGCTTGGTTAATTCTCCTTGGATGCTGGTCACTGCGCTATCCATCTCTTGCTGTCTCTCCTCCAGCTGTGTTTGGGTCAGCTGGATCTGATCCACTGCTCCAATGATCTTGTCCAGAAGGGTCAGCACCATCACACCATTGATCTGGTCTGATTTGATGGGTTCTTCAGGGACTTGCTCCTCAGAGGCCTCAGAAGCAGTTGGTGGTTCAATAATTTGCAAAGTAGTATCCTCCATGATCGCTTGGGAGTCCTGGCTAGCAGAGCCCGGAGAAGCTGTCACTACAGGGAGAGAGAGGAGGGAAAACTAAACCCGAGCCTCAGCTAAACTCTGCGCTGGGACACACGCCAGAAATGGAGAGCACAGTGTGTGGATGTCTGTGCTGAAATTCAAATGGCACAGCTCTGCAAAGCCGTCCAGTGAAACTGCCCTGCAAAATTTTCCAGGCTTGCAGGTCATTGGCTGACTCCACCTCAGCTATATAAAAGGAGCCCGCTGCCAAATGCCTGATGACCCACCCTTTTTGAAATGATTAAAATAGTTGGAGGGGAGGCGATGGCTTTGCATGCAAACACAGGCACAGCTCTGTGAGGAATGCAAAGCTCTGAAACGACAACCACCTCTTCTTTACCATAAGTCTAAAGGCACTATAAGTAATGAGAGGAAAAAACAAAAACCTTGAGTAAATGGCTCGGGAAGCTGCTGGAAAGAAAGCAACCCCATCTGGGCACAGCTGTATACCTTAAAGAAAGGCTGGTTTAAACAACTGCACACGTTAAAGTTTAGCTGGAAAATTTAGATCTTTTGCCAATATTTAGCTTTTTTCCAGGACTATGAGAGCCTGATTTTCAATACTTTAACAAAAGGCTACAATTTGGATTGAGTAGTTATGGCACATAACTTCTGGATCATAAAAATGCACGCTCCCATGTGTGTGAATGTACGCAACAGGCGTACACATGACACATACAGTGTGCACCACGTCTCTACGCAGATTTAACACAGAAAGAAGAAGTATAATTCACTCCTGAAGTGAAGCAGCTGGCCACTCCCACTTAAAAGCAGCGATCTCAGCTCTGCAATCCTCTATCCATCGACAAATCTAGTAACTAGACTTTTAAAGGCAGGACATGCTTCAGCATATGCCATGCAAAAATGTACTTGTAAGCAATGCCCAAATACATTGTGTTACATAAGGCTTTATTGGTAAAAAAAAGTACTAATTGTTTCAGAACTTAATAGAGCACATATTGCTTTGGAAAACATGGGGAAGAAATAATCCTTATTTTGCTAACTTTTAACCTCAGTATTGACACAAAGCAATTCATAGAGTCTTAATAAGTGTTGGCAGAAGTGTATGCCTCGTGGAGCCATCATCAGCTTACTGCCTTAGAAGACACTCGGGAGGTGCTACCAAAGACTGTCTACAACAACCCAGCAGGACCAAGCACAGGAATGTGAAGAAGGAAAATTCAGATCTTGAGAGTGACCCTGGGTGAGACCCTCTTCACCATCACTGGTGTTGGCTCAGCCAAAGGAGATCAAGCTCCCACGGACAGAACTGCTGTGAAGCCTCTGCTGGCTCGGGCAGCAGAAAGCCCTTCCAGGCTCAGCTGAAGGGCTGTGGGCACACTGGGAAGGCTGCAGTTTCCCTCTTGTCCTGTAGCCTTGACAACAAGCAGTTCATACTCAGCACATCCTGCCTCCCGTCGATCTCAAGCCCGCCCTTGCAATTTGCCACAGGCTGGCAAATAAAACGAATGCTCTACAACACTCGGTTTCTCCAGGCTCACAGCCTACCTAAAGACAGTGCTGGAAGAAATGCTTAATTCCAAGCATACAAGCTGGGAAACCCACGACGCACAAACAGATGTACAGGAACATTGTTTAATGATGAATGCTCACGACAGTCAGCACTTTCTGTGCCCCTGCGTTCTCTACCATGTGACACCTCGCTTTTTACTGCTGTTGTACCCACACTGCACCATTGATCTAGATTTGGTTTCACTGTGCATCAGTAAATTGTGCTGTGTGGCTTCCACAATAGGTATTATGTCATGTATTAAAAATAGGTTGCTTTTCTATACCCTGTTTTTTCCTGGAGGGACCTTTTTCCTGAGGCTTTATTTCCAGTGTTTGCTGATGATGAGTCAGTTCCATGAAAAAAATCCTCACTCCAGCCAGACAGTGTTGAGGCTCTGCAGTTGTTTCTCACTGGGGATATCTGCTTCAGAGTGGATTTCCACAGATACCTACTGTGAAGTTTCATGTACAGGACAGGATGCAGGCAGACCAGTGCTTTCTTTCTAGGTCTGCCATCTATTCCGTGTGTGACTTCAATGCAATCTCTGTGCCTTCGTTTCCCCATTTGGGAATAATTAAAAAAAATCAGACTGAGTAGGTCAATCTAGACAAAATCAGATAAAACAAGAGAACAGGAATTTATATTTGGCCTTGATACTCAGTAGAAAAGATGAAGTGCCACACTCAGTGCTTGCTGTGCATGCAGCAATCACACCCCAGGCTAAAATGCAATGAGTAATTTTCTATGTTAGGACTAACTTCATTTCAGCCATTTTCTGCCATGGAGACGTACCCAGAAAAGCCAACAGGTGGCAAACAGCAGCCTTCCCTTTGGAGCCTTCACACTGACTTGAGCACACAGGACAGTGAAATCTGTCTCAATCTCTTCCACTGCGAACAATTTCTTGCTGCTCTCATTGCACAGTAGATATAGTTTGATCTTTGGCTCTTCCACACTTGCACTATGCCTTAAATATTACTGATCATTCCAATATCCCAGCAATTTTACAGCACCACTACTGAATTCTTTACATGGACATGGAACAGACAGTCCAAACAAAAACTAGCATACTTCAGCTTCAAAGAAAAACTCTGTCAGATGTATGCAGGACAACAAAGGAATACAATGTGCAGCATCTGCTTCCACATCAGTGTGTGGAAGTTCCTGTGACTAAAGGAAACCGCCCAGCTCACTAACTTCTTAAATAGCAAGATACAGCTGCTTAGGGCCTGTCAGAAATAAGGAATGGCCTTGGCTTGCAGTGGACAGACTCTCTGTTAAATTTCACCAAGTGCAGTTGACACAATTTGTCCCTTCACCTGTAGCTTAAGCACAGCAGAAACGGACTGGACAGAGAAAAAGAAAGAAAATTATCCTCTGTTTTCCAAAGACCTGGGGATAAGTACAGGGGGAAGAAATGTGCAGCATGTATGCAACTTTCTGTACTGTTAGATGCATCCCACAGATGAGGAGAATTCAGCTTTATAGGCCACTGCCAGTGCAATGCATTTCATAGGCACCAAACTCATTTCATGACAAATTAAGATACATGTTGTTTAACCTTCTAACTTGCTCACTTTTTCATAATCAATTTGAGAGATGTCAAATATTGGAATAAAAGCAAAAGCTGAGAGTGTTAGCAGCCCTGCCACTGCCATTTCCGTCACACAGTACCACTAGCCTCACTAACACGGCCTGAGTCTGCTGGCATAGGGTGTTGTTCCCCATGACTGCAGCCCACCATGCTGACCCGTACTATGTCATTATTTCCTTACATATCTGCAGGTGGTTTTTTGTCTCGTAGGAGCTCTTAGGAGCAGTGCTTGGGATTTGTTCTTCTGAGCTTGAGCAGCACCCACACCCCGATCGGTGCCCCTCTGTCAGAGCATTACAAATAAGCACATAGTAATAACTAGGATACTCCATTCCAAAGGAGGCAAATGCCTGCCCAAATCCCAAAGGGGCATCACACCTCCGCTTTGCTGCGCACCAYGAGGGGCTTTCCAAAGACAACTCTGTTAAAAGGGATCTGTGGTTAAATCATATTTTTGCTATTGCAAAAGCTCTTCTTTTAATCATATCAGGACCAAGCATTTACTCAAAGACATGGTCAGTAAGTAGTTCTTGGAAGTTTAGTGTATTTTAACTTAAATGTCTGTGATTTTTGGCTTCCTTCCCAATGAACCGTGTTTCCATTAACAGTCTAGTGCAGAAAACCCCTGACAGGCAGGGAGCTTTCTTGTATTTAATTGGATTTCTGTGTTATGAAGTGCTATACCCATGGGTTAGCCTTTGGGCTGCTGGAGGGAATTGCCTCCATTGGCGTGTGCTTGTACAACACTTGGATTTAACTCCGAAGAGCAGTGTTTTGCTCTTTCATTTTCCATAATTCTACTGACTTCAACAAGGAAGCTCTTACTTTGGGCCAGCTGGAGCAAGAAGGCAGCGAGGCTGAGGCTGTGCCGAGGTGCCGGGCACAGGGCTCAGCCGAGCCGCTCGGTCCAGGCCCCACACTGCAGGAGCCGGCGGAAGGCGTCCGGCCAGGAACGGGCCAGGCAGGCGGCTCTGGGGGGGAGCTCCCCGCCACAGCCCCGGCCGGGCGGCAGAGCCCAGGAGGACCCCGGGGCCGCCCCCTCCAGCCCCGAGATTGGGGGAAGCCGCCCGCGCCGGCGGCCCCGGGCTCCCCAGGACCGTACCTGTGGCCGCCGCTGCTCCCCGCGGCCCCTCACGGAGACGAGGGCCGGGACCCGCCGGCGAGGGGCAGGCCGCGCCCTCGCGCCTCGGCCACGCTGCCAGTGACGTCACTGCCTGCGTCACGGTGCCACCAATGGCGTCAGGGGCGGGCAGGTGACGCCACCAGCCCCTCCGGAGGAGCGGGCCCGGCGCCGGGTACCAGGGCCGGCCCCCTACCGCCCCGCCGCCGTCACTTCCGGTGCGGGCCCAGCCGAGGCGCGCCGTCGCTAGGAGACGTGCCCGCGTGACACCGTCCCGCGTGCGCGGTGACGTCAGGGACGGGAGCCGCCGCGGATCAGCTGGCGGCGGCCGCTGCGGGTCCGGGCTTGGCGGGGGCTGCGGCAGGTAACATGGCGGGGCCGGGGGGGCGGCGGCGGCGGCGGGAGCGGCGGGGAGGCCTCGGCGGCCCAGCCGGCCCAGCCGGCCCCTGCTCCGGCCCGGTCCCGCGCCCGCCCGGGCTCTGTTCTTACGGCCCATCTCCTCAGAGAGCGCGGCGGGGACGGCGCCGCCATGGGGGAGCTGTTCCGCAGCGAGGAGATGACCCTGGCCCAGCTCTTCCTCCAGTCCGAGGCCGCGTACTGCTGTGTCAGCGAGCTGGGCGAGCTGGGGAAGGTCCAGTTCCGCGACGTGAGTCCCCGCGCCCCTCGCCGGGAACACCCCGGGCGACCAGAACGGCGACTGCCGCCGCTGGCGGCACCTCCGCGTCTCTGCCCGCCGCGGCGGGTGCCGCCAGAAAAAGGCGAAGGGGCGCCCGGCGACACCCGCCCCTCGCAGCCGGCGTGGCTGGGGCCCCGTTGCCTTCGGCCGCGGCTGTGCTGGCGGGTGTCGCTGAGGAGACGTGTCTCTCTCTGCAGCTGAACCCGGACGTGAACGTGTTCCAGCGTAAATTCGTTAACGAAGTCAGGAGGTGTGAAGAAATGGACCGAAAGCTAAGTACGTTTCTCTCTGGGTTTTGATATGGCTCTAACTCTGTAGCTTTCGGAGAAAAAAAAATCAACGCAGGCTACACCTGCAAGGTAGTGTTAGAAAACAAAGCGCTGACTGGAGGAGTGAAGGCTGCCTTTCTTCTGTGTGTCGGCCAGTCGGGCTGCCTTCAGGGATGCACTTCCTGCCTGAAAGGTAACTTTAACCAAATAAAAGCATCTCGGAATAGGAGGTGAAAGAATTCACAGCTGCTAATCGGGCTAGGTGGAGGTTATGGTGACAGTTTGACACTGAAGTATCTTTTTAGTTAACATTAACAGTGTTGTCTCTCCAGGGTTTGTGGAGAAGGAGATTAAAAAAGCAAATATTCCTATCATGGACACTGGTGAAAACCCAGAGGTGCCTTTTCCACGTGACATGATTGACTTGGAGGTAATGATGTGTGTTAAGACTCAAGTAGTATTTGACTCTAGATGGAAACAGGAGAAATAATCTCTGTTGGTAGCTATCCGTTGAATTTAGTGGCAAAGGTGCATTAACCATAGTTCCCAGCTGTCACCTGAAATGCTGGCTCTACTAGCTCACATCAGGTTGATTTTGATTCACAAGCATTGTTTTGCTTATGCATTTGTCCAAATAATACAGTTAGAAGTGAAAGTACTTAAAAGAAATTTCACCCATTTAAATGAGTCAAAAACTGTTGGAACTGCATGGTTTATGGTGAGTCTGTCATAAAGTTTATAAGGGTTTTCAATGATTTGAAGAACACTGTATAAATCCAGTCAATAAAAGACTGGCTGAGTATGAAAAGTTTCAAGTTGCCTGAAGAGAATATCACAAATCTGGATTTGTGTGCCATAGCAGGCTGGAGACGCATCTCTAATTGTATGCAAATCGTGTGGAAATGTAAAGCATCTCGCCTGCTTTCTTGTTTTAATAGACTTAACAGCACTTATTTATGGAATTGCTTTAAGTCCTTTTTCTTTCTTCTTCTTTTCCCATCTTGCAGGCAAACTTTGAGAAAATTGAAAATGAGCTTAAAGAAATCAACACAAACCAGGAAGCTCTGAAGAGAAACTTCTTGGAGCTGACAGAGTTAAAATTTATACTGCGTAAAACTCAGCAATTTTTTGATGAGGTCAGAACACCGGGGGCGGGTTAACACTTGGGCAGCTGGTTCTTCTCCCACAAATTACCATTTTTATTCTCAAATACATTTTTAGTTGCTGTTTTGGACAGCAGGGTCATTTTTATGCTTTGTTTAAGAAAGCTCCCCAAATGATTTTCCATTTTTCATGCAGTACGCATAGCTACCCATGATTTACTACTTATGATGTTGGTTTTGGGTTGGGTTTTTTTCCTTTTTTTTTTTTTTTTTTTTTTTTTTTTTAATTTAAGCAATGGTTTGTCTAAAAATTATGTAAAGATGCTAGTAGTTTTTAAAGCACATCAACAGACCAAAAATTTGGTGCTACAGTGAGCACATTCTTCAGTGGGTAAGAGTTTCTTTGGTATGTATGCAGATGAACAGTCATGCCTCACTTACACAAACGAATTACAATCAAGCTTAATTTCTCTTCTCCCTTTGTGTTATATGGAGGTTACTCATGAGGGTCATAATGCAAAGTCCACTGAAGTAATAGATTATTTATTAATTTATTTGAGCCTTTGATCAAACCCTAAAGTTTTCAAAGGTAAGTTCTGGAGCAAAGCTGCCATTTAAAATCTTCAACATTTTGTCAAATACCAGCTAGGCCAGAAACTGGCAACTCTTTCACTGGACCTGAGAAGAGCTTCTCTGATGTCATTCATGATACAGACATAAAGCCTGCATGGGAGAAGACGTAATCCTTCGTTGTAAAGCTTAAGTATCTCAAAGTCTAGGGAGTTTTCTCGAAGAGCTCCCGTATGTTTTTTAGAATGGTAAGGACATGTTTTTGCTGAGTACATGTCCTGTTTCCTCTAATCCAAGGATTTGATCGAAGAGTTCTTAATGGATATGGCTTCTGGCCTTTACAAAGGCTGTGATCAAGTAGAGCTGGGCTCCTGCAAACTTCAGACCGTTTATCTAACGGTTTGGTTTTTGTTTTTTTGGCACAGGATGCTGCCTGTTCAGGCATTAAGGCTGTTCCCGTGCCAACACAAGTCTTAGTCGCTGCTGACATAGATACTGCTGCTAGTGTGATCAGTTGATTGGTCGTGGGGTTGGTTTCAGTACAAAAAAACTCATCTTTGAGTGTTGAACGTTCGCTTAAAGTTGCTGGGTCTCCTCGGACAAACAGCGTTAACCTGATAATCTGTTACTTAGCTGCGTTAAGGTGCTACTGCCTGCCTGTTCTAACTGAGTGTTGAGTAAAACCAAGTACAGCTAGTGCTGTGCACTTTTTTATTAATTACTGTCCTCTCTGGTGAGAGCTGCCTACTGCTTTTCTTCAAGTACAGTTTGATCATACTAAATTTAAAGATCAATCAATTTTCTACTGAAACAATCTACATCAGGTCACCCACAAAARGGAACTCAAGTCAGACTTAAATGAACTGGCCACGGAAAGTTTAGATGTGTTCCTGCTCCTGTTTGATAACTGTTTCTGTAATAATAAAACAAAATACAACAAATAAAATGTACTGCTATATGTAAAAGCAAACTGAACAGCTCATGTGTGAAGTTCAGTAAAACATAGTGTTGAAAATTTGAAACTGTTTCAGTTCACACTGTAAACAGCAAACAGCTGTGCCTGAGAGATCCTGACTAGTCCAGGACTTTTGAGCCTTGTGCAGTCTGCTTATTATCCCAAAGTAGTGAACGCTTCATTTCTTCATGCTGTCATTTGCACAGTACTTTCAACACTTGAAGACTTCAATAACTTGTAATTAAGATTGTGTTATTCATAGTAATAAGTTGCACAAGAAATGGCTTACTATCCAAAGTACTTCATACTTGGCATTTGCTCTGCTCTCTGGAGTTTGTGCGCTGGGGGAGGGAGGATGGCAAAACTTTTTTCACTCGTTCTTCATATGACCATTCTAGTCAAAGTAGCCATTTCTTGTTTCAACATACCGTGTTGATGATTATGCTCCTTTTCTCAGTCTTCTTGTCTTTGCTTATGAAGAACAGTATGAGCTGGAGAGATTTCTCTGAAAGTTTTGCCTAGAGTGTGAGCGTAAAAGAAGACTGGAAAAGTAATGGTTAATGGCATGCAGTCCCCTGTCTCTCTTTCCTCTAACTCTTCTTGCCATCTGCTTTTTTCTGTTTGTTTTGCATCTGTCATTTCTGTCTGGGCTCTGGATTAATAAGTTAGATGGTGAAATGAATCCTTTTCAGTTCTCGTGAAAATTGATTTTTGTTTTGTTCATGAACTGGAAGGGGCTTGAATTGTATGGCATTGTGTGTAGCGATCCAGAGCCATTACAGAGCAGAACTATAATCAAGAGTAGGGAAAATGAACCTTTTTTTCAGGCCTTGAGATTAAAGGTGCTGATCTGGGTGAACAATAAGGAATTTAAAAATGTTCAATAATGAAAGGTCCACATTCTAATTACTGACGTGCAAATGCTTGGGTTTTTCCAATCCTGAACGATCTGGTGAAGTTTTTTTTACTACATAATAACTATGATATTTCACTCATTGTTGGTGAAAACTCTTATTCAAAGTAAATTTCCTAGAGTCTTGTTTTTTTTGCGTTGTAGCTGGATAGCTCTTTCATTTCCACATAGCCTCTCAATTTTTTATTTCTGTTAAATCCTATAACACTGCTTTAGTTATCCTTCCAGAACCAGAGCTGATGTTGCTATGCTGTTTCCTTTCTAGAAGGGGTGTGATCATCAAATCAAAGTAGTTGAGAGATGAATTTAAAGACCGTAGGGTTTTGTTATGCAAATAATACTTGTGTAAGAAAGTTCTTGTTTAGTAAAACTGGTCTAATCCAAATCTATTCTAAGATGCTTTGTTTTGTAATTTCAGCCCCTCTAAGCAGGACTTGTCTTTGTTCTATACAGTGTCCTCAATAAAGGACACATAGCCCAAAAGGGTCAGAGGTAATATCAAACATTTATAAGAATTACTCTCTCAAGTGAGGCGGATTCAAAGTTTTCATGTGTGAAAAAGAGATTTCATCCATCTCTTTTTATGTTTCACATGCTAAAATGTGGTGCACCTCACAAAAATCATCACAGAGACTATCTTGATTACCGATAAATACAATACAAGCCTCTTAAAATTGTAACTTTATCTTACTGTTTTTCAACATCCTGAAATCTAGATATCAAATAATCACTGGTATGTTTGGTCTGTATGTTTTGTTTTGGGGTACCAAACTTTCTTATTTTGGTTGTGTTCTCTATGAAGCAAAATTTTCGTTCAGTTTTTGATGTCGCAACAAGTTGCGTTAAAGTTGAAAGGATCAGAAATTCTTCGTGTTGGCTTTCCAAACTAAATTAAGGGCTCCCTTACTTTTGTAACATTGTAAGCTAAAGCAAGTGTGCGTACAAGCAATTGAGCTGCATTTGATGTCAGCCTTGCAAAAACTTTTCTTGTATATGGTAAATACTTTTATTTGACATGCAAGTAAAATGTTGTAGAGTCTTTCACTAAAATTATGACGCAACTATTGCACAAATAAAGAAACTATGGCTGAGTCATTAAACTTGCTATATACTTTTGCAAGGCTGCGCTGTATGTGTGCGTGCATTTTACGTGTTCTAGGGTCAAACTCTACCTTCAAGTGTATTTTAGCAAGTTCCCTTGATAGCTCTGTGGGGAAGACCTCCTGTATACCACAGAGGGTAGAATTTGGCCTTCTGTTTGCACTAAGGAACTGTAATTTTCGTCATTTCATTATATAAGCTGCAGAGGTAGAAATAACTGTGACGTGGGGTTGAATGAAGTATGAAGATGGTGCACAAGAGGATGTGATTTGAGCATCCTTCCTGACTCGAATTGCTGACACTTACAAGCTATATTCCCAAGAATTTTAGCCTGCAAATTAGTTGCAATGAAGGACAGTATAAATCTGCGTCCTATTTTAATGCCTGGCTAGTCAAAAAATGAGCAACATCGTCAGACTGCCCTAAGCAATGTATCTTATGTGTCTGGCAATAATAAATATAGTGAATAAGGATAAATATCTTGAATAATTAATAGATTTAATCAGTAAGCATGTTTTTAAGCTGGAAGTATCGTGTGTGGAGGGACAACTTTGTAAAGCCAGTAAAGAAAATTACCATCCAGTACTTCCAGGTTTTGTTACTGATTCTGACCCTGTATCTACGCTGATGTGGCAAGTAACGTGGAATCAATCAGACTATCGTCACGTAATTCGAAAATGAATGAGGTATTGCTTTTGCTTTGGAGTATGGCATAAGGCTGACATGTATAGGATATGCAGGTCTTGCATAACTGGTTGTAGGGTTCCAACCTTGTGAAGTTGCAAGCTGCCCTAAGGTCAGTTAAACCGTCTGTGGAAGACTTACCTGAGCATCGTTCTTCCTGTTGCATAGAACAGGATTCCCAGGCTACTTTACATGCAAGTACAATTTCTCAGGCACCTCTTGGAAACGTCTTTTGCATCTTTAATATGCAGAAAATGCACAAGTAGTGCAAGAGGGAATCAGCATCTACCTTCACATTTTTCTCCATTTAAGATCTGGGGAAAGATGAGAGTAAGGTGTGTCACTCTGTTTTGTGCCATTAAAAAATGGTTCTTGGGAACATCACTTGTATTTAAAACTTGATAAATTTTTTTGAATTCTGCCTTTCTTCAGACTTATATATCCCACAGCCCCTTTGTTCTGTTGCAGCAATCTTCAGACCTTTCTTGTATGGAAGCTTTGCTGAGCCATTCCACTTTTCCTCTTGTTTTTCTCCTTCCTTCTGTGATTCTTGCTGTCTTTTCTATCATCTAGTTCCTCTTTCTGCTGTCTTATGTTTGTTCTTTCTTTTTCTTTTTTTTTTTTTTTCTTTTTTTTGTCTCCCCAAACTATCTCCTGGTTCCTCGTTCCCTGCATGCCACTAACTAGTTTCATTAGATATTAATTGATTTGTGAATTCAGGCTGAATTGCATCATCAGCAGATGGCGGATCCAGACCTGTTGGAGGAATCCTCTTCACTCCTGGAACCAAGCGAGATGGGAAGAGGTGCCCCGCTACGACTTGGGTAATGGCAATTTGTGCTTTCTTCTGTCCTGTGTTAGGGTTGCTGGCTTACGTTCATCCTGTGGCATCTGCAACGATTTGAGTGCAGTTGTGGAACTTTCCCGACTGGCACGTCAAGCAGATGAAGGCTGATCTGGAAACAGCTGTTGGTCTCTGGTTTTGTCCTGTGTACATTAACTTCCCAGTTCATATTTGTGCTTCACACATTTCTCTCTGCACAAAAAAATTTTACTAGTTTGTTCCTTGTAAATCCGTTCTGGTTGCTTTCTCAGACATTCTGAGCTCTCACAGCTTTGTTGAAACTAGTTACTACTGTGGGCACATAATACTCTGAAAAATCTGTACAGTTCTGTATCCTCTTCATTAGCTGCTTCCAGGCTGTCTTTGTATGTGTGTAATTCTTTATCTGGACGTAGGGGTTTGAACCAGTGAGGTTTTCTGAAACACATGGCTAGAACATAGTCAATGGTAGCTGTGACTGCTATAATCCTTGCCATGTAATGTACCAGTAACCTATTGAAATGAAGACTAGCAGGCATAGAAACTGTATGTCTAAATGCATTTGTTTCTCCTTTAACCAGTGATTTATTTATTGTTTTTGATAGACAATTTCATTCTGTTAAAAGGCATAGCTTTTGCTGTAGTGCAGTTGTTCTTGTTGTGTTTTTATCTCTATGTATTTAGAAGACCTTTCATTTTGCTTAAAGAACTAATTTCAAAATAAGATTTTTGTAGCTTTCAATCTGATGCTAAACTCTAGTTTCCATCAGTGTTTTGGGTATTAGGCTATGTATTCTTTTAGGTGCAGGACTTACATTTATGCTGTCCCCTTCACAGGTTTGTGGCTGGTGTGATCAACCGTGAGCGAATCCCCATGTTTGAGCGCATGCTGTGGCGAGTGTGCCGAGGGAACGTATTCCTGCGTCAAGCAGAAATTGAAAACCCCCTGGAGGATCCTGTAACGGTAAAAGGAACTATTGTTTACAGCAGCAAAAGTCTCAGATGTGTAAAAGGATTTTCTTACAGATCTGAGCCTTTATCCCTCAATGAGCTTCATGCAGTCAAATGTTTGTGTTGCGTCCCTTCACAGTACCTACTTGCAGCCTCTGAGGCTTTAGTGACAAATGTTTTCCTGTTTTATTAAAACAAAAATAGCAGGATGGATGGTGAATGCTGTTGAAAAAGGGAAAAAAGAACTCAAAATTTGAACTGCAGCAGGGCATAGTTGCTTCTCTGGCACAAACTACAAGTGCAACTCCTGTATGCAGTTCTGAATAAGTAGTAATCCTCCTTGAAAGAGGCTCTTTTGGATGTGAGCAGCGTAACATCTGTCGCTCATTCACTCTGAACTTGGACCTTTTGTTTTTGTTAATTTGCTAACCAGTAATTTAAACATCCACCTGAGAATTGTTGGCTTTATTACAAGTATAAATAGTAAATGTTGTGATTGGGCCTGTTTTTACATTCAGTGTCCTCTTTGCTCAAATCAACGGACGATGCCCAAACTTTGGGAACCCTTGCTCTTAACCAGTAAAAAGAAAGGCTGTATGTAGGCTGCACTGGAACAAAGACAGAAGAGTTGAAACTCAGTAACTGCCTCTTTGTTTCTCATGTAAGGCTGACTTGTTCTCTTGTCCCACCGACTGCTGGTAGCTGACCTGTTGAATTATCTGTCTACTAGGAGAGACTTTGTTCTTATTGTGCAACACTTCCTTAAATTGAGGTTACACCTCATGTAATTATTCTTGAAACATTACGTTAAAATTTCCGAAGTAAGGTAGAACAATAACTTGTCAACAAATGCAGGAAAGGGGACCTGGCTACCAACATGAAAACAGCTGTACAAAGAATGTGCTGTTGGCCTCCCTGGAGGGTCAAAGTTGTTAAACTCTGCTTCATCTTATTTTCATTCACCCTTTTGCTTTTTGCTTGATTCTGTAGGTGAGCTGACTGCAGTAAGTGCTGGTAAATATTTCATTGCATCTCTGTTCTTTTGGAGATCTTCCCAGGTTTTCCTGTTTATTGTATTACATAGAATAGATAATAGATAATCGAGAACATTTTGCTTCAGTAAACATAAGTACAGTAGAGGTATTATATACTGAGGCTAAGAAAATTGCTTTCCCTGTCACTGTTTCAGTGTTGTTAAGGTACATTCTTGACTCACTGTGCAGATATGAGCTCTATATGTACAGATTCAGAGGAAGGGAAAGTAGGACTCTGTAATTTGCTATAATGCTAATTTCTGTAAATAGCTGAGCTATTACAGTGCACTCTTTCTTCTATTCTAGGGGGATTATGTGCACAAGTCTGTGTTTATCATCTTTTTCCAAGGTGACCAGCTGAAGAACAGAGTCAAGAAGATATGTGAAGGGTATGAAAGTCTTACAGCTGGGCAGCTCTCTCGAATATGTGAAACACATTGACATGAGTTAATATCGATATTTTTCAACTCCTTATTTCACAATGACTGTAGGAATATGTATTTTGACAGCAAATAAAATGTATCATAAGTAGCTGGAACATATTTTACAGTCAAACTAGCTACTCCCCAAGCCTGTAATGCTCAAAGTAGATGACTACTTTGCTAGAGAATGCCTAAAAACAAGGGACTTCAAGTGCTGAACTCTCGGACAGACCTAGTGGGATGTCAGTGGGCAATATTTTCACAGGGGAGACCAACAGTGACTGCTTCTAGTAGCAGCTGCATTGGCATGATAGCAGCACCCTGAACTGGGATGGCTAATCAACTTTGTGACAGTGCCTTTGAGAGACTGTCAGTGCAGGGATCAGAGGATTTTCTCCCACTTCCATTTTCTTAAGCATTCAGCTTCTGTTTTGGCCTAAAGCAAGCTTCTCTACCCATTTGATTTAAAGACTGAAACTGCTTGGCAGTCTTTGCTGATCAGAAACTTCTCTTAAGGCACTTCTTGCTTTATTTCTGTGTTCAGCCATCTGTTTCCCTGACTGGTTTATCTTCTTTCCATCTTTGTTACTAAGGTGGCTTGCATGTCTTTCAGATTCCGTGCCTCCCTCTACCCATGCCCAGAAACACCGCAGGAGCGGAAGGAAATGGCTTCTGGTGTCAATACCAGAATTGATGATCTTCAGATGGTAAAATAACTGGGGTCGATGCCCTTTTTTCTTTTTTCTTTAATAATATAGTTGAAAACATCTTTGGATCCTATTAAAACAGGAGAATTTTTGGCCCTGTTAGATGGCCATATTTTCAGCTCCAGGTAGCTTGAGACCAGCAACTCAGCAGTGCAAGAAGGATGTTCGGAGACTGTGTGCTCAGTTGTTTTCTTTGTCAGGATTTAGGATGGTGGGGTGGTTTGATCTTTCTGGAGGGCTAAGCAGTTAATTATATACATGTAAGTACAGCATCGATAGAGAACTGCATGCCAGGGAGCAGAGAGGAATATGCATGTGTAAGGAGATAACCATGTTTTCCAACTCTGAAAGCATGCTTGTATAATTGCCTGCTTCATCTGCAAGAACTTTGAAAAGATTTAAACTTATTTCCAAGTTGAGATAATGCTAACTTTAACTTAGCTATTCTTTTTTTCTGCCTATCTTCATATTTTCACGTTGTGCTGTCCTGAAGAGCTTCTGCTTTACAACTAATTTCTTGTGCAGCAGCCTGAGTGTTGGTAAAAAGTAATCAGCACACGAATCTACTGGGTGCCAGCTCTGAAATATTTGATGCTTGCTTCAAGGAAGAAAGGCAGTATGTTATTATGCAGAAAAATTTAAGGGATTTGAGACAAAAAATAAGAAAAGGTTCAGAAACTAAAAGGAAAAATGTTTGAATTTGGACTGCTTATTTGATACAGAAACTGTCTCAAGCTGGGAGTTGTGTAGTGCAGCTGTTTAGCAATGTTAAAGTAGACAAGAACTCAGAAGCAATTTAACTAGTAGGATTCAAAGCTGCATGTGCCCTGTGTCCTCGCTTTCCCTTGAGTCTAAGACTTTCCAGTCTGGAAATCTGACTTGGCATGAGTTAGATATGTTCCAGTTGGAAAACACCCTCACTTGAAAACATTTTCTCCTTTTCCCTTCAGTAAAAAAGCCTTTCATTGTAATCTTTGTGTGTTTTCTTAAGGCAATGTACACTTCACTTGTAGAACTCTTCTCTGCTCTTTTAACCTGGGTGGAGGAAAAAATGTTCTCTGTGATTGTTTGAAATATCCACTGACCTTGGAGTTGGAGGAGGAAAGTAGTCAAAAAGTATCCCTGGAAAGAAGCCTTAAAACCTTTTAGCAGAACTAATTAATATGGAGACTAAAGCATATATTGCAGGCATGTGGCAGTCTTGTGCATGGGGTGGGGGAGAGGGCTCATCCATCCATCCCCTGGTGGGTAAGGCTTGGCTTGTTGGTCAGCCCGATTTCACTGTGCACTTCTGTATGCTTTGAGTTTTGGTCAGTGATTTTTGCCTCATCTTTTATCCTACTTCTCTATGAAAGGTGCTGAACCAAACAGAGGATCATCGCCAAAGGGTTTTGCAGGCAGCCGCTAAAAATATCCGTGTCTGGTTCATCAAAGTACGCAAGATGAAGGCCATCTACCATACCCTGAATCTGTGCAATATCGATGTGACACAGAAGTGCTTGATTGCTGAAGTCTGGTGTCCCGTTGCTGACCTTGATTCTATCCAGTTTGCTCTCAGGAGAGGCACTGTGAGTAACTGCTGTACTGCTCCTGTCTGCTGTTGTTCAAGCGGACTAGCAACTGTCAGCAAACACAGCATGGATCAATTGATTTTTCCAAACTGTGCGTCTCTGAAAACCATCCCTTTTGGGCTTTTTGAATGTGTCCTCACAGAGGACAGTTTATTTAACGTGCAGGAATCATGGCTTATAGATAAACTTTATAACAAATATGTTGTGTAAAGCTTTAAGTTCAGGAAAATGCTGTAATGGTAAGGCATTTTCCTGTGTTTGAGTCCTTTGGTACATTTAGTTAACCTGCCTGTGCTTTGTAGTCCTGCTGTTTGGATACATAGTGGAACTTACTGAAAGGAGCTATCCAGGACAATAGCAAGCTTGCCCTCTGCTCAGATAGACAGATAATAGAGTTGGGTGTCTTGAAGTCCTTTCATTTGCTGTTTTAAAAAACCAAACTCTTGCATGAGTTTGCTTGTCTGTCCTAATCGGACAATGTTCATCCTTACTACAAGTGCTTCTTCTCCGGCTATACAAAGTGGAGAGCAGTGGAAACTTGGCAACCTTCCTCAGCTGCTCAAGTATATTTCTCATCGTGCAAGCACACTACAAAAATGCAATCTTGTAGTTTTCCAAATGCTAACAAGAAAGCAGTGTTGTACTCTGTCCTCCAGTGCTCTGAGGGTGTGTTTTCTAATCTTCCTTTTTTTTTTTAAAACAGGAGCACAGCGGATCCACTGTCCCATCTATTTTAAACAGGATGCAAACCAATCAGACCCCACCAACATACAACAAAACTAACAAGTTTACTTCTGGCTTTCAAAACATTGTTGATGCTTATGGCATTGGAACRTATCGGGAAATAAATCCAGGTAAATTCATAGTTATAAAAGTCCAAGACATCTATCTCAATTTTTTAGTCATGGTGTTTCTCTGTATTGTCTGTCCTGTGTGAAAATTTCTAATAGGTACTTAACACCTTTCAGAAGCAGAGGAGAAGCTTTGGAATTATATTGCTAAATTGCATAAATTGTACTGTGGTAAATCTGGGCTTACTCAAATACAGTGCACTAGGAGTGTCATCTTTTCTCTTACAGCACCGTATACGATCATTACCTTCCCGTTTCTGTTTGCTGTGATGTTTGGAGATTTTGGCCATGGAATCCTGATGACTCTGATTGCTGTCTGGATGGTGCTTAGGGAAAGTCGTATTCTGTCACAGAAGAGTGACAATGAGGTAAAGTGACAGGTCATGCGGAGCTTTGCATTTAAAACAAAGAGTTGCAGCTTGGTTTACTCACATCCTTCCCCTGTTGAGTTGAGAATGCCCCTTTCTCCTTACATTTGAAATTTGTGAAGCACACAGACAGAGCGAGAAGCTTGTAGACCACAGACTGAGTAGCATCATTTCATAATAGTAGTGAGTTCCTTTGGTTTTCCTTTCAGATGTTTATAGGAAATTATTCTTTTCAGTTGTTTGAAGGAAATTGTTTATCAAGTGTAGTAGATAAGCTGCTGTAAACAAATCACCCAAAACTTGGTTGGATCATAAAGGGGTTCAGTCACTGCAGAACTCCTAATTTCTGTACATGTATATCATATCTCCAAGATTCTTCCTATTTGCTGATCTAGGTGGGTTTTGCTTACTCAGAGCTTAGGTTGACAGGAGGTGAACCAGAGTTAAGATACATTGACAGAGCATGGAGAAAGCTGAACAGGGTCTGCACTGCCTAGTTCCAAACTAATGCTGCCAGCTGGAGGCTTGCATCAGTGTGTGGAGTGCAATTTATCCTCTTCAGCTAATCTCAGATTCTCTGTGGACAGTCAYGCTGCCTGTTTGTCCTCTGTATTCAGATTCTGTTCTGCAGTGCTACCTCTTGCACCCTTAATCCCTGCCATGGGGAAATAGAGACTTTGGGCTTTTAGTCCGTATGGCTAATATTGTTTGTCCTGCAACTGACTGATTTTACTGTTTCATCTTTGAGAGACCTTCCTTGTTCTCATGGACTTTATTTGTTCCTTTTTGTTTTGTTTGTTTGGGTTTTTTTGGGTTTTTGGGTTTTTGTTTGTTTGTTTGTTTTTTTACTAGATGTTCAACATGGTTTTTAGTGGCCGATACATCATTCTGCTGATGGGACTGTTCTCCACTTACACAGGCCTCATCTACAATGACTGCTTCTCCAAGTCTCTTAATATGTTTGGTTCATCATGGAGTGTCCGGCCGATGTTCTCAAAAGGCAATTGGTCGTGAGTAAATAGTTGGTAACTAGATAAAGAGTGCCAGTGATAAGCAGGTGACTTATCTTTCCCCATTGTCCTCCCAGCTCAGGAGAACAAAAACTTCTGAACTCAGGCTCAAGTAGAATTGGAAGAGGGGTGTAAATGTGATATCTATCAAGTTTCAAACCAGCTTTTTTTTTTTTCCCAGAAAACTTGTAAAGATGCAGTTTAGCACCTTTCTCCTCATAGACATAGCAAGATTCCTGTCCCATGCATCTTTCTTCCTTGTGACACGGGTCAAGAGACAGGTTTATTATTCATTCAGAAAATCTCTAGGACCATGCAGGAACCTTAAAGTTCTCTCAATTTGAGATATTCCTTGCTCTCACAAGGGAAGAATTGTTAGTTTTTACAGAAAGAGGACAGTGTTGCTTGTGTTAATGTTTGTATAATCTACTTATACCCAAACAGAGATGCCTTGCTTGAGAATACTCCTCTGCTTCAGCTGAACCCTGCTATTCCAGGGGTGTTCGGTGGACCCTACCCCTTTGGCATTGACCCAGTAAGAGCTTTTCCTTCCTTTGCTGTCCTTTAAGAACATCCTCTGTGTCAACAGAAAGAAAAGTGCCTGTCCAGTTCACTGTGAAAGATTTCTACACCCCAGCCATTCCCTTAGCAAACTCTTTATCAACGTTGGAAATACTCCTGAACGATAAAATTAATTCAGTTCCTATTGAGACGCTAGATTCAGGATAAGAGAGACTTGTTCTCAGGTCCATTAAAGGCTTCTTTCTCACCCTTTCTAACCTGCAGCGTTTTAATCAAATCTGGTTAGACTTGCAAATCACTTTATGAAGTTACTTTTTTACCTTGGGGAAAGTTAGTTATCTCCTTTTTCAGTCAGTCTTGGAAATGTAAGTTTCTAAGAAATCCTGTTGGTTTGTATCTGCCTACATCAATAACACTGCTAACACTGCTTAGAATATTTGATACAAAACTTGCATGTGTTCCACGTTACAGAGGAAGTGCAGAAAATCAGAACTATGTGTAATTGTTCATTTAAATGGATAATCATTTTTTTTTTTTTTATCAAGGATACAGCCCCCTTTTTCCTGCAACTTTTGCCTACCATAAAAACAAGCAAGGTTTGATTCCTGCTCTGATGGTGGGATCAGTTGCTGTAAGACCGTGTTCCTAGCAGAAAAGGTTGTCTGCTCATTTCCCCAAAAGATATCTGTGTGACAAACACATCTTTAAAAAAACTACTTTTACAGCCTAATACTTCCTGGATGGTTAATACTGTTTAGCTTGAAGTGAACGTTTTCATTCTCCTCTGTTTTTCTTTTACTCAGTGTTTGGCTGACTCAGTGTTGTTCTTCACAGATTTGGAATATTGCCAGCAATAAGCTGGCCTTCCTCAATTCGTTTAAGATGAAAATGTCTGTGATTCTTGGCATTATCCACATGCTCTTTGGTGTCACATTGAGTCTTCTCAACCATATGTAAGCGCTTTGCTCTGTTTTTCTCGGGGGGCGGGGGGGTGTGTGTGCAACTTCTTTGGGTGTAATGTGTATATTAGTTTAAGACGCAGGAGCCTATCAAGACTTTAACTTCTGATTGAAGGGTGCAATATGGTTGTTTCTGTCTGCGTATGTAGAACCATGCATGTCAAGTAGTTACTGTGTTTAAGTCCCAGCTATTGTCGAAATCCTGAGCCCCTGCAGTTTTGTTCCAAAGTTGCTCTTCACATTCTCATTAAAAGTTTCTGCCCTACATATGCCTAATGCTAACCAAATGTAATTTTAAACTCTCCTTTTTTTTTCTGTAGCTATTTTAAGAAGCCCCTGAACATATACCTTGGATTTATTCCAGAAATTATTTTCATGTCATCACTGTTTGGATACCTCGTTATTCTCATCTTCTACAAATGGACAGCCTACGATGCTTACACGTCAAAGGATGCACCAAGCCTTTTAATACATTTTATCAACATGTTTCTGTTCTCCTATAGTGATACCAGTAATAAGATGCTTTATAAAGGGCAGGTGCGTGCTCTTGCTAGAATAGGATCAGAGATGCTTCATGGTATTAGAGTCTTTCATTGACCTTATAATAATTGTGAAATCAAGTGTGAAACTATTTTTGTCTGTGATAAAGGAAATGTGGCACCATTTCCAATGCCTGACACTATGTAATGTTGAAGAAGGAAGGAATAATCCCTATACCGGGAATTTGTATCAGTCTGAATCTAAGTCAACTGTGGCTCCAGAACATTTGGATCCAGACTAATAGTGGAAAGTGATAAGGAATATTGTCCTGCATCTGCAGTGTGCTGCCTCTAAGCTTAGCTAAGACACTAATGCCATTTCATCCTAGCACCATCAGACATCTGCCAAACTGTCGTTCCCTGCAGAATCTTTTGGCTTTTTCCTTAATCTAAACCAGTATCAGCATTACATGCTGTGTACAGTCAGATGGGGCAGCTGCAAGCAGGCATTAAGTACAGCACATCTTGCCGTTCCAGGAAGAGAGAGAGAGAGTGAGTGAAGTGTCCATGTACTCTGGGAATTCAGTCGTTCAGTGTTGCATAAGGCCTCTTGCTAGGTTTTGTGTGTGTGTTTGAGCATGGACTGCCACTAAATCATCTGAGACTTGTTTCTTTTACAGCAAGGGCTCCAGTGTTTCCTTGTGGTGGTGGCATTACTGTGTGTGCCATGGATGCTGGTAGCTAAACCCCTGGTCCTTCGCCATCAGTATTTGAGGAGAAAGCACTTGGTGGGTGACTACCTCTTATATTTTCAACATGAAAACTAATTACGGTTGAAAAGCTATGTTCTCCATCTTGATCTTGGATACGTAGGTTCACACTGCATTGTGACCTGTAAAACGTTTTTGCGTATTCCTAGGCATAAAGGCAGGTGGGTTTTACTGGAGACAAAGTATTGCCTGCCTGCTTCTCAGATCTGGATCCAGCATCAAATCTGCTTTTAAAAACCTTGTATATTGGTAATGATAAAAACAATGTATCTGGCTTGGGCTTTGTCAGCTGGTTTAGGAACACTGTCTTACTAGTTGCTGGATGCACTTCTGTGCCTTTGCTAGGCTGACAATGTAAAAGGAGAGATGTAAGCTTAATTGGCTGGCAGACTTACCAGCCATCTTTGTTAAAGCAGTTTGGATGGTAAAAAATAACAATTAAAAGGAAAAAAAAAAAATAGACTTACACAGTCATTTTGTGAGAGGTTGTCTTCTGGGGTACTCTCTAGGTTTCCAACTGTACTGTAAAGTATCTTTATATAAAATGCAGGAACCTGGCACACGTGCACTGAGGATACTTGAAAATTCTCCCTGCATGTATGGCAGATAGCTTTTAGGATGTTAAGTGAGTCAAAGATCAGTTCAGTTAAAGACACTCCCTCTCCCTTCTCTGACCATCTTTCATCCTCCCATGTCCCCTCCATTCGTCTCCCTTTCTCTTTTTGTTTTCTTCCTCCTCCCTTTCTTTTCTTCCATTCACTATCAGGAAGGGCAACCCGTGGAGGCCCAAGTCAGCACAGTCCTGAACGAGCAGGCACTAGAGGCAGCAGCGGCTGCAACAGTGAGTGGATTTAAAAATCACCTGATGGATTTAAAGATGGGAGTTGGCTTTCTATCTAATTATCAAGGGAGCATGGAATGTATCTGAATTTCATAAGGGAATGACAACTGCACCTTTAGGGTGAAAAACACTTTCTCTTGGAAAGAGCAAAGTTCAGCAAAATTGATACATTCTGGAAGAACTACCAGGCTGAAGGATGATAGTTATGTGTGCACAAAATGCAGAGACACTTCTTTGCAGGAGTGCTGCTGAAATCAAAACCTGCAGAGCAGCACAAGAATACCTTGCTACCACATACCCCCAGGTTAAGTTCCCCTTTTTTCCTTTTCTTGCATATTTGTTTAAGATAGATTAGGATTCTTCTCAGTGAAGCATTTCTGTTTGCATTATGTGTTCCCAAACATCATGTTTATGTGATGGCCTCCCACAACTTCATATCAGTAATTACTGGATTTTGACACCTGTGCCCTTGTAGACACTTAGACTTGAAACTATTATAAAATGGTTGTGCACAAATAAGCCTCTCGGTAGTGTTTTTTTTCTATTTATTTGTGTGTAAACCTAGAGACAGCCCTTTACTGCTAAAGCTTTTCTGGCAGAGTGAAGATTGCAGGAGCTCCCAGAACTTTGTCCCTTCCCCAGTACTGCATATTTCAACTTGGTTTTAGTTGTGAATGCTGCCTAACTAGGACACTTAGATCTCACAAACTGTGTGAAGCACATTGTGCACTTCCACATGTCAAAGGCACTTTGAGGCACTTTTTAGCTGTTGGCCAGTGTTTCTATCATGACATTTTAAATAGCCTCACGGAAATGTCAGAAATTAAAATGGATCTTTTGTGCGTAATCCATCCAGGATATTAAGTGCATCTCAACACAAGAAGCTGTGAGGGAACGTCTTCGTATGAGGTGTGGTTAGAAGTATAAAGTAAACGATTAGAGCTTTTGGAGCCGTGTTTAGATTGGATAGTTTACAGAGAACGGATACAAGTCGAGTGCAAGGGAAAAGCTGAAAAAGTGCAAATTCACACAGGCTAGAAATACATAAATATAATACTGATGCTAGTCCTCATTAACTTGTAATGTTTCAAAGATGCTGAAAATCCTAATAAAAGCATTGTCTTATAAATGTATTATATTTTTTCATTTTATTTCTATTTTCAGAGCATAAACGTCTACCTAATTTATTTCTAGAAACCTGAAAAAATCTTTAATTCACATCTGGCATTTTGGGCAAATTTATAGTTCAGCCTAAAATAAAAGTAGGCTTCTAAGAACAAATCAGTTAAAAGAACATCGAGCAGTCATTCTGCTGGTACGCCAGAGTGATGCACTGTGAAAGCGGACAGGTCACGGGATCTTAAGCCTCCTTGGTTTGCATAGTCATCCCGAAACTTCTGAAGTCTTAAAGCATCGAGTTAGCCTGTTCTCATTCCGTGTCACAGATGACCCCAGTACAGTGCTAAAGCTGAATGCAGGGCTTTTCTTTCCATTTGTGGCATTTCAGTTTGCCTCTCTAGGTGGGTCAGACTCACAGGTCTTAATTTATAGTCTCTCAGATCAGTCATGAGAATTTTCTGTCTTTGGAGCATCTGGAGGGAGATAGAAATCCTGCTGTACAGTGCTCAGAGCTGCTTGCTGAGCAGAAATCCAAAGACAGTGATGTGCGAGTTACGCCTTCATTGTCCAATATGCATTTACAATGCATAGGTTTGTGCATCCTTTCTAGGTGGTAGGACAGTATGGAGGAGGAAGCCTGCCGTAAATCAGATGTTACCTGTGCAATGATTACAGTTGTCAAGTGAGAGGAATTCCTGACTCTGTCAAAGTTTCAACTCAGTTTGTAGATTATTCTTTTCTGTTTGGAGTCCAATGGAGTTATGGCTGAGGGTCAGATGTTGAATGTCAGAACAAATGTCTATAAAAGGGACTGTTTGCACAAAGTAGAATTTCCAAGTAAGAGAAAGTCTGATTTCCCGTGTGTGGTGTTAGTATGCCTGATGCTGGAGGGGAGCAAGTGTGTGTATGTATGTTTGTGTCAGTCCATTCCGCTTTGAGTTGCCACTGTGTGACTTGTTTCATTTACAACAGCAGTGGTGTTTCAGTGCTTGTCCAACAGCTGCTGGGCAAAATGTTGGTCCGTTGCACGTCAGTGCCAGCAAATGTCCTCTTGAGAGATGTGCCTTTTATTTTACTTGGGGTTGCAATTACTTTGTATAAATGTATCAATTATTCATTCAGACAGACTTTTTTTTCCCAGCCCTAGCAGGAATCAGCATCTTTCCCATCCAAGCTGCGAAATAGAATTGTACATCTGGCTTTACCTGGGCCTTAATACTTAATATTTTGTTTTCTTCTGTGAGCTGCTGCTGCACATGGAGTCATAAGAAACATGCGCTCTTGCAGTAAAACACAAACAACACTTTGCACTTTCTTTTTCTGCATGTGTTAGGGAACGCACAACTTTGGTGGGATCCGGGTGGGCAATGGACCAACTGAGGAGGATGCTGAGATCATTCAACATGACCAGCTATCTACCCATTCTGAGGAGGGGGAAGAGGTAAGCACCTGACCATCCTCGCTCTCAGGGCAACGCACTTGGTAGCAGAACATGCTAGCGTTTTGACTGTATTTATTGATTTCTAAGCTGGTTAAATAGCAACATTGTCAGTGAAGTGTTTTCATAGCAGTTTTCATACAGACTGTCTCTTGGTCATTCCCAGGACTCCAGAAAAAGCAGTGTAATTTGCATATAAAGGGAAATGTGGCTCTGTTTGTCCCCATTAAAAAGAACCATCATCCTAGGGGCCACACAGTGAGAGTTGCACAGTATTCCCAGATGGCATATGCAGCTTACGCTCTGGCTGAAGTGCAGTGCATTTGTGCAGTGCATTTGACCTGCTTCTCCAGTGCCAGCCAAAATCAAAGGGCTGTATTTCTGCAGCAGTGAAATCTTGCTTATATATTCATTTTGACTGTTGGGGGTAATATTAATTGCTTTGCCTTACCTATGGTAGAGAAGAAAAAGGAGTCAATCTCACAYAGTTTGGGAGTATTCTGATGCCTCTTAACAATTCTCCAGCAGTATCTTGCCTCTGTAGTGCATGTGATGTGTTACTGCTTTACAGTGTCATGTTTAGGAGGGAATTACTGAATGTGTTCATGATTAACATTGTGATCGAGACACCACACTAAATGTAAACTTCTGTTTTCAAGCCTACAGAGGATGAGGTGGTAAGACTACAGTCAGCTTTGCGTTCATGTGTATCTGGACCATTTCCCATTGGTGTAAAACACATGCTGAATTAAACATGTTATGTCACGACATCTTGTTTTCCAAAAGATCTAGCTATTTACATGTTACAGACTGTTTTTAATTCTTCATACATACATGCCCATTAACAGACCTTTAATTACTTCATCTGTACAGCTTGTTTGTCTTATCCCCTGTCTGCAGATCTTTCTCAGTTTACCTGGAAAGCTGTTAAGCTGGAAGTCTGAGACTGAAAAGTTTTTGCTTTTAAACTTCTGAAGAAGCAGCCTTGTTTGCCTTATGTTGTGTCTTTGGTAATTCTGCACTGCAACAAACTGTTTAAAGATATTTTTCCCAAACTATCTGCAATTTTAAGGATGATACTGATTGTTGCCAGTCAGCAAATACAGCAAAACCAGTCCAGTTTCATACAGTTAAACAACTTAACTAACCAGTATCTTTCTGTAAAAGAGAAGCTGTGTTCTGAGAAACTGCTCATTCATAAACACTTGTAACAAGTATGAGTATTAAAGAAACGGTTTTTTAGGAATATTCATACAGGATTGATTGTAGGTTTCAGCGCTATCAAGTAACCAATTTTATTACAAAAAATATAAATGCCATGAAATTAGAGTAGCTTCACGACAATGATGCTGTTGTAAATTGTGCTGAAAGTGGTTTTGCTTACAGATCTGTTATGCATAGGTCCATCTAGAATTGAGGGGGGCGCGGAAACAGTGTGCTGGTGTGTCTGTTAATTCTATGTATCACTAAACCTGTGAAAAATGTGTAAAACTACAAATACTGTGCCACAGCAATCCTGCAGATTCTCCCACTCCCTAGCAGAGTGGTAACTCTCTCCAGCAGTTGCACATGGCTGGAAATTGTCATTGTTTAAATATTTATCACATTCCATTTACTGCACACTGACTTGCCGTGTGTGTTGGGAGGTGGGGCAGGCTTTATTAAAGAACTTTGCAGTTCACATTCTGTGGAGAAAGAATTAGGCTTTTGACAGCTAATTTAACTTAATTGTTTGAAATATTTATTGCCCTGGATATACTAGGGGAGAAATAAGAATATAAATAGCTTTCTGTGCATGCTTAGAGCATTAGTCGCTTGATGTATTTAAAACATCATGTTCACTTAACTTAAATATGAGCAGTTTCTGAAGCATGGATTAAATCCAAAATGTAGGGAATGCTTTCCCCAAACTGCAAAATAAGAAACTGTCCTACATGGCAGACTTCCTTATAAGTTCTTCTTTTATTATTTCAAAAAATTACCAAGACACAGAGACTTTGCCAATGAATGGTGCACAGATGTGACTTTTCCAAGGTTACTTTGTGCATTATTTTTGCTTTCGAAAAGGGCAAGTTCGCATCTTGCAAAATGTTCTTGTTGATCCTGTACCAAAGGTACATACACAGTATCGTCCTGGAATACTGTCTCCTTTTTCATAGAGGTACATAGAATTTACCAGTGAATTAATATGAATACCATGTTGTTGCTGAACAGTCTTTTCCTGGCAAAGTCTATGGCTGAATTTGAAATATCTTTCATACGATAGAATATGAAAACAGTAACATTCAAGCTGCAGCAGTGAACTGTCATTCTACAAAACCTAGCAAGACAAGAGAATTCATTTTTCATTTGTAAAACTGATATGCTAAACCAGGAGAAGGCAGTATCAGTGTCTAACTTCAAACACGATGTGCTTGGTAATAGCACCAGGTAGTGTGCTCGTTTTCCCCGATCAGCCAACCCTTGCTGCTTGCGAGGCTCGCAGCTCTCTCCATTTTCTGTGTTCTCTTTCCAGTTTGACTTTGGCGATACTGTGGTGTACCAGGCTATCCACACTATTGAATATTGCCTGGGGTGCATTTCAAACACTGCATCGTACTTGAGGCTCTGGGCTCTCAGCTTAGCCCATGCACGTGAGTATTCCTTGTGGAATGGAGGTTTCATCTGTGTGTCTGATCACCCTGGGCAGGCGGTAGGTGAAAGGCAGGAATGCAAGTAGCCTCCCTGGAGCTCAACTGTCAAGCACTGCTGGAGAAGGACACAGCTGTGTGTGCATTAGCTGGGACTAATTAAGTCTAAACACCAGTGTCTACTTGCATAACTCTCTGCTAAAACCTGTCTGGGTCCAGAGGGGAGGGATGGAGTTGAAAGCACTGAATAAAGCAAAGAGCTGCTGAGCAAGGACTCTGCCCTGCACTGTGCGACAGTTGGAGGCAATGTCCTGATGTACTTGGCTGCAAAAGCTGTTGTCCCTCTTAAGTTTCCCACCTCGTTGTAGGATTTTGCTTGACTTTAGTTTTTGCTTTATAAATAAACTGTAACAACCTTCCATTCTTGCTGAATGTTCTGAAATGAGCCCTCTTCTCCCGTTTCTCCTGGCAGAGCTCTCGGAGGTGCTCTGGACCATGGTGATCCACATTGGCCTCAGCGTGAGGAGTCTGGGTGGAGGCTTTGGCCTCTTCTTCATATTTGCTGCTTTTGCTACCCTGACAGTAGCAATTCTTCTGGTCATGGAGGGGCTGTCTGCTTTTCTCCATGCTCTTCGCTTGCACTGGTGAGTTACTGGAACATGCAGAAACTTCAAAGCTCTTCATAGCAAGAAAATTTATGTCACCTGGACTATGCAGAAATGCCATCTTCTAGAAAATGGTATTGACCCTTACACAGGAAAGCTAAGGCTATAAAATCGGGGTAGTGGATAATACTGAGCCAAGGTCAGCAATGTTCAGAAATGCTGGAGTACCACAAATCTACCTAAACATCTAAATGTCCCACAGCAGATGTGCTCTGACAGCAGAAAGTCTTTAAAAGGGTCAGAGATTTCAGTCTTGTTTCTTGTGATCCACCACTCTCTCCTGACAGTATCCATAAACGTTGCTTAGAAATTGTGGAGAGTAACTGATCTCTGCTTAAAAATAAGTTAGACTAAAGCTTTGTGAACGGTGGGATAGGAAGGCTGTGCTAGATAAATGAGCATGCTTGTGGCTTTCAGTAGGACTTTTTTGTTCTATCCTTTGGTCTGTTGCCTGGTTCTAATGTTTGTTTTTGCTAGTGTGCAATAGCTGCTGACTGCCGTTTCCTTCACGTGGTCTTGCTCGTCTTCATAAGACCTTGCATTGAACAGGGGCAGCTTTGCCTGCCTGCCCTTTGGGGTGCTGTGGAATAGTAGCCGTTTCTTGCTGGTCTTGCTTATTGGCTGATGCTTTTGTAGCCCCTTTCCTGTGATTCTTAAGCTCCTGTGTATGCAGCCAGCCAGTAAACAAGAAGGAATTACTCATAGAGTGCTCATTGCTTTCTCTGCACCCAAGTATGGAAAGTGTTCAAGAGCCTTCTCTAATCTGTATTTAAGAGTGCCACTCATTGTTCCACTTCAGATTCTCTGGTTAGTGCACTGGTGGGATCAAGAGAGTAATGTGGGAATGGGTTTGGCTCGCCTAGGGTTCTCCTCAGCCTAAAGCGTAGGAGAGTATGTCTATACCTGTCCTCTGGACAGTTCTGGTTGCTGCCATCTCTTAAGGTAGTTTCTTTCCTGGTAGGTCAGGAGAAGAAAATGAAGTCCCATGAAGTTCACAAGGAATATTCTGTCTTGCTTAAATGGGAGGAAAAGGTTGTGGGCACTTTTAAAAAGTAATTCTGTAAGTGAAAAAGGAAGCCAGTGCCTTTACAAAAAAGAAAAGGGGGGGGGGGGGGAAGGAAGAAAGAAAATCAGCCTTTTTGCACTTTTCCCCTGCTTCTGGAGAAAGAAAACTTTGTCCTTTTGCCCTCTCTGTTGGCAGCCTGCAGGGTGCAGACTGGAGCGTCCCGGCATGCCTGGGTCTCTGTAGCTCGAGTGAGTTGAGCTTCACCCAGGGATTCAGAGGTGTAGCCATCTTGTGCTGAGGGAGCGCGGGGGGGGGGGGGGCCGCTGCTGAAAATGGCTGCTGGATGGTGCTTCTGTTTTTCCTGGCATCCAGCCTAGAAATCTTCATACCAGTCACTTGAGAACTTCTTGCTGACTGGCTGGTGTTTCCTCATCCTCATCCTGCTGTCACTGTACTATGCCATTGCATCAGTGTGAAAGAAGGAGCTCTGCAAACCCTGCCTGGTATTATTGCTAGCAGTCCAAGAAGAGCAGAGAGTAAGCAGTACTCTAACTCCATATGTGGTGTTTCTGATCTGCAATTGCTTGTGAATTAGTGGATTTTCAAAGTCTTGCTTCTCTGGACCGCAGTGCTGCATGGTATGTTTCTGAACAATAGCAGATGAACAGTTCTGAACACCTTTTCTTCTTGGCAGGCTCTGTGTTTTCTTTTTTACCCAAAGGGATGGGCTAAGATAAGAAAGCATGTTTTTCTGGAGATACCTGTCTTGTGTTAATAACCACAAACTGCACTTACGGAGATACCACTCAGAGCACCTGGAACAAGTGTGAACTGGAGGTTGCAGTTCAGCCAAGAGGTGGTTTTTCACATTGCCAGGCTATCCCTAAAGGGTGATTAAAAAATTGTCTGGAAATGTGTCAAGGGAAGATGCATGTCACTGAAATAGCAAGCAAACAGAGAAACCCAGCTGAGCAATAGCAGTAAGCACATGGGTCACTGGTACCGTGCAGACCGGTGCAGGGCAATTGCTTGCTGGGGAGCTGCGGAACTGAAGCTCTTAATGAAGTCATGTTTTCCCTAAACATATGTTTCAAAGTTGTAAAACTTTAATATACATTCTCTAAGAGAAAATCTGTTCAAGCTTAGGGCCTGAAAAGCAAGTTTAAGGCAATATTTCAGACTATGAGTAATCTGCTGAAAATATTTTGGGTTTGTTGGATTTTTGTTATCACAGTGAAGAGGAAGGCACCTGCAGTTGTTCAAAAGAACATACTGTTAACATTCCTTTTTGCTTCTGAATGTGAAGGATGTTTCCAGTGGTAGGTGTTCCCTTTTTAGAAGGGGGGGTGGGGGTGGGGTGTCAAATACCGCTGTCCTGGGAGAAGCAGACAGGATTTTCTGGCTGTGGGAAGAGTCACCTATCAGGAATTCTGAAGGTGTGGGTGGTTCAGCCTTCCTGGAAAGGAGGAGGAATTTAGCATGTGTCTTACTGGTGGGGGAAAAAAAGCACAGATTGTTCCATGTGCTCTGCCTGTCAGTCCCAAATGAGGAAGATTTATTTTGTGCTTTTTCAGAAAGTATGCATTCTTTCAGCAGGCTGGGTTTTTCTGGAGCATTCTGGGGTGGGGGAAGCACTCTGAGTGCTGCCAAGATTGTAGGCATGTGTATCGGAGGTCTGCTGGAGCTCGGTAGCTGTCTGAGCTATACCTTGCGTCATGCTGTTAACACCTTTTACTGTAACATCACTGTTCTGAAATATTTTACCTTTCTATTTACTTTTCAGTAATGTAGTTTGACATGAATGTTGAGATTAAAGTAGCTTACCTTTTTTTAAGCTAGTCAGCTCTTCTAATGTGAGCAAACATAGACTTTGCCCAAAAGGAGAAGTTTGTAACTGGTAGGGTCCCAACATCAGGGATTGATGCAGGAATTACAGTTTCAGTGGAGCTGTTTTCCTGTGTAAAGCAGTATTTTAGGCTCAGTTTTAGGCCTGATTTGGAACTGGAAGCTACTCTCCCTAGAATATGTCCCAAGACCAGGCCACAGCTAGAAAGAATGGATAGCAGTAGGCATAATACAAAGCACATCAGGTTAATTCAGAGCAGTGAAGAGTGAGGTTTGCATTGCTCTGTAGGAGAGAGGTTGGTGCTAAAAGAGCATCATGACGTAGGGGGTTCAGTTCCAGAGTTTGGAGCAGTTTAATCACGTTGTTCAGACTTGGCTCTGGTTACCCAAGTGTGCCTCTCAGCCAGCCTCCCACCCCTCAGTCCATGTTCATCAGTGTGGAGAGCATGGGTTCTGGCCATGCGTGAGTAGAGGTTTGGCAAACACGGAGAACTGTGTTCATCTGCTCTTGCTGAAGGTTTCAGTCTGTTCTCTCCCCCGGGTGTAGCATCAGCAGCTTCCCTGGCAGGGGTGTGCACTTCACGGTGGCCATACTTGAGACAGACATAAACATGATTTTTCTTTATCGTGGGTTGCCTGAGCTGTTTGCCACTGTTTGCCATAAACATCCCCAGAATGAGCTCAGCCCCTTGGAGGCAGTGAAACGGATCCGAAGCAGTGCTCTCAGCCACGCAGCGTTAGGGGCAGGCAAGGAGCTCACGCGATGTCTGTTTTGTTCTGAATGGCAAAGTTGGAGAGTGCTGTGGGTCTGCCCAGGGACACCAAAATAGATTTCAAACACAACAAATGTGGTCAACCTCAAACAACCGTGCGGAATAAATAAAAAGCAGCAATTATGCAGTGCTTCGTGGACAGCTGTTCTCAGCTGTAAACTTAGAATGGACAGGCAGACCCTCCTCTACCCGGGCAGAGCTCCTGGCCCGCTGCCACCCGAGGGGGAGTGCTGCTTTCCGAGAGGCGTGGGCGTGCTGGAGTTGCATCCCGCTCACGATCCAGCGTGGTGAAGCCCGGCTCCCCACCCGCTTGCTAGAATTTTATTTTTCTTTGTAAAGGTCATGAGCCAGAGCTTGTGTTTAGTGTGACCATAAGAGCACGCTACTGCTCTAAAAGGCAGTGTCCTGTAAGTGCAGGACAGAATGACCCACAGTGCGGCATATGAAACTGCTGTCTTTTTTGGGAAAGGGTAACTACAACAATTTCTATACAAACACCCCCATCGCTTTCTGACTGTAAGGTGCGCTGTAGGCTACTCTCTTCGAGGTGTGCTCTGAATCGCAGCCGACCCCACGCATTGGCACACGCCTTTAAGAACACAGATACCAAGTAGGAATTTGCACTTGTACTAAATGAAAGTTAGGGTTCCTGTTCAACAACTGTCTCTGCAGTTGCTTCCCCCGGGACTGTGAGCTGCCTAGTTTTCCAGACAGCATGGGTACTCTATGAGTCTGTTGGAAAATCCACATAACTACAGTCCAACAAACACTTTAGCTAATTATTAATACAAAAAAGCTGAATAGTGGGTTTTCTTTAATGCTGACTGCCAGAAAGCTTTCTGGTCTGTTTATTTAGAGTGCAGTGCTAACTGTCTAGTAAATTCTTCTGCAGAACTTCATCACTGATGAGAGAGACACAGTGCAATAGAGCTGGTACGCATGACAGCCAGTGATCCTGGAAACAGCAGTGTCTCATACCAAAAAAGGACCTTGGATTCTGGGTGTTCCTGTAGACAATTGCAGAAAAAACACACAGAACCTTTAAGCCATGATATTTGGTTAAATACACTTTTTCACTAGTTCCCTAACCTTACAACAGCCTCTCCTTGAGCTTCAGGCATCCAGTTGTGGCCAGTTGTAAGTGAGTGTGTCCAAAAGGAGCTTTCAGATGTCAGGGCCAGCTGGAACAGTTAATCATCAGGGTTAAAATTTCATTTACAGTGGGTTCTGTGTGACTCAGATACCCAACCCTCTGCCTCTTATTTCCCTTTGCTTACAGAATAGTTAGTCACAGGATACTTAGGAGATTATCAGGGTTCCTGAAAAACTGGAGCATGTTGGCAAAGAGCCTTTCCTCCCACGCGGAAAATCCTGCTCATCCTAGGGATTCCTCTGCAGGGAAGTCTGTGTATCTGCATGAACAGGCAGCAGAAGACATGAGCAGAAAGCTGTTTTTATGAAAGTTTCCCTCCTGAGCTCTGCTGGGAAATCAGTTTTTGCCAGCTGAAATGCCAGCAGTTTTGGAGTTTACCATGATTCCTGATTTGGAAAAAAATAAAGTCTGCCTTTTTGTGCTTCATAAAAATACTTCTCCTGAATTGTGTTAAATTGCTCTACAATTTGCTGTCACTTGATTCCTACAGGGACTTCATTTTTTTTAGTGGACCACGCAATGGAAAGTGTTTCTCATGAGGCTCATGAAACACTGTGCTTGTTTTTACTGTGAATCATGGGATTATTTTTTTTCTTTCCCTATTTGGCTGTTGCTGACCATTGGACAGTTCTCCAGAATAATTCTTTTTTTAAACTGAGTTTATTAGGGGAAGCAGGCAAAGAAGGTTAAGTTAATGTTCAGCTGGAGACAACAGGCACATCTCTAGTTCAGCAGTAGTTGTCATGTGGGGATAAACCGAATATGCTTAAGTAAATAAACAGAAGTAGCTGATGGAGGAAGTCTGAGCACAGCATCACACGATTGAGGTTTGTTCTAACTAAAATGTGCACTTTAGTAATGAGATCTTATAGGAAATGCTGTGTGCTTCTAGGTGCTTCTCACTGATACGGCATTTAGGGTGTTCATCCTATTTTTGTTGCCCTTTTATTGCCCGTGGGGGTGGGATCGAGGTACCTGGACAATTCTCTGCTCCACTCCAGAAACGTCAAACAAAAATGCGGGGTTTGTGCCAATAGATACTCTGCATTGTAATACCACTTTTCTCTTTAAAGCTTTTTTTTTTTTTTAATAGTTAATAATCATACTTTTAGTGCAGTTCTTGCTAATTGCTAACTTGTATCCGAGAGCTGCCTTTTTAATGAACGCACACTCTTCCCTCTTGCAGGATTGAGTTCCAGAACAAGTTCTACACTGGCACTGGATTCAAGTTTCTCCCTTTCTCCTTTGATACCATCCGTGAGGGGAGGTTTGACGATTAAAGATCCCTCCGCTCAAGCAGCGTTAAACGTCGAGTGTTTATGGCTAGCCCTCTCCCATGTGTCTGAGTTGCATGTAATCCTCCCAAAGTGAAAATAACTTATTGCAGCACCCTCGAGCATTACCATGGCGTTTCAAAGCCAAGAGCTTTGACATTCTCGAGTAATGAGTGACACTGGATCAAAGAAACTTTTCGTTCCTTAAGTTTACCACTGAAGATACTAAGTGCATGAAGTGTCTGAGTTTGGTGTGTAATAGTGTACTCCTCGTGTTGTGAATTCCCTGGCAGGCTTATCAGGGCAGTATGAGAGAAATGCAGCTGTGGCTGAGCGGGCATACAAGCACATGGAGAAAAAGGCTAACAACTTCAGCTTGCACAAAGCTTGCTGCTCGGGAAGAGATTTTTTTTTTAAGAAAGTTTTACATGTGGATGCTATGTGTCTCTGCCTCTGATTAAACAAATTATGAGCAGTGGGCAGTTGACAATTCAGGGTGTGCTTCTCCTACCTCCAGGGCTTCCACATGTGCCATGTTTTAATCTGACAAAACCAACATCTCATCCCATGCAGGGATTCAGCTCTTTGAACTCTGGCTGGGGCTTGAGGAGCCAATATGAAGGGGTAGGACTCGGCCTCAGCTAAGTGTATGGTGGCTCTCTGTTTGCTCTGGTGATGGGGAAACACCTTGTCCTTGTGAGAAAGGGTGTTCCTTTCCTCCATGGAGAAGAGATGYTCCTTTAACTGTGCACCTGCACGCTCGTATCCCAGGCAAAGCCCTAAGTCCAGTAGCGAAGGCCCCTTCCACCTCTTGTTTCTGGAGGCAGTGGTGAGAACAGGGGGCTCAGGCACAGGGGGCTTGGCTGCCTTGCTGTGGCCTGGGGCAAGATGAAGGAGGGACAAGCTGTGGTGTAAACTGTCATCTCAGGTACTGACCACTGGCAGTGGAACTTCTTGGGTTTTTTTGTTTAAAACGAAAGCCCTGAGGCTGCAGAGTCCTAAAGGCACATCCAGATAATGCCTGTGTAGTCTTGGCATCAGTGGAGGCAGCTTTTGCAAAGGTGGAGATACCAGTGACATATGTTGTCGTGTATGCTTGGGGTCTAAGGAGCCCTTTAAGGGAGAACAGAGGCTGAGTCTTGCTAAAATAGTCCCACGGCAGTGGAGTCTCGATGGTATTTCCCCATGGTAGCTGTTGCTTTTTCTCCTGTGCAAGATGTGAATTATTTCTTGCCCTCCTCAACTCAATGTAGCTGTAGGAACAGTGTGGGGGTTGTGTGTTAGTGCTGTGTGTAACTGTTGTGTTTAATTGTCACAGTGGATCTGAAGTATTTGTATATGAACAGATTAGAATGATAATGAGAATCATTGTAACCTGGAATTGAAGAGGAAATGCCACGCAGTGCAGGGCTGTTTAAAATTACATGAGAAAGGTGTGTGCGCACTGCACGCTGCAACAGGTGTGTGCACGGAGCACGGGGATCCATGTGCTGCATGTGGGCAGCTTCTGGGTAATCACTGTGTTTACAGGTAGACTTGGCTGTATGTTTACGATGGTGTTTGCAGAATGAAAGACGAAATCAAAACTTGTTTGCAGGTGGAGCAGTGACAGCAGTCCTGCTGCCCAGGTGAAACACRCTGCTGGAAGTCACTGTATAAATTAAACTAACTGCACAACAAGTGGTGCCGCCTCTTTTCTGCTTCCCCCGCGCTCTCCAAAGGGTGCTCATGGGCAGCCCTTCTCCCCTGTCCAACACTGGGCAGAGCCCTGAAAGCTGCCTGGGGGGAGCTGGGACTGTCAGCTTTCCTGCCCTGGGATCCTGTCAGCTTGATGGCCAGTACGATGGGGGGGGCAGAGCTGGTTTGTAAAATGAGACCGGCGTGACCGTGYGTCGGCTGAAATGTCTCTGTGCTTATCAAGCCCTGGCTGACATCCTGAGCGAAGGCTGGCCAGGACTGAGCAGGGGCTGTTTTGTCCTGGAGCCTCCTGCCTGCCCAGATAAACCTGTTAACGGAGTGAAACGAGCAGTTAGGCGGGAAGAAAAACTAAGGCTTGATTAAACCTGGGTGTTGTGGATGTCCTTTCACAGGGACTGGGGCAAACACGCTCTGTCTGCTCGGGGCTGCTGCCCTGCTCACGGTCCCCTGACTCYGCAGGGCGTCCCCCCGCGGGGACCCGCTCCCCACCCGGGAGGGACAYGTTTACTCAGGCCTTTCCTGCAGGGCCTGGAGCTGCCTGAGGGGGTTTTTCCACATGTGTGGGAGGAGCGGAAGGGAGGTTTCTGTGGGGGCTTGGCAATTGTGTTTTTGAGGTTGTTGCAGCCCGGTGTTTCCCATCTCCTAATGTCTCTGGGAGGGCGAGGAGCTGGTCTGTGCTGCCCCTGCAGCCAGAGGATGCCTGCCCCTTGTCCTCCTGCACCCCTCAAATGAGGAGATGGATGCCCCGCTGCCGGTGCCAGCTGTGTCCAGGGGATGCTCTCCCCTTTCACCCATTCCCATGCTCTCTTGCACTACTCCCGTGTGCAATCACAATATTTCTGCCCGTTTCCATGGCTCTGCTTGGCTGCTTTCACAGCTCTGGGGCCACACGGGCAGCCCTTGCTGCTGGCTGGCAGGGCAGGAGCCCCCAGCCCCCTCTGCGGGCTGTGCTGGGGAGGTCACGGAGAGCCTCGGCTCCGCTGTGGAGCAGCCCTGAGCTCGTCCTTCCCTTCTGCACCAAAGG
Source organism: Phoebastria nigripes (assembly GCA_035582835.1). NCBI lineage: Eukaryota > Metazoa > Chordata > Aves > Procellariiformes > Diomedeidae > Phoebastria > Phoebastria nigripes. Next base: position 2,021,636 of record JAYKAV010003465.1, read on the forward strand.
AAGTGGCATGGCTGTCCCTCGCAGCCAGGCTCTGTCCTGGGAAGTGCCCACAAAGCACTCCCGGAGCCGAGAGAGACCCTGCACAATCTGGGCAAGCCCCTGCCCCTGCTCCCTGGAGGGGTTCCCATTTGTGTCCCCCCCAGCAGCTCTGTGCAGAGGCCCGGCCATGCTGTGGGACCTCTCCCAGCTGCCATTGTTCGCCATTTCCCTGGCTGGGGCCCTGCTGGCACCCGCTCTGCCTGCCCTGGCGCTGCCCTGTGCCCCTGCCGCAGCAGGCAGCGCGGCCTGTCCTGCCTGCACCGTATCAGCCTTCGCTGATGGATGGCAAGTGCAGGGCCTGTCTGCCGGGGCAGCCTCTGCTGCACTCGCGCTGGGGCCCGAGGGTGCAAAACAGCTGCTGGGTGCGATGGCCGGGGGTGTGCAGCGGGGTTGGGATGCAGCCTCCCCTCGGGGTTCCTCCTCTGACTCCCCGGGTGTCCGTGCCCACCCGCCTCCTCCGGCAGCAAGGGCTGGGCCCCTCGAGGCGCGGAGCACCGCCCTGCCAGCGCCCCGCGGCGAGGGGGCAGCCGGAGCGGGGGCTTGGGCCGGGTCCCGGGCTGCTCCGGACGCTGCTGGGGGCAGCCGGGCCTCTCCCCTGCCCCAGGGCACCGGCTGCGGCCCCGGGAGCCCGGCGGGGCCCCCGCTGCCCGGTCTCGCAGCGCCCCCTTCAGGCCGGAGCGGCCCCGGCCCGGGGGCTGCGGGGAACCGGCGGGGCTGAGCCGGCGCCGGGGGGCGCCGCCCTGGGAGCGGCCCCGTGGCCCCGGAGCGGGTCTCGGTCGATCCCGGGAGACCGGAGCCGGGCAGCGCCGCTCCCCCGGGCTGGCGGGTGCTCCGGGACCGCCGCGGCCCGGTTCGCCCCACGGATGCGGAGCCGTCGCGGGTGGAAAACGTGATATGAAAACAGCCCAGAGCCACGGGTGCCAGCCCCGGCGCTGCCCGGCCCCTGCGCCCCGCCCCGGCCGGGCAGCCCCGGCGGCTCCTGCTCCCCGCGGGGGGTCCCGCTGCCCCAGGCAGGAGCTGCAGCCCCGGCCCCGGCAGCCCGCCCGGCCCCTGCCCGGGCACCCAGAGCGGGCGGCGGAGGGACCGCGGTGGTCCCGGGGCATAGGCGGCGCCGGCCTCCGCCCCCAGCCCCCGCCCGTCCAGGCTGCCAGGACCAGCCTCGCCCGCTGCGTCCCCGCGCCCCGCCCCTCCACTCCGGGTGTCAGGCGGGGCGAGGGGCCGGGACCGCCCGCGGAACCGGCACCGCCCGCCCCGCTCCCGGTACCGGCTCGGTACCGGCTCGGCACCGCCCACCGCCGGCACCGCCCCGTCCGGCACCGCCCACCG
>JAYKAV010003465.1:2030085-2070721 GCA_035582835.1 Phoebastria nigripes
CGGCGGCGGCGGCGCAGCGGGGCCTGGACCTGCGCGTCCTGCTGGGCCCCGGCCCCCGCCTGGCCCGGCCGCCCCGCGTCCTGCTGGCCACGGCCGCCGAGGCGCCGGGGCCGCCGGGGCCGGTGCAGCTCGGCCTGCAGCACCTGGCCGCCGCCGCCTACGGCTGCCCCCCGCGCCTGCCCGCCCTGCTGCTGGGCGGCCTCGAGGACAGCGAGGGGGGCCCCGAGGAGGACCCCGAGGACCCCGATGCGGCGCTTCCCGACTTCTCCGACGTGGCGGTCGGCGGCACCTTCGACCGCCTCCACGGCGCCCACCGCCTCCTGCTCAGCGCCTGCTGCCTCCTGGCCCGGCAGCGGCTCCTGGCTGGGGTGGCCGACGGCGACCTGCTCCGCCGTGAGTCCCGGGGCGGCCGGCACCGTGCTGGGACGGGGGGAGCCGGGGGCGGCCGGCCCTGCTGCCGGTATGGGGCCGAGAGGTCAGCCCTGTGCTGACCGGGACAGGGCGGTGAGAGGGGCCAGTGCCGCGGCCGGCGGTCTGGGGGCCCCGTGGTGCTTGGGTCCTGGCAGCCATACACCCAAGGCACCCGGGCGGTGCTGTCCGGGCAGGGTGACAGTGGGGACCCAGTGTCCTGTCTGCGCCAGCGAGCAAGGCATGCAGACGCGGAGCTGAGGGTGCAGCGGGGGTGAGGGGAGCCGGAGGAGGCAGCCTCCCAACGTCACGGATGGGTTTTGCCTCCATCTCCTGGTCTTGCTTTTCCGTTGCTCTCCGCCGCCACTCCGGGAGCTGCACGTTGTTAAACAGACGCTCTCTTGCTTCTCCACCCTCCTGGCGCCCAGCAGACAAGGTCCTGACGGAGCTGATCGAGCCGTACGAGCTGCGAGTGGCGAAGCTGCGTGAGTTCCTGGAGGACGTGAAGCCCTCGCTGCGTTATGACATCGTGCCTCTGGTCGACCCCTACGGCCCCTCGGTCACGGACCCCGACCTGCAGTGCTTGGTGGTCAGCGAGGAGACCCGCAGGGGAGGGGAGGCCGTGAACAAGAAGAGACTTGAAAATGTAATGCCTGTGCAGCAGCCCGGTGGGCTGCCCCTTCCTGCCCTCTCGCCCCTGCCTGCCGCTGGCTGTGGGCACATTGGGTCTCGGTGAGCAGCCGTGGCTGTTTGGTGCCCCAGTGTGCCGTGGCCCGGGCTTGAGGGCATGATGCCAGCGCATGTGTCTGCCAGCACCCCGTGAGATGCCCTGTGGGGACGCTGGGGGTGGCCATGGCCTTGTTTGTGCTGCTTCGCTCAGGCCTTGACCTCCCACTGAGCCCCCTTCCCTCCACTGCGTCCCCGTGGCTGATGGCCCTTGGGGCTCTCTTCTCTCGGCAGGGGCTCCCTGAGCTGGCTCTCTATGAGATCCTGTTGATGAAGGACCCCGACCACAGTCAGAATGAGGAGGAGAAGATCAGCTCCTCCAGCCTCCGGCAGAGGCTGCTGGGGACGCTGCTGCGGCCCCCACGGGTGAGGGGCTTGGAGAGCCACGGGCTGCGATGGGAACAGTGTGCTTGGGAGGAGGGGTGGCAGCCTCGGGAGCTGAAGAGCCAGCTCATCCCCCTGCTGCAGGGCGACAAGTTTCGGAGGACTGCCTGCCTGCTGGAGCAGGAGCAGGCCCCTGCTCTGCAGGGCCAGGACCTTTCACGCCCATCTCCAGGCCGGGTGGTTGGGATCCTTCTCCAGCAGAGCCCGCATCCTTCATCTGCTGGCAACGGCTTTCCTTCTTCCYTTAGCAAGACCCTGCCTTGCCTTCGCGCCCGTACGTGATTGGCCTGACTGGCGGAACCGGGAGTGGGAAAACCTCCATCGCCAAACTCCTGGGGCACCTGGGAGCATTCCTCATCGATGCTGACAAGCTGGGCCACGCCGTCTATGTCCCTGGTGGCCCTGCCTACGAGCAGGTGGTGGCGGCCTTTGGGGCAGGTAGAGCCACCGAAGGCTGCGGGGAAGACTGGGAGGAGGAAGAGGAGGGAGGGGTGTGCCATCATCCTAGCATCCCAGGGAGCCGTCCTGGCCTGCGCTCCTCTCCTTCCCCGTGTGTTTTGGGCTCCACACCACCCAGATGGGGCTCTGTAGCTGATTCGGTGATGGTTGGGCCTGAGCGGGGCAAACCACTGCTTTCCCCAAGTCTTGCGCATCCCACATCAGAACTACTGTAAACTGKCTGGTGTGGAAGGCTAAACCGGGCTGCCATTTGTCTAGGAAAAGCTCTTCCCCATCCTTTTCTGGAGTAAGGTGAAGAGCTGCCAGTTCAGGTCCTACAGCTCCTTTCTGGGTCCCTTTTGAGAGCCCCATGCTGAAATCCTTTCACTCTGACCTAGGCTTGCCGCAGGGAAGTGAGTTGCATTCATTCCTCCCAAGCCTGTTCTGCTTCTGTCTTGCAGAAATCTTGAATGTAGATGGGACGATTAACAGGAAAGTCCTTGGGGCCAAAGTGTTTAGAAACCAGGTAAGAGCAGCAAAGACTGTCAATATTTAATCTCATGAGCAGGGAGCTCTCCATCTGTGCTGAGGCTTTTTATTTTTCAGCCCTTTGAGCTGATGACGCTGGCTGTACTTCCTGGCGGTGATGTATGGACAGGCAGGACACAGAGATGTTGTCTCTGTAGCTGAGTCAGCAGCTGTGCTGGACACACTCCTTTCTCCCCAGCAGCTGCTGCTGCCTCCCTGTCCCCATCCCTGTCCCCTCTGTCCCGCGCTTGTCCTTCACCCAGCACAGAGCAACAGCCCTGACGTACATGGAGCCAGTGCTCTCTGACCTTTGCATGGTTTGGGCTTGTACCCAGTGGGGCTCAGTGACGCGGCAGCCAAACCTGCCCCTCTGCGCCTGGCTTTGTTGGCCAGGCCAGTGCTCAGCCTTTTGCTCAGGTCCTGTGGGCTGCCCCAGCCCAAGCATGAAGGCAGCTCGACGGGTTCCCCCGAGACGGACAGGTCTTGCGTGGGTGCTGCTGCGTGGGGAGCTCGCTGTGCTGCGGGGTGGGTCTTTGCAAAGCGCCTCTTGCAGCAGAGACCGAGGTTCTGCTGTGCCTGGCAGGGCAAGGAAAATAATAGGAAAAAGAGCCTTGACCCTGTCAGCAGGCGTGGGAGCCTCTGGCCAGCRTGGAAGCTTTCCTTCCTTGCGCTTAGCGAGCAGGCGATGGGCTGGGTCCATCCCCCGTGCTTTAGCAGGTTCTTTCTGGGTGCCCTCTGTGACTGCTGCTGCCACCAGCAATCCCCTTGTTGGCTGCCGAGGGGTTCTGAGGGCAAGTAACTGAATCCCATCATGGTCCTTTCTAGGAGCAGCTGAAGAGTCTCACGGACACCGTGTGGCCTGAGATGGCCCGGATGGTCAAGGAGCAGATTGGGGAGGCAGATGCTCAAGGTAACTGGGGCGGCTCCCATCGCAGCACAAAGGTGGGAGTTAGGTGCATGGTCTTGTGCAGCACACCATGACCCAGAGCCCCCGGAAATCTGCTGCCTTTGGCAGCACCATGAGTATTTTCTGTGCTCAGACCCCCTTCTTCTCTGTGGGGCAGCTTGCTGAAGATTTTCACTAGCACATCTCTGAGCAAACCCCTCCACTCAGCTGGGCCGGCAGCTGGGACAGGCTTATCTCAAGCTTCCTGCTCTGAAGGAGGGTGGAGGTTGCTTTCTCTTTCCCACGTGACTTCAAGTTTGGTTTTGGTGTAGTGCTCCAGCAGTGAGTGTGGTGTGTATTCCTTCTGGGAGCAGAATTTTTCCAGCTCTTGGGAGATGCTGTTGGTAACTCGATAGGCATTTGGCTGAAGGCATTGGCTTGCCGTGCCCGGGAGACCTGCCATCCCAGGTGTGCCCTTTAAGCAAACACAGCCTCTGCCTGCTGCTCTCTTTTCCACATGAGGTTCTTTGGCTCAGCAGTAAAGCGTCTGTGCTGCCAGTTTGCAGGAAGGCGTGACTCTATGAGCGTAAGTGGACTGCCTGGGATAGACCCTGAGGAGCAGTTGCACTGCCTTGCGATTGCCAGGTAATGAGGAATGGCCTCATTCCATAGGAAAGGCCGTGTGCGTGCTGGACGCTGCTGTGCTGCTGGAGGCTGGCTGGCAAGACATGGTCCATGAGGTGTGGACGGCCATCATCCCGGAGGAGGAGGTGGGCAATGCCCCTTGGCCCATCACTTGCTGCTGGGGCTGGTTCTCCGCTTCCCCTCCAAGCGCCTGAGTGTCCCCTCTGGTCCTGCCAGGCTGTGAAGCGCATCATGGCAAGGGATGGGCTGAGTGAGGAGGCTGCTCGCAGCCGGCTGCAGAGCCAGATGACCAACAGCCAAAGGGTGGAGCAGTCGCAGGTGGTGCTGTGCACGCTCTGGGAGCCGGACGTCACCCGCAAGCAGGTGAGCCCTGGTCTGGCTGCAGCACTGGGGTCTGTCTTGGGTGGCAAAGGGGGAGGCGGGCGACCGTGACAGGGACCGGAGGGCTCAGTGCTGTGCCCGGGTCATGCATGGTGTGCCTGGGCATGCAGCTCACCCTCAAAGGTGCCTCTGGGCATGGCCACAAGGGATGAATTCAGGAATGTAAATGCAGCAGGGAAGGGACAGGAAGTGTGGGACCCTCGTGTGACATTCCTGCCCCTGCCTGTGTCGTCGTGCTGCTCGCCTTGTCCTCAGCTTGGCTGCAGGCTCTGAGGTGCCGCCCCATGTGGGTTCTCTGGCAGGTGGAGAAGGCCTGGGACCTCCTGCAGCAGCGCCTGAGCCAGGAGCGCAGCCTGTGAGGTGGTCGCGCTCCTCTTGACCGTCACGCGCCGCCCCCGTGGATCCCACACCGGTGGGACGGGAGGCAAGGGTCCATGTCCTGGCATCACACGCCATCAGTGAGCCAGCCGTGCCAGGGAGGAGCACAGCCCACCCGCCACGTCCAGTCCCACGGGGGGCCAGGGGCATCCTGCCATCCCCTGGTGAGAGGGGGGACACTGCAGCGGCTCCTCGGGCCAAAGGGCTGAGCCTGTGCTGGTGCCTGGACCTCGCTCTGTGACAGTAAAGAGGCTTCTTCCTCTGTGTGTGTCTGTGTGCTGGTCCTGTCCCCTGTACCCCCAGCCCGCCCTCGCAGGGGGCTGAACCCCACCCCAGCAGCTGGCTCTGGTGCCCCCCTCCCCTGCCCTGCCTGAGCCCCTGCCTGCCCCTGCCCGGCTCCCGCTGTGGGGCATCGCCCCCGGCTCTGGGGGACGCGGGGGTCCGGGGGGGTCTGGACCCGGGGCGGATGCCATCCCCCTCTTGCCTCCCCCTCCCCGACCGCCGCCGGCAGCGGGGCCGCAGTCCCCGAGACACTCGGTGCCGCCGGGGGACCCACGACCGGGGCCGTCCCGTTTGGGGGCGGAGCGGCCGGTCCCGCCCCCGGCGCCCCCCCGTGATGTCACCGCGAGCACGAGACCATCCCGCCCCGGTATCGGCGGGGCAGAGCCGAGCCATGGCCGGGCGCGGGCAGACGCTGCTCGGGGCGCTGCGGGCGGCGGCAGGCGGCGGGGCCGCCTCCCGGTGCGGCGCGGGGCCGGGCCGGGCCGGGGCGGTACCGTACCGGTGCCGGTGTGCTGCACCGGTGCCGGTGTGCCGCGGGGCGGCGGAGCTGGGTCCCAGACCCCCTCGCCCCTCCAGGTGTCTCGGCATCCCCCATTCCCCGCCGGTGCAGCCAGCGCGGCCGCTCCTGATCCCGGCGGGCACCGGCCCCAGCGGGCGCTGGGAGCAGCAGGTCCTGGGGTGAGTCCTCCCGCCGCCCCGGGTCCCGGCCCCCGCGGGGGCATCGGCCGGGCTGTGCAGACGCCGGTCCCGGCCCTGATCCCCGCCCTGGCTGGCGCCTCCGGCCCAGGTACTCGGCGGAGCAGATGTATGAGTTGGTGGCCAACGTGGGGGAGTACCGGCTCTTTGTGCCCTGGTGCAGCCGGTCGGCCATGCTCTCCCGCTGCGGGCAAAGCTTGAGGTCGGCTTCCTGCCCCTCCTGGAGCGCTACATCTCCGAGGTCTTCCTGGGCTCCCAGCGGATCCGGGTAGGCAGGGCAGGACTGGGGTGCTGCGGGTCCCACTGGGGTGGGGGGCGTCAGCCCGCACCCGGGGAGCTGGAGACCCCAACAGCTCTGTGAGGTGGGGACATGGGACACTGGGACTGCCCCAGCCTGCAGACATGCAGGGCTGGGCCCCTGCATGCTTGGGGAGCAGAGTGGCCTCCTGAGCGGTACTGGGTTGTGCCGCCCTGGCCCCAGCACCATCTCCCTGCCGCAGGCCATCAGCCAGGACTGCCGCCTCTTCAGGCACCTGGAGACACTGTGGTGGTTTGGGCCGGGGCTGCCCGGACAGACGGAGACCTGCTTGCTGGACTTCTCGGTGAGTGCCTCCCCTTGCACAGGGTCTGCTGGGGCAGGCAGGGCTGCAGGCAGCTGGCGGGGGGCTGCCTGCCACGAGCCCCCCCAGCACCTCCCCGCTCCCTGCCAGGTCTCCTTCCAGTTCAGGTCGGCACTGCACTCCTGGCTGGCCAGCCTGTTTCTGGACGAGGTGGCGAAGTGGATGGTGTCAGTCTTCGAGGGCCGGGCGCAGGCGCTGTTTGGGCCGCAGGCAGCGGCCGGGGCAGCGCGCCAGGCCTGAGGGCGCCCTGGCTGCGGCAGGAGACGTTCCTCGGCGCTCGGTCCCGCTTTCGGCTGGACTCTGCCGTCAGCCCTGCTTAGGGCCTCGTCCTATTTGTGTCCATTTAACCCACTCGAGAGATAATTTATTTTTCCAAGCCCGTTTCTGTTCCACGCTGCCGACACCAGGGCCAGCTGCCCCGCGGCTGCGCTGCGGCGCTGGCGGCTGCCGATGCAGACAGCCTCTGTGGCTGCTCGGTGTACGATGTCCCAGCAATAAACACCGGTGTGGACACGGCCTGCTCCGGCTTCCCTGCCCCCGCCTCCCCGGGGCTCAGGGCGGCTCCACAGCCCCTGCCCCCTCACCGGCAGCAGCCCCCAGCCCGGTGGCAGGGCCGGCCCTTCCCCGCCGGCAGCCCCGCCCGGGCCCTCTGCCCGGCCCCAGGCAGGACGCCGGGACCACCGCGGGCGGCGGACTCTGACCCACGCCCGCTGCTCCTGCGTCACTCTGACGTCAGGGCGGTTACGAAAGGCCGGGCATCGACCGGCCCCGGCGGCGCCGCTGCCGGTGCGGGCGCCCCCTGGCGGCCCGGCGGTGCGGGGCGGACTGCGTTTCCCGTCGGCCCCCGCGGCGGTCACATGACCGGGGCGGGCGGAAGATGGCGGAGCCGCCCGGCGCCGCGGCCGAGGACTCGTGGGGGAAGGTGGGTCCGTTCGCCGGGCTCCGCGCCGGGCTCGGGATCGGGCTTGGGCCCGGGCCGGCCAGCGGGGCGCCGCTAAGGGCGCTCCGGGCGCGGGGCTGCGGGCGGGGGCGCTGGGCCGGGCCGGGCCGGGGGCGGCGGGGCCGAGGCCGAGGGCGGGCGGGCGGGGTGAGCGCCGGGTCGAGGGTAAAGGGGCGGGGAGAGCACGAGGGGCAGGGTCAAGGGTCAAGGCGAGGGGCAGAGGCCAAAGGTCTCGGGGAGCGGGGAGTGCTGCTTGGGCGGCCCGGGCTCCCGGGGGTCAGGGGGCTCCGGGGGGAGCCGGGGGCCGGGCCGGGGCGCGGGGGCCGCGGTTTGCTGCCCCAGCCCAGCTGACGTCTCTCCTCCCGCCCGCCATGGCTCCGCCGGCCCCGCGCAAGGTGGATGCAGCCTACAGCGACAATGGCCTGGACTCGGGTAGGTGTCCAGGCAGCACCCGGCCCTGGGCCACCCCCGCGCGGTCACAGCAGCCGCTCGTCGTGAGCGTGACAGTGACGGCGGCTGCTTGGTGACCCGTCCGCCCCATCCCTCTGCGCCTGGCCACACGCCCCGGGTGCGTCACTCTGTGAAACCTTCTTCCAGCGCTCTTTATGGAAAACGCGAGGAAAGGGAGCATAGTGTCACGAGCCAACAGCATCGGCTCCACCAGTGCCTCTTCTGTCCCCAATACAGGTAGGCCTGTGGGGTTTGTCCTCTGTGGCCGTGGGTCTTTCTGCTCGCTGGGCTGCCCAGCACATAGCGGGGCTTCCAGCTCTCACTGGAAGCGCAGTTGCCTCTCTGGCTGGCTGGGCAGGATTCCCACCCCTCGGAGGGAGAGAAGATGGTGGGGAACAGCATTGGGGCATGGTGGTTTCCAGCAGCGTTTGGAGTACGGAATCGGTCAGGTTTTGATGCCTTCCCAAGGAAGCTGCAGGCGTCTTCCCCTTGCCCAGCTCCACAAGGAAAGGGAAAGGGTTGGCAGGGCCCCATGGAGGTTTGTCCTTGGCCCGACCTGCTGGAGCTGACTGCCGCCCTGGGGCACGGGGCTGTCCTGGGCCTGGCAGTGGCCCGTAGGGCAGCAGGAGAAGGGACCGCAGCTGGTACCTGGAGCTGTCACCCCCTCTGTGCGCCTCTGCCCGCCATGCTTTGGGAGCTCACCAGTCAGGCTTCTTCACACTCACGTGAGTTCTCTCCGCGCAGATGATGAGGACAGTGATTATCACCAGGAGCCCTACAAGGAGTCATACAAGGACCGGCGCAGGCGGGCGCACACCCAGGCGGAGCAGAAGAGGCGAGACGCCATCAAGGTAACCCGTGAGGCTGCGTGTGTTGTCAGAGCACAGCGACTTGCTGGTTCCCGGGGCCCTGCGGCACCCAGCACCCTGCTGTTATCAGCACCTTCCCCTTTGTTTTGCTGCTGGATCTACCCTCCTCAGACACAAGTGTGCTGGGAGCCACCTTGACTCTGGCTGGCTGTGTGGTGGGAGCTGGGATTTGACACCTTTTGAAACAATGCATCTCACACTGCTGAACTCCAAATACATGTGCTATGGCTCTGCTTCCCCACAGAAAGGCTACGATGACTTGCAGGCCATTGTTCCCACCTGTGAGCAGCAGGATTTCTCCATAGGCTCCCAGAAGCTGAGCAAGGCCATCGTCCTCCAGAAAAGTGAGTCTGGAGGGTGGGGAGAGGGAAGGGGGTGCTATCAACCCCCAAAACGCCTCGCTAGAGCCATGCAGCATGGAGGTTCAGCACTTGGGGACCTTCTGGAGTGATGATGCTCTGGGGGAGCCCAGGTGCTGGCCACTTCCACCCACCCACCTCCCCGAGGGGCATCAGGGCAGCTGGGAGCTGATGCTGCCCAGGCTCGGGCACCTTCTGTGGGGATCTTGGGGGCTTGTGTGTGCTCTAGAATCCTCATTCTGTATTTTCATGCTCAGCCATTGACTACATCCAGTTCCTGCACAAAGAAAAGAAGAAGCAAGAGGAGGAAGTTTCTACCCTCAGGAAAGACGTGATGGCCTTGAAGATCATGAAAGTGTAAGGGAAGAGCTGTTGGTTCCTGCCCTCTTTTTCCTGCTGTTTTCCCCCCTGTCCTTTCAAGGCTCTGTGGGTGCACTCAGTGCTTTGCAGACAGCCTGGCACCCAGAGTACCAAGCCTGTCCCCACCTGCTGTCATCATTTTTCTTCCTGTGGCTTGTTAGTGTGGGTCTGTCTTGGGTTAGTTGGTGGAGTTTAGTATGACGATGCATCTGGGTCAGAAAATGAATCTGCTCCCAGTGTCAGGAGAGGCTGCAGCTTCCCAGTGTTTATTTACTTGCAGGATCTTCCGCAAACTCTTGGTCCTCCCCATTGCTGCAGCGGTTCTCAATGGCCAGTGACAGGCAGTGAGCTCTGCCCCCGCAGCTGAGCAGAAGCTGGGGGTGCGAGGCTTCACTCTGCTGCTGAACATGGGGCGCTTGGTTTGTTTCAGGAACTACGAGCAGATTGTGAAAGCTCATCAGGACAACCCGAATGAGGGGAAGGACCAGGTCTCTGACGAGGTGAAGTTCAACGTTTTCCAAGGCATTATGGATTCCCTGTTCCAGTCCTTTAACGCCTCCATCTCAGTAACGAGTTTTCAGGAGCTCTCGGCTTGCGTCTTCAGCTGGATTGAGGAGCACTGCAAGCCCCAGGTAAGCGGGAGCTGCGGGTGGGCTGTTGCGATGGCAGAGGGAAATGGGGCAGAGACCATTGCACACATCTGCACCCAGCTGGCGTGCAGGGCTGGGTGCGGCTGTCCCCTTTCCTGGGGTTTCCGAAAGGGCAGCACGTGACCGGTGCTGGACTGGGGCAGGGCAGGGGCGTAGGGGGGATGGGAGACAGTGCCCGAGCTCCAGCCTCTCCCACTCCAGCTGCTGGACTGGTTTGGTGCTGAAAGCTGTCCAGGGTGAAACAGAGTTCAGAAGGAGAGTCCTGCTTGGTCCCCATCACTCCCTCAGAACACCTAAAGGTTTTCCGGGAATTAAGAAACCTCTGAGGGGCGCAGGCACTCAGGCAGGGCTGGGTCCCTGCCCTGTGGCCCAGGAACAGAGGTGGGAGCGTTTCCCGTACAGGTGCGGTGGTGTTTGGCACCGCCTGTGCCAGCTCCAGTGCCGTGACCGGGGGAGACGCCTGCAGCATGTGCCCCAGGCTCTTGCGGGAGTCACTCACCAGGGACGGGCCATTCCTCCACTGGAACAACTGACCATGTCTCCTCTCTGCCCCAGACGCTGCGAGACATTGTGATTGGGGTCCTGCACCAACTGAAGAGTCAGCTCTACTGAGCCTTCCTGCTGAAGCGCCAGCGGCTCCAGGGCTGCCGCCGCCTCCACACCCGCAGGGATGGGGCACCTCCTGCCTGGGGGCCTGGGTGACGGGCACCAGGAAGGGCTGGGCCGTCTCCCTTGTGGCTGTTCTTAAAGCTTCTCTGAGTTATTTATTGTATTAACTACGAAACCAAAACGAGGCTGTGCAGACACCTCTGCTCCACAGGTGCTGTCACAGTCAGTATTACCAAATATTTGTAGGGATTTAGCAAAGGTGGGGAAAAAAGTGTGTATTGAGTAGAGGTCTTTTAAGATGCCAGAGAGTCTCTAGCTCAGGCAGGCGTGGTGGGGTTTGCCTGTGCCACCGACTCTCYGCTGCAGAGCGGACCTGCTCTGTAACCACAGGCCTCCGATACAACCCCTTCTGATCCCGGGGGAGGGGGAATGCAACAAGAATGCATGCTAAAAGCTGTTGGTTTCTGTTAAAACAGACTAGGAATAGGCTTCTCCCATAACTGTGGGCTTTCTTGTACCTCCCTCTGAAGCAGCTCTTACAGGGCAGGTTTTTTAAGTTTTGTAGATGCTTTGGGGAAGCCTGGCAGAGCTGGCTAAAGGGTGAGCCCATCACCGCAGCCGCGACCTCCCTGGTGCAGAGCTGGCCGCACGTGCCGGGGACTTGCTAAAACCTGACCTCTTCTGCAGTAGCCATCAGGAGTGAGCTTTCTGTGCAGGCTTTTCCTGCTCACGCTGGTGAGTGCTGAAACGTGTCTGCCTTCGTCTGTCTTCAGGTTTTGATGTAGCCATACTGAACAGGAAAGTAGTTCAGTAGCTGTAGCACAGCGCTGCCACGGGCTCTCGCTGCTCCTCCTTAAAACTTTTATATAGATACATACATAGACATAACCAGCCTTGATTTGATTTGATTTTTGTTTTTATAAATCACTGAAATCATCCTCCAGTGTTATCAGCATCAGCTTTGCAGACAGATGCTCTCTGGGACACTTTTTAACCTGTCACACGCTGCTGCTGTCAGTATGGGTCATGGCTCTGGCCAACACAAACGCTTCGTGGCGTGGGGTAGCCACTGCCCAAGCAATGGTTGTTCACCGCACAGAGTTATTGTACCGGGGCTCCTCAAGCGTGGTGATGCCGGCAGCAGGATTTGTTCTCTGTAATCATGTTCGTGCTCCTGCTCCAGGGGTAGTGGATATTTATTTTACGCTGTTTTTCCACTGTCGATGAGGTAGCACTTAGCTCCAGGTTACATGGTTTGAACGCTGCAGCATGAGAATGTTTAAGCTACTGCTTCTACCCACATTTAGTAGCGGAGGACCCATTCGGGGGGGATGTGATTTTTATACAGAATTATTCTTCAAATCCTGCCTTTGGGTACCCTTTTTAATGCAATGCAATGGAAGCCCCAGAGTCAAACCCTGCGGCGACACACATCACCGATAAAGCATGCACAGGGTCAGCTGTGTCGCGCCTGGAAGATGTTGCTTTGTGATGAAGAAAATCCTCTCTTGTAGGTGAGCAGGTTAGGGTTAGGGCTCTGCGGCTGTACAAGGGGCACAGACTGAACCCCTGGAGGTGCTCTGCCAGAAGCTGCCTCCTGCCTTGGGAGGAGGATGTGGAGTTATACAGACCTCACATGTGAAAGCAACATATTTTTCTATTGTGAAAAGTAATTGAATAAATTTTGCTGAATGTTTTAATGATTTTTCTGCTTTTATTTCTGTTGCTGAGTTCCTAGAGCCTTCCCCTAGAGCTGGTCAGACGGACAGGTAGTTTCTGGATGCCCAGCCCAGCCGTCGTGGCTCAGGTTACCCTCTCCTGGCTCTTGCCTTCCCCACCCCTCAGGGCTGCTGCGACCCAGAGCCCAAACCCTGCCCTGACACCCTTTGAACAGAGAAAAACACCACAGCAAAGCACAGCTGAACCAAAAGTCTGGTGTTTAATGGGTCGTATTCTTGTGTACCACTCAGTCATACTGCGGGAAGTGGCTGAAATACACGTAGAGCTCTGCAGCCATAACAGTCGCTAGTTCATTCGCCACCCTGAGCCCCATGAGGGCACCCAACCTCGACAGCTCGCTCTACTGAAGGGCAGGAAGAAATAACGTTCCCTCTGCAGGTGAGACAGTGAGAGGGCCCAGTGCCAAGTCACTCGCCTCAACCACCCTTCCATCTGCAAAGCATTTTAAAACAAACACATATAAATATGCAGGACCAGCCCAAGCCCTGCAGAAAGAGGAAAAAAAAAAAACCAACAGCTGAGTTTCAGCATCAGCTCCTTCTCCCTGGGGCAAAGACTCCCTCAGCGCCTCACACAGCTGCCGGCAGCGTGACATTATGGTCCTCGTCCGTCTCTATCCCAACCTCCTCCTGTACCAGCACAGACCGTCTCAGCAGGGTGGCAGCCCCGGCCCGGCAGTGCAGGCAGAGCCACCGCCACCACCGCCCTGGGGGCCGCAGGGCCAAGGCTGGCCTCGGTACTTACAAAGAATTGCTTCTTGCTTTTGGGGTACCCCTCCAGGATGGCCTCCAGCAGCTCAGTCGCCTGGCGAGATGGGGCACCGTGAGGGCTGTGGGGCGGCTGCACTGAACTGCCAGCGCTGGGCAGCCCCACTACAGCTCTCGGGGACTGTCCCCCGTAGGGGTGTCACAAGCCAGCGCAGCTCGGGTGACAGCGTGGGAGCAGCTATCTCTAACGCAAGGAGAGTCTGCTTTGTTTCCCGAGGACAGGCAGAGCTCTGCAGGGACTTGTGTATTCGGGCACCACAGCAACAGGGCCTTTTCCCAGGGGATCGTCTTGGTACCCACGAGTCTTCCCCAAACCCATATGGCCTTGGGGGCGGCACCAAGCGTGGCCGGCGCAGCACTCCCTGCTCCACAGCTATAGCCTTCGCCTGAGGTCTCCTCACTCAGCATTGCAGCGGTGGGAAGGCGCTCAGCTTGAACAGGGGCTGTTCCCCGAGCTGGCTGTTCCCTGAGCTGCCCAGCAGACCCCACGTCCCTGTCAGGGCACCAGTGTCACTGCAGGACTGTCACCGCCACCTCCCCAGCGCTGCCCACCCGCCCCACTCGATGGCACGGCCATTACCATTCGCTTCCTCCTCCGCCACTCCTTGCAGTACAGCTTCTGCTCGCTACAGACCTGCAAACAGCGAGACAAAGTGAGAACCAGCCAGGCAGCAGCCGCCCCATGAAGCCACCATAAGCCTGACGCAGGAAGCGCCTGCTGCCAAGGACCTACCAGACATCCCAGCTACAGCCAGAGGGTTATTTAACAGCACAAGTAGCTCACGAAGCCCCTGTGGGAACGTGAACCTCTCTGTGAAACGGATCACCCGAGACAGGGAAAGGATGAATTGAACAAGTGGTGGGTGACTGCCTGAACCAAAGGTTTGCAAGGAAGAGGCAGCTCAGGCCGTTTCCTAAAGACGCCCCAAGAGTCGTCACCATCATACACACAGCTGAGGCTTGCGCACAGGCTCTGCAGAGCAGCCCAGATCCCACACAACCCCCTGCCTCTGTCGTACTGGTGCTAGTCGGACTGGGGACCGGGTGACCTGGCGGAGGGTCTGGTACAACTGGCCCAGCCCTGGCCCGGGCTCTGCTGCTGGTGCTCAGCTCAGCCCCAGGCAGCTCTTTACCTTTTCTTTTTCTTCCGGAGTCACGTGGTTGGTGGCAGACTTAATCCTCTCCAGTTTCTCCGTGTAACTCGCACAGTCCTTCCTCAACTCCTCCATCTCTCTGGCCATCTCAGGGGTTGTCATGGAGCTGTTCAGGTCCTTCAGCTCTGGAAGGGAGACACCGATCACTGTCAGGGCTGACAGCCCAGCGGCCAGGGCACAGCTGCCCGTGCCCACAGGGCCCCCAGCTGCTGCTGGTGCTGGGGGGGGCAGGCGGGGCGGGCAGGGCGCACTCACCCGCCTCCATTTGCCGGCAGCTCTGCTGCAGCACCTGCACCTTGGTGGAGAGCGCGGCGATCTCCCCATCCAGGCCACGGAGCTCTGCGTCGCTGGCGGCCGGGAGCTGCTCCTGCGGCGAGGCAGTGGGTCAGCAGGGGCGGGTGCCAGCGGGGCGGCGCCCGGGGCCGGGGCTCACCTGGTCGGCGAAGTAGATCTTCTGCTTCCCGTAGGCCTTCTCGCGGACGCGGCCCTGCTGCGCCAGCTGCTCCAGCGCCTTCACCACAGCCTGCAGGACGAGCGCCGTCAGCCGGGCCCCGCGGCGCGGCCCGCCCCGCGCTCCCTGGCCCGGCCCGGCCCCGCTCACCGCCTTGCCGAGCCCGTGCTCCCGCTGCAGGTTCCCGAAGGCGTCCTGGGCGCTGTACGGCCGGTTCTGCTCCCGCAGGTACCGCAGCAGGACGGCAGCGGCGCCTCCTGCGGGACAGCCCGCCGGTCACCGCGGCCGCCGGCGCTACCCGGGACAGCGACGAGAGGGCGGCGGCCGCCCGGCGCTCACTCACCGCCCGCCGCGGGCCCCTCGCGGCCTTTGCTCATCCTCCCCCTCCGCTCGCCGCGCTCCGCTCCCGGCCGGCGGCGTGACGCACTTCCGGCGCGCCGCCCGCTCCCCGCCAATCGAGGAGAAGGAAGAGAGGCGAGCTCCGGTTGGCGGGGCAGTCGAAGCCACGCCCCGAGGAAGGCGGGGCCGGGGGAGCCGCGGGCGGGGCCCCCTTCTCCCGGCGCGAGCGTGCAGGCGGCCCGCGGTTCCGCCCGACCCGGCGGAGAGCGGCGTCCCCGGGGCGGGACTGGCCCCTCCGCTGCGGGGCGAAGCGGGGAGCGGCGGCTGGAGAGCGCTGGGCCAGCGGGCGGGGGGCTCCGCACCCCGGGCCAGGCAGGAACCGGTCCTCAACCCGCACGGGTGCGGAGCACTCGCCGTTCCCTGCCTGCCCCCCGCTGGCACCGCACCGCCGGACAGCTGGGCGGCGCGAGGCGGCTTACGCTCGTGTAAAATAACCTGTTAACGACACCCCCCTTACCCGGGGCTGAGGGCAGCCGCCCCCCGCCTGACCGCAGCCCAGGAGACAGCATGAGCAGCTGCATGGCCCATGCTTCCAGGCAAGCGGATTTAGACAAAAAGAAGCAGATAAAGGGACTTCCCTGAAGAGGTACGTTCTTTGCTGCACAAATGTGATCAGAATCGGGTTCTATGGCTTAGAAAAAGCAATGGGAAAGCTCAGTGACGCAGAGGGCCGGAGGGCTCGGGCCATCCAGCTGATGGAACGTCTCTCCCCTGCAGGCTGCTGGTTTGTTCACGTGACCACAACGGGCACAAGCTCTTCGGTCACTGGTGGCTTGGGCTGGTGTCCCCCATTCGGTTCCTACCAGTAGGCTCTCACCGCACAAGGCTGGGAAGCAGTGGGCTGTCCCCAGGGCCAGAACAAAACTGGCCAGGCAGACCAGCTCCACCTCTTCCCTCCTCCAGAAAACCCGTCCCTAGCAGTTCCCCAAGAGGCAGCATCAGGGGAAGTGCAGTACTGCCACTGTCCATGCCAAACATGTGCTGGAGGAGCACAGGGGATTTTTAGCAAATTGTTAGTCTGTTATTTTAGGAAAGCAACACAAGAGCAGCTGCCACACGTAGATGTTCTTTGCAGGACTCTAGTCATCACAGTAGATGTCTTATTGCCATTATGTCTCTTACAAAATAGCATCACTAGAAAGCTGGAACTGCAGATGAGTGGTCATTGCAAGTACAAACATTGTGGCTGTACACCATCATGTCCACAACAGGAGCAAGGGGTTTGTTTCTACCCAGAGCTGGATATTGCTGGGAAAGAAGACTTGGATTCTGTGCACATTTTAGGAGCGGGGAATGGTTGTCTTAAAGACAGAATAGCATTAAGTCCCAGACACTAAGTCTGAAGGGAAACCAATCACCTGGTTACGCATCAGTCCCAGAAGGTCGGCTTTGAGATTGTCCTTGGCAATGTGAAGTCGGTCTGACCGGTGGTCTCTAGAGCTGCAGACACCAGATTTACTGTCTTAGGTGAGGATGTTTGGAGCAAGCAGCATCCTGGCAGACAGTGCAGGGCAACGCATGGGTGATTGTGGAGCTATCACGTCAACATCTTTTCCCTATGAATTACCAGTGTAGTTTATTTTAAAATCCAAGCGAGGCTACAGAGTCTCAAGTCACAGTGGTGTTCCCAGCCAGGACTGGCTGTCACGTCACTCATACTCACACAGGAGACGATCTAGGTAACTGTGCAAGGCTTTTCCTTCCAGGGTTCCCCTCCATGATGCGCAACAGAAAACCAGAGGGAAGTGGTGGGATTGCTTACTGGCCCCGTGAGCCAGCAGGATCCAGCTGGTTCAGCTCGGACTGATCCAGCAGTTCAAAGTCATCCCCTTCCGCATCAGTGTCCAAGTCCGAGCTGGCCGTTCTAAGATAAGTCTTTGCACCTCTCTGGGGATTGTCGCTGCGTGACGAGCCTGGCTGAGGGGCTCCTGACAGTGCAAGCTGTATCATCCCTCTGGTGACAAATCCGGCTATGTTGTTAGTAAGATTCTGTACAGATGGTAGTGCACCAGATTCTTCCTGGTCATAAGTGAGATGCAGATCTTCTGTTACTTGTGGGCGGTAAGCCAGACTTGGGATCCCAATGCTGGTGTCATCTTCGTCATCTATGCCAGTTGCTTCTGGGTTTATGGAGGGGAAGTCGGGGAGATCCCTGGCAAAAGATTCTTCTGGGTCACTGTGACCATCCAGGTCTAGAAGAGGAAAAAGTGCTTTAAATACACAGTACACGCCAAACACCCTGCAGGCGAGGGCAGCGCAGCACACAAAAGCTGGGCCATTACCTCCCCAAGACAGACTGTCTCTTGTCATCTCACAGACCAAGCGCTCTTTAATCTCCCCCTCACACAGCTATTCGGGATGCCTGCTGACCTCCCAGTTCACTCGCAAGGAATGCAGATGCTGAACCAGACACCTTCTGCCAGAGGAAAGCACCCTCTCCCAGACTTTCACTGCAACCTGTATCCCTACAGCCAGAGACTGGCAGAGCTGGATCTGCCTTTGAAGAACATTGCTCTACTAAAGCACCACAGGAATTAAGAAGGAAGCTCAGTTCTGAAAAAACAGGTAGTTGCATCTCATCTTAGCCAGCAAGACAGATGTCAAACAGCTAGACCTCAAGGACAGAAGAAAATGAATGCATCCTCCCTCCCACCCATCACACCGGCGCCTGCTCAGCATTTCACACCGTCCAGAAACTGCCCATTTCCTCTCACCTTCTGATCCCTCTGTCAGGGGAGTCTGGCCCCTCGAAAGGTTAAACATCCCGTTTTCAGTGTAGGAAACCTCAGCATCCGAATGCTCTGAGTCAGAGATGGTTAGCTCCTTGGCGACCACAGAGTCATCCAGCTTTGAAATAGGAGATAA
Organism: Phoebastria nigripes; assembly: GCA_035582835.1. Classification (NCBI taxonomy): domain Eukaryota; kingdom Metazoa; phylum Chordata; class Aves; order Procellariiformes; family Diomedeidae; genus Phoebastria; species Phoebastria nigripes. The sequence goes on from JAYKAV010003465.1 coordinate 2,048,071, forward strand.
AATTGAAAACATCAATACTGGAAAGCTTATTCCTGTGCCTCAAGGCAAAATACATGATCCAGTGGCCACCAGTTAAACCCAGTCCTCACAGGAGGCTGGTATCTGAGGCTCATTTCACACTTTACTTCCCAGCCTAGGAGACTAGTTGGTACAAGCAGCACTGGACATACTTGAGAGAGACAGAATAGGAAAGACCTCTCTAAAAGGAGAATATCCTCATCTGATTTTCCAACATAACTCAGCTACAATGTGCTGGATACAGGGCCACGCACTGCATCGAGTTTGTTCTATTCAGCTGAGCTCTTCTATTTCAGAGACGCTTCATTACCTTGGGACAGAATGCAGCAAGCTCCTCTTCGCTGTCACTCCCATCATCCACAGCCTCCTGATTAAGGGATCGGCGACGCACTGCCAGAAACCAGAGTCAAAGCTTATTACTGCTGCTAGGACAGGGGTCTGTACAGGACCAGCCTTATGCCGAGCAGAAAAACCCTAAACTGGCAAGCTTGGACATAACGTAACACAGCATGCTTTGTTCCACAGCAGAGCAACRTGATCGTTTCTGACTTGGGCTGCTGCAGATCTTTTGCGGAGATGAACATGTTTAGCAGCTACCTTGCACTGAGTCCTTCCTCTTTTTTCAGTGCAACTGCAATATGGAACACACAGTTCTTGCAGCTGAGAAACAGAGCGGCTCAGCACCGTGAAGAGCTTACACCAACTGCTAACTGAGAGATGCCTGTGGAGGAAGAGTTGCCTCGCTTCCTTCCCAAAGCAGTTGCAAATATTTGCCAAGGGCACTGGGGCTCGATTCACAGGCTGTTTCAGGTACCAAGGGTCAGAAACACAGTACAGAAACTTACGTTGCTTCTCCCGCTGCTTTGATATCATGTAGCCTCGAACGCTGAAATCCAGCCGCTGCAGAGCTGGCTCCAGCTTCATGTACATGCGCTGCCCCAGTCTGTGGTACACAGCAAGGGGCCACAGCAGGACGAAGAGCACTGAGGTAAGCAGGAATGCTGATTAGAAGTTTGTTCAGGATGCTACTTGGCAAACATCTTGCCCATTTTGCCATGCAGTACAACACACACAGTATGCAAGATCTGAGTACTGAAGGCAATGCTGCAGGAGGCAGTTAGAATTGGTGCAATCACCTCTGCCAATTTAACAAAATTGAGAGGCCAACCTATTAGTGCTCAGATCTACAGTTACTAAGCACTCAAACATATTCTCTCTGGACCAGAGACCTTAGAGTCCTGGTCAAGAACCACCACATTCCAGGCAGAAGGTATTATTTTAAATTTTAAAGCCATTCACACAAGCTTTCCTTTTGAGCAGAAGAGCCCCATCCCTCGGACATTCAGATCCCACTCATCTCTACCCCTTTTCACTTGTAAGTCTGTATTGGCACGGAGATCTACTTACACAGCAAGTACGAGAGCAAGAGTCCAGGGATATACCGGCCCAGGACAGCCAGGAAAGTAAAGGCTCCACACACTAGAAGGCAAAACTGAAGACATGGGAGACAGTGAGTTTCCAAGGTTAAGCAGTGGATTCACTCAGTTCTTGACATCTTGTTCTCTGCAGATTCTAGGTCAAGTCATAATTCTAACGACAGTGAAGCCTTCCTAGCGTTCAACTACCCCACTCTAGGATTAGCGCAGACACAGGAGGTATCTGGCTTCAGAGCGACAGGCAGCATACCAAGGCCTCTGCCTCAGAATATGAGGAGCTTCCCAAAGCAGGTACGCTAAAAGCAAGGAAGAGGCTAAAGACGACAGAACTCTTTGAGGTGAAAAGGACAAGGACAGTACCACCGTCTTACAGGTTCCTCTTTGCATAAGCCTCAAAAAAAGAAGAAAAAAAAACCAAAACCTTGACACACTTTCTCAAACTGTTAAAATCCAATGAGAGAGATGAGTTTGACAGACACTTTAAAAAGCTAGAAACCTCCAGAAGGAGCAGCTACATTTTCACTTCACTAGTGCAATCAACATGCCGACACTCGTTTTCTCCTCCCTCCTCCACAACCTGATTATTCTGCCTGTGCTTTCTATTCCTTTCCACCACTTAATAGCCATGTTGTTGTGGGAGACCTCCCGTGGTAACCTCCCATGTCTGAATGCATTCAGCCAACGCTGGATGCCACCACAAAAGGATACTAACGGTCAGCAGAGGCTCCACACCAAACATTTTATTTGCTGAGGTCTGTACATTCTTACCTTTCCAGGGTTTTGCCTCTTGAAAATGAAGAGATTACTTAAGAAGTTGGTCCCAGCCACCCATCCTTCAGCCAAATGGTGACAGAGTTCTGGCACTCCAAGCAGCCGAGGGTGAACGTATCCCCAGCTGCAGCGAAGGGAAGAATTCAGGAACAGATATTACTGCATCGACGACAGTACACAAATCACTTGTTACAAACACTTGTCTCAATACTACCTTCTCTTCTCCCCCAGCTGCTGGGCTCTAGAGATGAGGGTCAGCCTGCCTTTCAAAACACCACCTTGCCAAAAGCAGCACTTCTATGTACCGTTCCACAAGTGTCCCAGTTCTCCCGTAGCAGGTAAGGAGCAGTAATTTCAGTCATTCAGTCTTTTGGCTTAGACTAGTTTCCATGCTACTGGAGGGAAAGGGCAATGCAGAAGCAAAGCAAGCGAATCCGTTTGCTTTTTCTGCATTTATTTGGTCAACTGCAACCCCCAAGAATTCAGCATGAGGTTTACAAGCAGCCTTGTACCTTACTTAATATATTCAGTTACCTTGGAGGCATTGTCTTTGGCAAGTTCTATTAGTGCTTCTTAACTGCTAGTCACAAGTACTTGAAGGTTAGGAAGAGCAATTTCTTTTGTACTTGGGCCTCTTGCAAAAAAAAAAAAAAAAAAAAAAAAAAAAAAAAATTTGGCATTTGGTGTGACCATTAAAAAAAAAAAAAAAAAAAAAAAAAAAAAAAAAAAATTTGGCATTTGGCAACAGCTCAAGTGATTTAGTCGGGAGCTGAGCATCCAGCGCAGCTCAGCAGCACAGGCAGGCAGGCAGAAAGGTGTGCCCAGAAAGAGGAAGGTGTTATTAGTAAGACAACACCCCAACATTTCTCAACCCATTATTAATGCTGCAGTCAGATCATAACTATGCAGTAACAACTTCTGGGACAAGCCTGTTAAACATTCCCTATGGAGTCTCAGAAGACTTAATTATTTAAAAAAAATTGTTGTTTTCCTGCTACTGGAAGCCCATACAAAAGGAATTGCTTTTAAGGCAGCACCTCTAACTTAAGGGTGCAGGGGGGAAGTGGCAGGGGAAGTTTTACAACACTCAAGCAAGCATTATTGGAGGTCAGTATGAGGCAAAGATTAAGTATAATATAATGGCTTAGGCAAGTCAAAAACTTGTCACAATGGCTTGACGGAGTCCAGGGCTCCATCCTCCCTCCACTAAGTACCTCCCTTCTCCCCCTTCCTTCCTCGCTCAAAGGAGCCAACATTACAAGCACGTGCAGGTAATAATTACACAGTATCACAGCAAAGTACCAAAGAGCAGAAGATTCAATTAGTTTCCTACCTCTCATTGTCTAATTCGTCAGGTCTTGCCACTAAAATATTAAGAACAGACACTACATTAGTTGCAAGGAATTTGCCATGAGAACGCTTAGCTCTTGGGATTTAAGTAAAGCTTTAATGAGCTGTGGGATACCTGGAAAAGACATTAACTGTAATTAAGAACCAGAGATGCATCACTCCATAACACATTTTGAACGTGTACATGTGACAGTACAAGGCTGCAAGAGAGTCTCCTTGTGGCTCCTCAGTATTTGTTGGACGTTGTCTGGAAGGCTGCTCTGGTTACAGCGACAGGTATTAGCAAAAAATACCACTTTCGTCTCCCTCCCTTCCCCTGCACACACCCAGATGGTGAAGGAAGAACAGCTTGCTTACTGAGAGGCATCAGAGATTTAAGTCTTTTAATACTTTCTCACCCAGGCTGGGATTTGAAAAGTGACCCAGGATGTACCAGTTATCCTGACAAATCGAAATCAAGGTTATGAGGGAGCTGGACATGCACTTCCTCATCACTTCAGTTACAGAGCCTGAGCCAAGCTGCTGCTAGAAACCGAGGAAAGCTTTAATGTCTTCCCAAGAACTACAGAGAACACAGGCTGAAGCAGAAAGCTGGGAGTTGTACTTGCTAGTTAGTTAGGGAACCACCTCTGAGAGCATGCAAACCATACACACTGCTTCAAAACCAACCTGTCCATGCAAAGCCAATGAAATTCTGAGCTGCTAAGAATGGTAGTATTCATGAGTATATTAATATCACAAATGATAGATAGAACTGCTTTGTTTACTGAAAGCTTTAGACTAATGTAATTAACAGCCATTAAGATGCCTCTCCTTTCAAAGAAATGTCTACTCAACAGCAAGGCTGGGACTCATCTTCATCCTAAAACATGAAGATGGTTTATTACAGATTCTGAGGAAAAATCCAGACGTATCCCACATATGCTTCAATTTCTTGCTCTTGTACTGAATGCTCGAAAGGTGAATCACTGCTTCAAAACCTGCACTAGTTCACGTACACCAGATGTTTCAAGATTATGAGACAGTGTCACAAGCGTGAAAAGCTCTTCTTATGTTTATATAGGTTAGGATTTTCCTGCTCCAAGAAGAACATGCCTACAGTGTTCTTGCCTGCTTCTAGACTCACAAAGCAAAAACTCCAGGATTTTAACTCTTTAACTCCAGGCAGTGCAGAGCCTATATACCCCTAGGGCTAAAAACAGCGCTTGATTTGCTGGTATCAACTCAAATGTTGCAACTTACCTCCAATTTCAGGCCAGATTTTGCTCTTCCACTGATCTAGACAAACTACTACTATAAGGGTAAACGCAACCAGGAACAGCAAGCGAAGAGAAGTCAGAGCAAAAAACCTATGGGGAAGAAACAAACAAATTGGTACTGACCAGATCTGTGCGACACACACAAAAGGGGTAACACAAACTAACTCAAAACAAATCGGTCACTCGGTAACAGTTATAGCCAGAGAAAAGTGAGCAAGTGCTAATCAGTCAGCATCCAGCCTGCCCGCGCTGGCTGGTAGGGAGCTTATCAGGCAGCTGCCGTCAGGCTGCTTTAGGGACCCTTATCTGCTCGTGTCATTTCTAGCACGACAGCCCTGCTTTACAGCTCACCTGTCAGGGCCGAGCAGAACCTGCTGCCCTTCCTCCACTGTTCACAGAATAGTTTGGGCTTTGCTGGTTAGTTTTATGCTTTCAGATAACAGGGAAAACATGCTGAGAGGGACAGAGCTGAAGTAGACATCAGCACTTCCAGGCTCCTTCTTGTCTGCTGAAATAGGTCACGGACTCAAGCTCTTAGGCTAGCTCCTCCGACCACGAGCTGTCCTCAGCCAGCGCGGGGAGACCCGGCTGTTTTGCACAAAGCGGAGGGAGCGTTCCTCCCTGGAGGACTTGCTCGCCAGGTCCTGGGAGATGGGGTACGAGGGAGCCATGAGTGTGCCCTGCGGCTGCAGAGGGGCCGGCAGGCAGGGCGCCCGGTCGCTAGTGCCCTCCGAGCGCCGGCCTCTGCCGCCTGCACCCACCCGAGAGTCACTGCCACGGGGGGAAAGCCCGTCAGGGCAGCGCGGCGCAGCTGCGACGGAAAACAAAACCTCCCGCCGCCCAGGGCGTTCCGGCGGCTCCCGCGCTACCGAGCGGCCACGGGGGAACCGACCCGGGGCTGCGCGCACCGGCGGCTCCTCCGCCGCAGGAAGGGGCCTCGGCAGGACGCGCCTTCCGACACAGGGACCGCTCCGCCGCCCGGCGCCCCGCAGGGGAGCGGACCCGGGCCCCGCCGGGGAGCGTACCGGGGCCTCGCCGGGACGGCCTGCGCCCCGGCCCCCCTCCCGCCAGCCGCGGCCCGGGCCCCACCGCCGCCCCCGACCGCCGCCCGCTCACCAGAAGAGGCCGTGCGCCGCCGCCCACCACAGCGCGCTGCGGCCCGGCCGCTCCCACACCAGCGCGGCCTGCGCGGCGCTCAGCAGCGGCTCGTAGGGCCCCAGGCGGCCCCGCAGCGCCGCGCTCAGCGCCTGCACCCGCCGCTGCCGCTCGCCGGGCCCGCCGGGCCGCGCCGCCGCCATGGCTCCCTCACGGCATCAACATCCGGCCGCCCCGCGCGCGCGCACGGCCACCGCCGCCATGGCGGCCGCCGCCGCCGCCGGAAGCAGGGCCGCTCTGGGCGCCGCCATCCTGGCGCAGGCGCCGCCGCCGCCGTCCGCCAGGGCGCACGCGCGTTGCCAGGGAGCTGCGAGGGGCGGGGACGAGCGGCACTCTCCCGGAAGTGCGCCGCGCGCACGCGCAGTGCGGTTGGCGCCGGGCGGGAGACGCGGCGGGGCAGCGGGGAGCCGGGCGGAGGAGCGGAGCAGAGCCTCGACCGCGATGCCGCGGGAGATCATCACCCTGCAGCTGGGCCAGTGCGGCAACCAGAGTGAGTGGGCGCCCGGGGCGGGCGGCGGCAGGGCCGGGCCGGGGGAGCGCGCCCCGGGCGGGGCCGGGATGCTGTGGGGGGCGTGGGCGGGGCCTGATGCGGGGGCGGGGCCTGATGCGGGGGCGGGGCCTGATGCGGGGGCGGGGCCTGATGCGGGGGCGGGGCCTGATGCGGGGGCGGGGCCTGCTGGCCCGGGGATGCTGCGGGCTCTGCCCCGGCCCGGCGTGGGGGGACCGGCCCCGGCCCCGGCCCCGCCCCCGCCCCGGCTGACCGCGCCCCCCCGCAGTCGGGTTCGAGTTCTGGAAGCAGCTCTGCGCCGAGCACGGCATCAGCCCCGAGGGCATCGTGGAGGAGTTCGCCACCGAGGGCACAGACCGCAAGGACGTCTTCTTCTACCAGGTACTGCTGGGCGCTGCCCCTGCCGGGGGGCCGGCCCCTGCCTGCTCTGGGACGTGGAGTGGGCACGCTGTGCTACGGGATGTGCCCTCCCTTGTCACCGGGTTGATCCATGCCCGGATGAATGCAGGCAGGGCTGTCTGTGACTGCTTCGGCTCTCTCCAGCAGCCCCCCTGTTCAGGGACTGGTGGGCTGACACTGACCCCGGGCTGGTTTGAGTGGCAGCCTCAGCCAAGTGCTCCTGCTAGGCAGCACGCTGCCAGGGCTCCTGTCTGCACTCCAGTTTCTGGAAATGAATGTGTTGTGGAGGCAGAAATGTGAGGCTGAGGCTGCCATAGATACCACCTTACGTAACCGCCGTGAGCGCGAGCCTGTTGGGGAGAGCCACCCCCCCTCCGCCTGCCCAGCATTCAGGATATGCTCTGGGGCACATAAAGATGCTGTATTACGGACAGGCCGTACATAACAAGTTTCCCTTCCTCCTCTTCCCTGCCAGATACCAGCTGTGCTGTGCTCTCCCGCGGCCAGGGGGTGGCACACGCACTTGCAGTTTCCTTTGCAGTAAGAAGCAGCACTAAGCTGCGACTGCATCATGATCTTGCTGCTCCTTGTTAAAGGCAGACGATGAGCACTACATCCCACGAGCCGTGCTGCTGGACCTGGAGCCCCGAGTTATCCACTCCATCCTGAATTCCCCTTATGCCAACCTCTACAACCCAGAAAACATCTACCTGTCTGAGCACGGAGGGGGAGCTGGGAACAACTGGGCCAGTGGCTTCTCACAGGTAACAGCTCTAGTGCTCCTGGGTGCAAACACAGGTCAGCTCGTTAGGCATGAGGCTTTATCATGGCTTTCTCATGTCAGGCTCAGTATGCGGTTTCTGAAGAATACCTCATCATTCGGCAGGGACTTAACGCCTGACTCTTTGTGGCATCCTGGGCGCAGGGTCACATTGCCAATCTGACTTGGCTTCACACCAGGCTTGAGGAGCTCTTCTCCRTTTTCTGTGGGAAGGGAACAAATCCTGGTCTGGTCTCTCTTGCAGGGAGAAAAAATCCACGAAGATATTTTTGACATAATAGACAGAGAGGCTGATGGGAGTGACAGTTTGGAAGTAAGTAAACCAGGGGATTTGGGTCTGGTTGCCCTGCTTGGTGTTTTCAGAGCCAGGCTGCTGTTTTATAAGGTCGAGCTCAGCCCTTCGGTGTACGCAGGCTTCCTCAACTTGCTTCTGGGTGCTGAGCAGAGAACACATAGAGAGGGGAACTAGGGAAAGGAGGTCTTTCCCATCACTACTACATCTGCCAGGCTTCCCCAGAAATTTTCTTACTGTATGCTCAGCAGGGCATTTTTCTGCCCCAAATACTGCTTGCATTGGGCACTTCCCGCAGGATACAGTCTGCAGGAAGAGTTCCAGGCATTATGGTGCTTTTTCCCTTCCCTGTTCCACCTCCCTCCTATGGCTCTCCCCAGCGTCAGCTGAAGCAGGACACACAGTGCTTGTCCTCCAGTGAAGGCCCTCGTGGGTAGGGAGGGCTGTGCTGGAACAAGCCACCTGCTGCCCCTCTGCCTGCAGCAGAGGAGGGAGCCTCRGGCTGCCAGCGGGAAGGTGTTTAGACCCAGAGTTGCTGAGTGCTTTGAAATCCACAGAGTGAGCGCAGGCAGCTGCAGCTTCATTTTCTCTCCAGCCAGGTTAAAGGGGCACCAGGGGTACCGACAGCATTTCAGCTGCTTTGCCATGTGCCTCTGGCAGGACCTTGGCCACCGTCCGTGTAAACCCGTTTCCTGTGCATAGACAGACAGGGCTCCCTGCTGTTTGTGTCAGGCTGTCACATGGCAACAGGGGAAGGGAAAATGTCATCGTAAAATAAGTTGGCAGAAGATCCAAGAGCCCGTTGTGGGACCTGCAGCAGGTGGGAACTGCCCTGGTCAGGTAGAGGGGGTTTGGCCTCGGGCGCTCTAGAAGGAAGGGAATGGCATGGAGGGGCCAGGGAAAGGGCTGAGAACGTGTACCTCCGTTTTGTATGACCGACTGGACCCTGAAGGCGACGTTGGAGCTATTCTGAGGTCTGTTCTGGGGTGGGAGGAATCCAGGAGGCTCCAGAGCAGCAGTTGCACTTTGTGGTGTGTGCAGAGACGTGGATTCCACCCACTCTGGCAGAAGTGGCCTGATGAGCGTGTGGCTGTCGCTGTGGTCTGGAGGAGCCAGGGCTAACCTCCATTCCGTCCGCAGGTGTCAGCTCCGTACTCTCACAGGGGGAGTTCTCGCCCTGGCTGGCGAGTCTCTGCTGGAGGTGGTGGCGGTGGCGCAGCGTGCTTTGCTCTGCCTGCTCCTGGGGCTGAGCTGGACCTTGAGCTGCCTGCGTTCTGCTTCCTTCCAGGGGTTTGTGCTTTGCCACTCCATTGCCGGTGGAACGGGCTCCGGGCTGGGCTCCTACCTCCTGGAGAGACTGAATGACAGGTGAGCATTCAGCAGTGTCCCCTTCCCTCACGGCAGAGTCTGGCCCAGCCTGGGCACCCTGCCAAAGCAGGGAGCTGGAGAGCGCTGACTCAGAGCCACCGCCCCCACCCAAACACTGTCTTGTGCAATCCCTGGCACACCGCCCGGGAAGGGATAGCTCCTGATACGCCTGGGGACTTCAGAGGCTCTGAAACTGGACTTGTGCTGTCCAAACTCTGCCTTTCCTCAGCCATTCTTATCAGGCAGCTGTCTTCTGACACCGTGACTGTTCAGGGGAGGGTGGGAGGCTCTAGCTGTGGGCTCTGAGCTGCCATCCCTGCCTGTTTCAGCTTGCAGCCTCTTGAAAAGGCTTGTAAGCAGCTGCTTAATCAGCCTGCGGATGGCTCAGCCTTGCCTGTAGCTCCGTCTGGCAGCGTGCTCCTGTACTGCTAGAGTAGGCACTGCTGGGACAAATTCTCTCCCTCCCTGGGAGCCGACTCTGGCATGCAGCACTGGTGACTCACTGCTGTCCTGAGCCCTGGAGACTGTAAAGGGAGCTTGTGGGAGGAGAGAGTGCTGGCTTGGTGGTGTTAACCCTTGAGATGTCTGGGCTTTCTCACCAGGTATCCCAAGAAGCTGGTGGAGACCTACTCGGTTTTCCCAAACCAGGATGAGATGAGCGATGTTGTAGTCCAGCCGTATAACTCTCTGCTGACGCTGAAGAGGCTGACTCAGAACGCTGACTGCGTGGTAAGAGTCTCGCTGTGTGTCAGGCCAGCAGTGCAGCCAGCTCCTGCGTGGCCGCCCTGTCCCCCGCCACTCAGAAACGCAGCTTTTCCTGGGACAAGTGCCGTAGCTGTGTGGGGTGAGTGCCGCAGCACCATGCGATGTGCCTGTGAAGCCCCAGGCACAGCAACGAGTGCACCCCTGTCCAGAAGGACTGAGCAGATGTGGTGGCTCCAGGGACAAGGGCTCTGCGCTAACCCCTGCTGAGCTGTCCGGCTTGGCATTTCTGCCTCTGGGATCCAGCAGATTCTTCCCATGGCAGCAAGGACTGGCTGTGCTTCCTCTGCGTAGCTGCGCTGCAGCCTTCCACTTGAACTTGATTCCAGCATCGCTTTCAGCACCCACAAGCCCCAGCCAGGCAGCATCTTCAGCCTGCACCAGGGCCTTCAGTCAGATCCTAACCAAGACACTGCTTGTCCCTCCCAGCTTATCTCTGCATGTGGCAGGGCAGGAGCAGCTACACCAGAGCTGCTGGGGCTGAAGGTTGCTGCGAAGTGCTGGCCCAGAGGCAGTGCTTTCTTTGGGAGAGCGCTGGGGAGCACAGCCAAGACGGGAGGGAAGAGCTTCCATTGACGGTGTCGGTTACGCTCCACAGATGAGTCAGCTTGTGGTTTCAAGTGTCTGCCACCTGCCACGGAGGGCTCCACCAGGCCGCGGCACTCGGGGCCTGTGCTGGGCGATGCGGTGCCCTGGGACACGTGGCTGGGGCTGCCCTTCCTCAGGCTGCCTCCGAGGCTCTTCACAGAGCCAGTTTTTCTCTTGCAGGTGGTTCTGGACAACACAGCCTTGAATCGGATCGCGACAGACCGGCTGCACATTCAGAACCCGTCGTTCTCTCAGATCAACCAGCTGGTGAGAAGGGCTCTTACCTCTGGAAAAGCCGGGYTGGGGCTTTCCTGCTGTCTTCGATTCAGTCTGAACCTGCTCCATGGGCTGGGCGCGATGGTGGGCAGCCTGGAGCCACAAACGAGGGTCCTTTGCTCTTCCCAGGGGTGGCCTCCACAGGCGCTCCAGCTTCCCCTGGCACGGCTGCGTGAAGCAGGTTTTGAACATGCTCTGCAACCACGCAGTGATGCTGACGCTGACCCCATCCTCTCCCCCAGGTCTCCACCATCATGTCTGCCAGCACCACCACACTCAGGTATCCCGGGTACATGAACAACGACCTCATTGGGCTGATTGCCTCGCTGATCCCCACCCCCCGGCTGCACTTCCTCATGACGGGGTACACACCGCTCACCACCGACCAGTCGGTAAGGCAGCCTGCCAGGCACTCCTCCCCTTCCCCGAGGGCAGGAGGAGCTGCCACACTCACCTTGTAACATCCGTCAGTCCCATGGTCTTGGTGTGAGCTGTAATTGCATGTTCCAAATCCCAGGCCTGTGTGCCCACACCATGTGACAGCCGCATGTGATATGAATCAGACATGAGCAGGGAATCGTGTTTGTGCTGGGCTACCTGCTGCATGCATCAGGATGGCTGCAGCAGCTATGGGAGGGCCAACAGTATCTGATCTGACAAAAGCCACCCTTGGAAACGATCAGAGCGAGCCCAGCAAAGCGGCCCTGCCAGTCCTACCATGCTGGTGGGCCACTGGCCCAGGCCATTTGGGTCAGAACACTGTTGATCATTGTCATGCCAAGACTCATCATGGGTTCCAGGCATCAGCCCCTTCCTGGGGCTTGATCTGTGTTCTGGGACGGGATTGCCACCCCTCAGCTGCATCGAACACTACCGATTGCATTTAGTTTGTCCCCAGCCAGTGCCCCCTCAGCCCCCCCCCGGTGAGAACGGGGCAGTTCTGTTTTGAGAGGCACTCACCTGCGTTGGCCGCGTCTCAGTTCTGCTGGGAGCTAACAGCTGCTGTTCTCCTCTCGTGTGCACTTCCTCAGGATGTTACTCAGAGAAGCAAATCTGAAAAACTGATGGCTCTGAAAAGGGTATCGAGTGTGTGATCTGTCCTCCCAGGGAGGAGTGTGGGGAGGGCTCAGCCAGCAGCTCAGACGGTGCCTGGAGCGGGGCTGCCACACCGCCGAGCTGTCCTTGCTACGGGCACTCCTTCGGGTGCTGGCCCTGGCTGTGGCCCCCTTGGCAGGCAGCAGCTGGGCAAAGCTTGTGACAGCCCTCGGGGACTGCAGTGGCCGATCTGCCCGCGGGCTCAGTGCAGGGCGAGGTGGGGAGGCGGGTGCAGCAGGGAACGACCCCTCTTCTGTCCTCCAGCCCTGCTCCTTGCCTCAGCAGCGGAACAGGACAGAAGTTTGACTGCAACAACATGAAACTTTTCCCTGTCACTCGGGTCTCAGCTGAGCTTTGCCCCAGCCCCTGCTGTGCTGCCGGGGAGGGCAGCTCAGTGCCCTTGTGTTGGAGCCTCTGCTGGTGCCCCGGTTCTCAGCCTGGCTGCGCCTGTTGTGTGACTTTGGGATTTCCCTGTCCTGCATGCGGCTTTGCACGTGGCTCCATCCCCGGGGCGAGGGCTTCTCTGCCCAGCTGCCCTCTGCTCCTGTGTGTGTGTGTGCAGGGCAGCAGGAGGGCAAGGGAGCAGCACGCCCGCTCCCTCTGACCCCCAGCTGGCGTTCATAGGTGGCTAGTGTGAGGAAAACCACAGTCCTGGACGTGATGAGAAGATTGCTGCAGCCTAAAAACGTGATGGTGTCCACAGGGCGAGACAGGCAGACCAACCACTGCTACATCGCCATCCTCAACATTATCCAGGGGGAGGTGGATCCTACACAGGTGAGCTCCCATGGCCGTTTCAGATGCTGATGGAAATGGCATGGCCTGCCAGGGAAGGGCACGGTCACTGTCTTCCTGTGTGGGGACCCTGGGGTGAGACTGAGCAGTGCCTGAGAACTGGCTCCACGTTGCTCCTGTGTGGGCTCTGGCCTTGTGGAAAGGCCGCTAGTCCCTTGTGAGGAGCCTCCCTACCTGCTGTTTGCTGAAATCCACCTTCCTGAGGCCATACGTCATGTGAGGAGCAGCTCCTGGGTCTGCTGGGACCAGGCTGCGTTGCCTATAACCCTGCTGCTCTCATCCCACCAGGTTCACAAGAGTCTGCAGCGGATCCGGGAGAGGAAGCTGGCCAACTTCATCCCCTGGGGTCCTGCCAGCATTCAGGTGGCTTTGTCCCGCAAGTCCCCCTACTTGCCGTCCGCACACCGCGTCAGCGGCCTCATGATGGCAAACCACACCAACATCTCCTCGGTGAGTGCCTTCCCTCTACACCGAGGGCAGCGCTGGGGCCCCACAGCTGCAGCTCTGATGTCCTTTCAGTCACAAACGCATCTTCTCTAGGGCTTTCACAAAGCCACAGCAGGGCCTGCAGATGATGGGAGGGCGGGCAGCTCCCAGCTGGGGCACAGCAGGGCTCAGGTCTGGTCTGGGGTCCCGTCAGTCCTGCTGCACTCCTGGTGCTGTTCTCCCAGGAGCAGGCGGCAGCAGGACTCCCTCTCCCTGGCCAAAGGCAGCCTCGGAAGCACAAGCTGATCCTGAGTGCTGGCTGGGTGCAGGGTAGCAGCTACTGCCCTGCCGGCCTGGGGCGAGCTGCCTGCCTCCTCCTCAGTAGTAGCCTGAGGAGGTCGGGCCCCTCTCCTGACCCGCGGGATCCCCAGGGAGCTCTGGCCCGTCTGACCGCTGCGCTGCTCTCCAGCTGTTTGAGCGGACGTGCCGGCAGTACGACAAGCTGCGCAAGCGGGAGGCCTTCCTGGAGCAGTTCCGCAAGGAGGACATCTTCAAGGACAACTTCGACGAGCTGGACAACTCCCGGGAGATCGTGCAGCAGCTGATTGACGAGTACCATGCGGCCACGCGTCCCGACTACATCTCATGGGGCACGCAGGAGCAGTGAGTGACCTGCCAGGGGACGGGAGGGTCTCACGGCCACCTCCACGCACGCCGGCAGGGCTTGTCTCTGCCGTGCCCATGTTTAGCACCCCTCAGCGCTGCCTGGCCACGGTGGAGTTGTCACASCGGCTGCACACACACACGCTGCGCTTCTCGCCGGAAGCGGCTCTGCAGGGAGCAGCAGCGCCCCTGAAGACCCTTGGCGGGGGACAGCCTCCGCTCCACCACGTGCCCTGGCCCAGGACGGGACTGGGGCAGCTGCGCGCTGTGCTGGTAGGGAACCTCCACCTGTGGGAGGAACACTTGCTCGGAGGAGGATGAGAGCGAACCCGGGGGCTTGGAACAGGCCTGGCCCGAAGAGCTGGGTGCACACGACCCCTATGGCCAAAGGCTCTGTGTGGCTGAGCTAGTCCTTGCCCTGGGCAGGAGCCTTGTTCCTCCTTCGCCAGATCAGGCCTGGGGCACAGGCTGTATCTATATTTTTGTAGGTTATTTTGCTTTAATAAAGGCTGTTCCTGCACTGACGCTGCCTGCATGGCTCCTGGAGCGAGCAGCCGGGCAGGGAAGCAGCTGCAGACACTGCCAGGGCCAGTGCTCACCTTGCGCAGCTGGCCAGCCCTGCTGTGCAGCTGCAGCCCAACGGTGTCCCAGCTCGGCAGGAGTGCTGAACTGGAGCTGCTGCTCACCTACACGTCCCAGTGGTGTGGAGGGCCAGCCCTGCCCCGGCTGGGAGCCAGCCAGCAGCATGCTGTCTGGGCCTGGGCGGCGCTGGGCGACTGCTGCGGCAGAGCCAGAAATACTGGCAAGACCTGCCGGCGGGGCTGACCAGGGACAGGAGCCGGCACCGCCCTGCCCGCAGAGCATGCGGTGCCTGCGTTAATGTTTCACAGGGGCGAGGCCCCGTGCAGGAGGGAGGCACTGAGGGGCTGGGGGTGTCCTCGCTGCTCTGGATCCGAGGCAGGGGATGGCACCGCCAGGAAGGACGTGGGCTCAGGGCCAGCCGGTGTCGATGCGGGTGGCGGATGGACGGACGGACATGGCAGCTCCGTTCCTGCCCCGCGTGAGTCAGGCAGTGAGGAATGGGGGCGTGGGCCAGCACTGGCACTGGCCCAAGCCCAGGCAGCCCAAGGTGAGAATTAGCCTTTTCCTCTGACCCTGTGGCACAGAGCAGCAGCTAAAAATACCCACCCGCCATGGCAGTGCTGGGCTCCCACGCCCTCTGGCACGGGCCCCGCAGAGGCGCCCGCTGCTGGGGCAGTTCCTCCCACCCGGGGCAGCCAGTGCCAGGGGGTGCCGGGGAGCTGGAAGTGGAGCCAGAGAGCTGCCTGCACTGTTGATGAAATGCCAAAGGGCGCAGTGAGCAGCCTGGCTCCCGGGACAGCGGTCCCTGCCCCCAAGGACATGCTGTGCTGCTCCTCCCTGCCGCTGCTGCCTGTCCCAGGCCCTGCTGCACTCGCTGCCCCAGGGATCAGACCGTCCCTGCCTCCCACCGCAGGCCTGAGCTCTGGGACAGGAGGCCCAGCCTTTCCTTTGTGCATTTATTTAGAAAAACAAACAACCCCCCCTCCCCAGGACAGAACCGACAAACTTTACAGAGGCAACACTGAGGGGCCGAGCCCCAGCCGTACCAGCCACCACCCCACCGGCCACCCCTGTGCCATGAGCCCCCGCCACTCAGCCAGGAGGAGCCCGCTGGTCCCTGAGGCAGCTCGGCCAAAAGCCGCCTGCAGCTTTCCAGGAGGGGTGGGTTCAGCGGATGAACAGACAGACAATGGCACAGCACTGCTGCCCAGCACCCCCTGCCCCAGGCAAAGCCCCTAGGGCGGCAAGAGCCGGGGTGCAGGCAGAGCTGCCAGGCAGCATAAGTGCTGGAGGCGAAGGCACCGGGGTACAGGGGACCAGGGGACAGGCCTGGGGGCAGCGTGGGGGACCGCGGCACAGCACCCCCACTGCCCTCCAGGGAAAGTGCTGGGAGACGTGGGGGGCATGGGCGTCTCGAAATAAATTAAGGAAATAACTAGAAAGGCAACAGCGGCGCAGGGAGCATGAGCCCCTGTCCCCCTGCTCCAGGGAGCAGCTGGGGACCAGCACAGACCTGCCGCTTGCTGCCAGGCCAGCTGCCCTCCCCGCGGCATCCGTCGGGAGCACCCTGTGTGGCCATGCTGGCCGCCGGGCTAGCTGTGGAAGGAGCCCACCGGCGGCCGGTGCTGCCAGAGCCCAGCCACGGGGCAGAGCCCCTGGGGCAGTGTGGTGGGGTCTGAGGCAGGGGGGCTGGTGGCCGGCTCCTGGGGCCGGGGCAGCCGCCGGGCGCCTGCGGAGGCGAGGTACGTGTTGAGGAGCTGGGCGATCTCATCCACCTGCAGGGCAGAGGGGACACGCTGGGTCAGCTCAGGGTGCCCGGCCCCCTGCAGCCCCCAGGGGGAAGGAGCGATGGAGGGATGGCTGCACCGTACCTGGGAGGTCTCAAAGAGCAGGTCCCGGTCCTCCACAGAGAGGCGGAAGGTGCTGCTGTCAGAGGCACCAAAGGAGGAGATGCGGCCATAGCAGAAGCTGTCCAAGGGCTCGGGCTCCCCCGGCTTGTAGAGCGAGACAGCCTTGGCCCCGATGCCCAGCCACAGCCGCTGGGACCTGGCCCCCACCGGGCTCTGCAGGGAGAGGGGTGTCAGGGCTGCACGCTGCCAGGGATGCCCACCACCCCTGCGCCACCGGGGCCTCACCACGCGCAGGTCGACGTCGAAGAGCGTGGAGCCAAAGCCAGGCCACTCCCGCACCAGCGCCACGTAGGCGGCCATGGCCTCGGGCCGGCCCATGCCCTGCAGCAGCTTCCACTTCTCCACGATGGCGGCCATGGTGCTGGCCCCCTCCTCCCGCAGACGGCCCCGCAGGCGCTGGTCCCGCTCTGCCCGCTGCTTGGCCAGCACCTGCCCCCAGAGCCCACCAGCCAGCAGCCCCGCACGCAGCCGGGCCCCCCGGCACTTGGTGGGGGGCCGGCGGTGGGGGGGTGGCAGGCGGGCATGCAGCACATGGGGTGGGAAGAGCTCCTCCAGGCGTGGGAAGGGGGCGTGGGTGGAGAAGTCGCTGTTGAGGCTCTGCAGGCGCAATGCCGCCAGCGTCTGCAGCGTCTCCTCCGACGTGGGCACGTAGCCCCGCAGCACCATCTCGTGCGCCTGCAGGAGGGCGGGGTGAGCTGGCACAGCATGGCCACCATGGCACAGCCACCCCGGTACGGCTCTCACCTGCTCAAAGAGGAGGGCGAACTCCAGGCTGTCGCGCGGGACATTGTCCGTGTCCAGGAAGCCATAGTGCTTGAAGCAGAGCCGGCACGGCGGGTCCTGCTCCCGCTCCTCCCCGGCCAGGCTGTGGCAGAAGGGACTGGCTCCATCAGCATGGGGACAGGCGGGGGAGGCACCCCCACACCGTCCCTTCCCGCCCATGGGCCCCCCAGCCCCTCTCCCCCATAGGCAGCAGAGCAGGACATTTACTTTTCAAACCTGGTGAGGACATCGGCCAGCAGCGTGGCGCTGCCCACGGGCTGCTCCCGCCGCCAGGACTGCTCATAGAGCGCGAAGAGGTTGGGGCTCTGGGACAGCCCCAGGCGCGACACCAGCTCCCGGGCCACCTGGGGCGAGACAAAGGCAACTGACGGTGACTGCGCGTCCCTGGCCGCGGCGCTCAGGGCTGCAAAGGGACACAGACAGGTCATAGCAGGCAAAGGCAGGTGGCCCCCAGCCCCTCTTCACCGCGGCTCAGCTGGGAGAGACCCACAGGAGCCCCACACCTCCCATGGCACACTGCCCACCCAGCCCGGCTTGCCGAAATGTCCCGAGCCCCCTGCCCAGCATGGACGCGGCCCCTCACCTCCTCAGCCGTGGTGTGGGAGCTGATGGCCACGCTGCAGGCGGGCGCCCCTGGGCAGTGCACGGTGCAGATCATTTCCTGCCGCCGCATCAGCACTAGGATCTCCTCCAGGGAGGGCACGCACTCCCGCCCCTTCGTCTTTCCCAGTGCCTCCCTGATGAAGCAGGCGTACTTGGCCATCTCCGAGGCGGGGAACCGGCTCTCCATCCTGCAACAGACATCAGGAAGGTCACGGTGGCACTGACACGATGGGGGCCCTGGCACCTGGTGAGCTCCCTGTCCACAGCTGGCACCCGGCGGCTCCGCCAGCACTCACCTGTCCAGGTGGAAGCGCAGGAAGCGCAGGACGGGCGGGGAGGGCAAGAAGGTGCAGCTCATGCAGGTGAGCAGCTGCCAGTAGTGCAGGTCGCCCTGCCCGCCCGGTGCCGGCGGCTCCGTGGTCTGCTTCACCAGCTGGCAGTAGATCTCATCCACCAGCGGTGGCAGGTCCAGGCAGGTCTGCAGGACGCCCTGCATCAGCGGCACTGGGTCCCGCTCCAACTCCAGCTGCTGCAGTGAGTTGAAGAGCTTCACGGCCTCGTCGCGCAGCGTGGTGTAGCTGTGGGGGCCGGGGGCTGCAGGACAGGATGGGGGTTAACAGCCCCGTGGGCTTCCACAGGCCCCCCCGCCAGGAGCCAGGCACCACACCCGCACCCAGGGCCGGACAGATCCCAGCCCAGCACCTGCCCGCCCCGCACAGCGCCCAGCCCTGCCCCGCCATCATTCCCACCAGCCCGGGGCACAGGACCCCCACCTGCCCCTCACCGCTTTGGTCCAGGCTGCCGTAGGGGAAGGGCAGCAGGGGAGCGTAGAGGGGGCTGCTGGTGTAGCGCAGGATCGGGTTGCAATGGTAGATCTGCTCCAGGATCTCGGGGCTGCCGCAGTGCTCCTGGGAGGGCGAAGCAATGGCAGCAGCTGCAGAGGGGCTGCCCGGCCGAGTGCCTGGCACAGGCACCTGCTGCCGCCCCAGGGCATGTGAGGCCCCGACCGTCCGTCCAGGCCCTGCTGACGGCTGCAGGCATGGGCAGCCCCATGCCACAGGCTCACCTCGACGTCGCGCATGAGCAGCTGGGTGGGTGTCTGGACGGGCGCTTTGCTGTCAATGACCTTCTGCACCGCGCACACCCAGTGCACGGCCTCGTTCAGGTGCTCCGTGTACAGGCGGTAGCAATGCTTCCTGCCAAACACCGTCACGCTCCAGTAGCCTGCGAGGGATAGACAGCTTACCCACTGCCCACCAGCGCTCTTGCCCCAAGGACCCCCACCCCAGCAGGGCCGGCTCGACGTCCCAGGGCTCAGCATAGCCCCTCCTCTGGGCAATGGAGGCTCCCCAGGGCTGGGAGGGTGACGCAGGGCACAAGGGGCTGCAAAGGCGCAGCCCGACTGAGGGGCACGGGCGCCTTACCCGTCGCCTTGTAGGTCTGCTTGTCTGGCCAGAGCACGGAGCAGAGGCTGGTGAGCACGAGGGAGCCCAGCCGCCGGGCCCCCTTCTCGTTGCTGCTGTAGTAGTCCAGGGAGTCAGGCGTCAGCACGAACCAGTACTTCCGAGGCCGGATCCAGGGGGTCTTCATGCCACCCCTCACCTCCCGCTGCAGCCAGCCTGGGAAGGTGAAGCCTCAACCCCTGCCGCCGGCACCACCCGCCCCACCGGCTCTCTGGCGCAGGGCAGGCTCTGCCTGGCACCAGCCCAGCCGGTGCCCCCTGCCCCTCTGGGATGGGTTCCAGCCACAGTTGGGGCACAATCCTGCCAGCCCCAGCTGTGCCCTGGCTACTCTGGAGGCAGAGGCCCCTGTGCCCCAGCCCGGCTGTGCCCACCTTTCACGAGAGCGTCGGGGTCATCCTCCACTGGCCCCGGGCCCTTCTCCACGATGAGGCTGCGCATCTCCTCCGCGACAAGCAGAGACCTGGGGAAGACACGGGGCTGAGCCCAGGTGCCCGCAGGTGCCTCCCACAGTCCCCAAGCGGGGAGCCGGCCTGGGGGCTGGGGTGAGCCGGGTCCCAAGGGGCTCCGGGCACCCCGCAACCCYGCGGTGGGAACACGGCAGAGCCATCGGGTGCAGATGACCCTGGCTAAAAATAAGCTGTTTGCAGTCGCGGCCCTGCCAAGGAATTCGGAAAATGAACAACCAGGAAGGAATGTTGGCAGCAGTGTCGGCACTGTGAGGACGACGAGCGAGCAGGCCCCTGTGCCCCAGCATCCCATCTCTCCAGGCACACACTGCCCCAGGGCACGGCCTCCACTGGTGGACATGGCCCAGCAGAGCCTCCTGGCCCGGCAGAGCCTCCTGCACAGGAGGAGCCACGCATGGCCCCCTTCAGCTAAGCCTGCAGCAGCCAAGCCATCCGGCATGGCAGAGGGATGGAGACGTGCCCAAGGATGCACCAGGGATGGGGACGGAGCATGGCAGTACCAGCTCTGCCATCCTCTGCTCTAGCCGATAGACCGGCACAGCATGGTGCTGGCCCCATGGGCAGGATGGTGCACACTGGCACCAGTGCATCCTCCCACAGCGTGCCAGGCCCCCAGCTCCTGCAGCTCCACACGAGGGACACGACAGGACGCCCAGCAGGCTGGAGGCAGGGGGTCACTCACCGCTCTGAGCCGCTGCTGCTGCGGGTGGGCTGGCTCAGGCTCACCTCCAGGGACCCCTGGGGAGGAAGGAGACATCTCAGCCCCACGGTCACCGCCTAGCACCCCCGAACATCCCCCTGATGACTGCTTGCCTCCTCACCGGCCCAGCTCCAGGCCCAGAGGGACTGGCTCATGTCCTGCTGCCACGGGGCAGGGAGCCCCGGTGCCCCCCCACGGCTGCAGCAGCAGCCAGGGCTGCAGCTAGGGCACCCCGGGGGTGCGGGGGCAGCCACCRGGCATGCTGGCCATGTATCCTCAGCTGACCCGGCAGGCTGAATACCGTGCAGAATTGCACAAGGTCAGTGCTGAGTAATACGCTTACGGCACAAAGTCCCATTGTAATGGGGCCTCTGACTTCCTGCCCGTGGCAGTGGGACGCGGCGCAGGGAAGTCCCTGGCCCCGCAGCAGGACGGGGGCCGGTTCCTCCTTGCGCAGCACAACTTGACGTGGACAGTGCTGCTCACACGATGACCCCGGCACACGTGCTGGGACACGAGGCAGGGCCCAGGCACGGGCAGGCACCGTGTCGGACAGGGCACCCCAGCAGAGCAGGGTGCGGGGACGCAGCAGCGCCGGCAGATGCTGCCCTGGGAGATGCATGGGCACTCCTGCCAGCTGCAGCCCAACAGGGCAGCCGGAGGTGCGACAGGCCAGAGCGCACCACGAAACGTCAAGAAAAAGAGACGGCTGCTAAAAATAGTGGCGGGGAGGGGGGAGCTGC
Source organism: Phoebastria nigripes (assembly GCA_035582835.1). Lineage (NCBI taxonomy): Eukaryota > Metazoa > Chordata > Aves > Procellariiformes > Diomedeidae > Phoebastria > Phoebastria nigripes. The sequence continues at coordinate 2,069,264 of JAYKAV010003465.1, forward strand.
TGCAGGTACAGCTGTGCCACGGGGCAGGGCCGGGCGCCGCTGACCTGTGGCATTAAGGGCACCTGTCGCACAGCGCTGGTGCCCGTGCACAGGGCCAGCTCCTCCAGCGACTGACCCACTGCCAAGGCCACTGCCAGGGAGGGCTCCACGCACCTCCGCATGGCTGCAGGCATGGAGACGGTGCCCAGCTCCTCAGCCACAGCCTGCGGGAGGAGGAGGCGGCAGTGGTGGCCAGCTCCTTCTCAGAGATATAAATAAATGGGAGAGGAGCTGCGGCGGCAGGGCCAGGGCAGCTGCTCCCACGCTCCCAGGAAGGGGTGGCCAGCGCTGCGGGTTTCCGAGGACCCCCTAGCCATGGTGAAGGGCTCCCTGGGGAGCTGGCGTCACGGCCGCCCACGCCAGCCTGGACCTCCAGAGCCAGCGTGGCCCATGGGACACAGGAAGCCCAAAGACGGCTCCTGCCATTGCCATGCCCTTGGCACTGCCACCAGTGCCCGGAGGGCCCAGCTCCAGCCCTGCCGCTGTCCCTGCTGCGTGCCGTGCCACAGGGCTGGCACCACTGGGGAAGGGGATCCACTGCCAGGGGACAGCTGGTGCAGGGGCTCAGGGCCACCCCCAGCCCTGCGCAGCCAGGGCAGCCCAGCGGCAGCAGGGCCATGCTGCAGACCCCATGGCGGGCAGGGGGAGAGGGGCCGCAGCAAGCTGGACCAGGCTGTCACCACCTCCCGTGTCCCCTCCGGGCAGTGATGCAGCCCCGTGGCTCTGGGTACAGGAGGCAGCCAGGACAGACAGGAAGAACCCCTGGGAGCCAGGGTTCCCCCCACCGCCCCACGCTATCAGCCGTCCCCCACACAGCCCGGCCAGAGGAAGCGCCGGTTTCCGCCGCTCTGCTTCCCCAAACAGAGGAAGCAGCCGGAGCGGGGAGATCCAGGCCCGCTCCCCGCGCCTGGCACGTGCTCCCAGGGCGCCGTGTGCTGAGAACAGCCCTGGCCTGCTCCGGCACGTCTGTGCAGGGCTGTGGCCGGTCCCGAGGAACTCGTCCCACAGGGACCCTCCGCACCCCAGCCAACCTGATCTCAGCAGCGGCACAGGGCAGGTACGGCCCTGGTGCGGGATCTGGCACCGCCAGCCCCACGGCTCCTGCCCTGAGGAGCAGGCAAGGGCAGGGCAGCGCGGGCAGGGCAGCACCCAGCTCCACGGGCAGCTCTGCTGCCCAGCCGGCCTGGCAGCGCCCCGGCTTTGGCTGCACCCCAGCACCCGACGGGCGTCCGGGTCCCTCTGCCGCTGCACCAGCAAGGGCCCCGCGCCAGGAGCCCCACGCCAGGATCCAGCCGGCAGCGGCCCCCGCACCCCTCGGCTCTGCCCCGCGGGCTCCGGGACCCCCAGCGCCCACCCGGAGGCTGGCCCAGGGCAGCGGCTCGCCCGCACCCGCCGGGCCGACCCCCTCCCCGTGCCCCG
>JAYKAV010003465.1:2079897-2104278 GCA_035582835.1 Phoebastria nigripes
CGGGGACCCGCTGGCTGCGGGGGATGGAGGCGGGGGGCGATGGAGGCGGGGGGCGATGGAGACGGGGGATGATGGAGGTAGGGGGCGATGCAGGCAGGGGGTGATGGAGGCGGGAGGTGATGGAGACGGGGGGTGATAGAGGCAGGGGACGATGCAGGCAGGGGGTGATGCAGCATGGCCGCAGCGCGGCTGCCCTTGGCCCTGCAGCGAGGGCTGGGGGTGCAGCAAACGCTCCTGCCGCTCCCCGGGCTCCGTCCGACGCGGCCGAGGGGGCCCTGCGAGGGGCTCGGGACCTCGACCCCGCCGGAACCTCCTCTGCAGATGCCGCGAGGGTTTGCATAGGTCCCCCCGGCCTCCCACGCGGGACCCTGCGCCGGCGGGGCGGGGCGGGGGGGGGTCCCGGCGCCCACGTCAGTGCGGAGGCGGCTGGTGCGGGCGCCGGGGCCCGCAGAGGTGTGTCAGCTCCGCTGCAGTGGGAGGGGAGAGCGGGAGCTGGACCCGCCGCGCCGCCGGCCCGCAGAGCCCGCAGGGTCCCACAGGGCCCGCAGGGTCCCTCTGTGTCCGCAGGGTCCCCAGAGCCCACAGGGTCCCACAGGGTCTCCAGAGCCTGCAGGGTCCGCAGGGTCCCCAGGTCCTGCAGAGCCCGCGGGGTCCGCAGGGCCGGGCCAGGGGGGCTGCCGCGGGGACACTGCCCAGTTCAGCGCCCCAAGCCCGGCCCCCAGCCCCACTCTCCCTGCAGGACCCTGCTACGATGAGCTCGTCGCTCCCCTCTACTCCTCGTCCATTGGTGCCTCTTCCAGATACAACATCTTCTATTCAGCCAGCTTTGCCCGGCTACACAGTGAGTCTCCCCGTGGGACCGGGATGCAGATGGGGCAGGGGGACATGGGCAGGGGGTGTCCCCAGCAAGGTCTTGCCTCGTGTGGGTCTGAGGGGTCCTCGAATGCCAACAGCAGAGCCCTCAGCATCCCCCGGGGGTGGGGGAGAGCCCTGCAGCCCTCTAGCTCCCACCCGCAGTCAGGTGCTGTGGTGGGGCCGAGCAAACAGCCCCCGCTCAGCCGGGAGCCACTGGGTGCTGGGCTGTGGGGCCAGCTGAGCCGCTCCCCCCGCAGGCACCAGCGGTTGGTCCCCCGACCCCCGGGACAAGCAGCCCTGGCTCCAGATCGACCTGATGCAAAAGCACCGGATCAACGCGGTGGCCACACAGGGGACCTTCAACACCTACGACTGGCTGACGCGCTACATCGTGCTCTATGGAGACCACCCCACCAGCTGGAAACCCTTCTTCCAGCAGGGCAGCAACTGGGTAGGGGGGTGCCCGGGGGTGCCTGCCGGAGGGTGTCCGCTGGGGGGAGCGGAGACCCCCCGGCCTGGAGCGAGGTGCTGACGGTGGCCCTTCATCCCCAGACGTTCTTTGGGAATGTGAATGAGAGCGGGGTGGTGCGGCACGACCTGCACTACCCCATCCTCGCGCGCTACATCCGCATCATCCCGGTGGCCTGGAACCCGCGCGGGAAGATTGGGCTGCGCCTGGGCCTCTACGGCTGTCCCTACCGTGAGTACCCGGCCCGGGGGCTCCAGCAGCCCCGCACAGGGTGGGACCCTGGCCCGGCCACCTGCGTGGCAGGGGGCCAGCCCCTGGCTCCGGCACGCCCGGAAAACCCTTTCCCAGAGGGGATTGTGTCCAAGCAGCCTGCAGTCATTAGCTCTGGCATAAACCATAGCAGGAAGGAGTGTTTTGCGTGCCGGGGCGCCTGCTGCTGCGGGCAGTGATGTGGCTGGGGCCGCTCTGCTCTCCCTAGGGTCCCACGTGCTCTTCTTTGACGGGGATGATGCCATCTCCTACCGCTTCCGGGCCAAGAGGATCAGCACCCTTGAGGATGACATCTCCTTCAACTTCAAGACGCTGGAGCAGGACGGGGTGCTGATGCACGGGGAGGGCTCACAGGGTGACTACATCACAGTGGAGCTCAAGCAAGCCCAGCTCCTCCTGCACATCAGCTTAGGTGAGCCAGGGCCAGGGGGCCAGGGGGCATGGGGCCAGGGGGCCACTGACTGAGGCTGCCCCTCCCCAGGCAGCAGCCCACTGCATGCCAGCGAGGGCCACACGACGGCAGCGGTGGGCAGCCTCCTGGATGACCAGCACTGGCACTCGCTGCACATCGAGCGCTATGGCCACCACATCAACCTGACGCTGGACGGGGAGGTCAAGCGCTTCCGCTGCCATGGCACCTTCGACCAGCTCGACCTCGACACCGAGGTGGGCACGGTGGGCGGGGAGCTGCCAGGATGCTGACCCACGGCATCCCCCGGTGAGGGGCTGACCCCCTCCCTCTGCCTCCCAGCTCTTCTTCGGGGGGGTGATCGACCAGGACAAGCAGCACCTCACCTACCGGCAAAACTTCCGGGGCTGTGTGGAGAACATCATCTTCAATGGGGTCAACATTGCCGACCTGGCCCGGCACCGGAGACCCAACATCCGCTTCGAGGTCCAGCCCCGGGAGGTGGCCCCTTCCCTGGGGGTCCTGTCCCTGCCGTGGGGGACCCCTTTCCTGGAGGAGGGCCAGGTCCTCAGCCCTGCTGTGGGGTGACCCCTTCCCCGGGGCCAGGTTCCACCCCCCCCGACTGTGGGGTGACATGAGGCCAGGCAGCGGCCGTGCTCAGCCGAGCGGCACTGCATCGACCGCGCGAGGTCATCCCTGGCCCGGGGCGCCTGCCTGGCACTGCCAGGCGATGGGATCGAGCCGGGGTGATCGGGGCCAGGGCTGTGGGGATGGGGGGGCCTCCCTGCCACGGGGGCATCCCCTTCCTCACCGCCTCCCATGGTCACCCCCAGGGCAGCGTGGGCCACTACTGCCAGGACCAGCTGAACAACCCCATCACCTTCGCCGGCATCAACAACTATGTGCGGGTGCCGGGGATCCCGCGGAGGAACCGCCTCGCCGTCAGCTTCCGCTTCCGCTCCTGGGACACAGCCGGGCTCCTGCTCTACACCAGCTTCGCTGACCGCCTGGGCTCCCTCGAGGTGGTGTTGAGCGAGGGGCAGGTCAATGTCTCTATCGCTCAGCCCGGCAAGAAGAAGCTGGAGTTTGCTGCAGGTGGGCTGGGGAGCCAGCACGGGGCTGGGGGCCAGTCTGGCGGCAGTGCCTCCCCATGCACCCCCCTCTCCCCATGTAGGGCATCACCTGAATGACGGCTTCTGGCACTCGGTGCAACTGGTGGCACGGGACGGCTCGGCTGTGGTGAACATCGACGATGACGACGGCGCCGAGTTTCGGGTGGCGCACCCCTTCCAGCTCCGCACTGGCAGCCAGTACTTCTTCGGAGGTGGGTGGCGGGGCGGGGACCAGGGGCGATGGGTGCCGGGGGGCCACTCACCCTGCTGTGCCTTGCAGGCTGCCCCAAGCCGGCCTCAGTCACTGGCTGCCGGTCGAACCAGACGGCCTTCCACGGCTGCCTGCAGATGCTGAACGTGGACATGCAGCCCGTGGACGTGGAGCTGCTGGTGCAGCACCGGCTGGGGCAGTACTTCAATGTGCTCTTCAATGTCTGCGGCATCACGGACAGGTACCAGTTGGGACAGGGGTGCCAGCTGGGAGCGGGCGGGGGCCAGGGAGCTGCACCAGTGCCAGGACAGGAGCCCTCTCCACCCTCAGGTGCACCCCCAACCTGTGCGAGCATGACGGCCGCTGTGTCCAGTCCTGGGATGACTTCATGTGCATCTGCGACCTGACAGGGTACAAGGGGGAGACCTGCCACAAATGTGAGCCTGGGGCCTTGCAGGAGGGGGGACAGGACGGGCACCCACCATTTCCTCCCACTGCCCGGTGCCCCCCTCGCGCTGACCCCAGCCCCGTTTCCCTCTTCCAGCCCTTTACAAGGAGTCGTGTGATGCTTACCGGGTCAGCGGGAAAACCTCAGGGAACTACACCATTGACCCGGACGGYAGCGGGCCGCTCAAGCCCTTCACAGTGTACTGTGACATCCGAGGTGGGGGCAGCGGGAGGGCATGGGGGTCCCTCTGCCCAGTGCCCCCAGGGACCAGCCCCCGCCTGTGCACTGGGGCCGGAGCAGGATGGAGGGAGCGGGGCCGTCCCGGGAGGTGGGTCCTAACACCCTCCCTGCCTCCGCAGAGGACCGGGCATGGACCATCATCCGGCACAACCGCCACTATGCCACGCGGGTGACAGGCTCCAGCGTGGACCAGCCCTACCTGGGGCCCGTGGAGTACTGGAATGCCTCCTGGGCTGAGGTCTCAGCACTGGCAAATGCCTCCGAGTACTGCGAGCAGCGCATCGAGCTCCACTGCTACAGCTCCCGCCTGCTCAACACCCCCTGTGAGCACCAGGGGGAGTGGGGCCGTGCCGCGGGGCTGTGCCATGGGGCCATGCCATGGGGCCATGTCCTCACCCTCCCCTATGCCCTCAGCTGGGCTGCCCTTCAGCTTCTGGATGGGCCGACACGATGAGCGGCACTACTACTGGGGGGGCTCGCGGCCGGGCATCCAGCGCTGCGCCTGYGGATTGGATAAGAACTGCGCCGACCCCAAGTACTTCTGCAACTGTGACGCTGACCACGCGCTGTGGTGAGCCAGCGGGGCTGTGGGACGGGGGCTGCGGGATGGGGGCTGGGGGCACAGACTCTGGGGGTTCAAGCAGGGGTTCAGGCCAGGGTGCAGGCTGGTGAAGGGGCAGAAGCCCCTCACAGCCTCTCCAAACCATGCAACGTTTGCAGGAGGACGGACAAGGGTCTGCTGACCTTCGTGGACCACCTGCCTGTCACCCAGGTTGTGGTCGGAGACACCAACCGCTCCGGCTCTGAAGCCCAGTTCCTGCTGGGCCCCCTGCGGTGCTACGGAGACCGTGAGTGACCGGATCTGCACAGGGTCCCCTGCCTGCGGAGAGCCCATGCCTGTGGGGGTCCTGTGCCTGTGGGAGGGTCCATGCTCATCCCTCACTGCCCCTCCTGCTCCCCACAGGCAACACCTGGAACACCGTCTCCTTCAACAGGGGCGCAGCCCTGCTCTTCCCCACCTTCCAGGCCAACCACAGCCTCGACATCTCCTTCTACTTCAAGACCACCGCCCTGTCCGGCGTCTTCCTGGAGAACCCCGGCTCCCGAAACTACATCCGTGTCGAGCTCAACAGTACGGGCGGGCAGGGGGTGCAGGGGCACGGGGAGTGGCAGGACCAGGCACCCCTCCTGACACCATATCCCCGCAGCCACCAGGGACGTGGTGTTTGCTTATGACATCGGGAATGGGGATGAGAACCTGACAGTGCGGTCAGTGGTGCCCTGGAACGACGATGAGTGGCACCAGGTGAAGGCTGAGCTCAATGTCAAGCTGGCGCGGCTGCGAGTGGACAAGCTGCCCTGGGTGGTGCGGCCGGCCCCCCCACAGAGCTTCGTGCACCTGGACTTTGACAGGCCCCTTTACGTTGGTGAGAGCCCCCGTCCGCGTCCCTGCATCCCCAGGTCACCGTGTGCCACAGGGCGCTGAGTCTCGGCCCCGCTGCAGGCGCAGCGGAACACAAGATGCGCCCGTTCCTGGGGTGCCTGCGGGCGCTGCGGATGAATGGGGTGACACTCAACCTGGAGGGCAAGGCCAACGAGACAGAAGGTGTGCGTGTCAACTGCACCGGCCACTGCCAGGACCCGCCGGTACCCTGCCAGAACAGCGGGCTCTGCATCGAGCGCTACAGCCACTACAGCTGCAACTGCAGCGTCTCTGCCTTCGATGGGCCCTTCTGCAACCATGGTGAGTGGCTGCACCTGCCCGCGCTGAGGGTGGGGGCCCTCCCGGGGGCTGAGATGGGGGAGAGGAGCCCGCGCTCCCATCACCCCGCGGTTCCCCGCAGACATTGGTGGGTACTTTGAGGAGGGCACCTGGGTGCGGTACAACATCCTGCCGATGTCGTTATACGCCGCCCGTGAGTTCGCCAGCATCGTCAGCAGCCCCTGGCAGCCCCTGCCCGGCTACAACCTCACCAGCGAGGAGGTCAGCTTCAGCTTCAGCACCACCTCGGCGCCTGCCGTGCTGCTCTACGTCAGCTCCTTTGTCAAGGACTACATGGCTGTGCTCATCAAGGATGACGGTGAGGGCAGGGCTCCCCACCMCGGAGCTCACCCAGAGCCTACGGGGACCTCCCTGGGTGCTGGGGCCGCATGGGACCCTCCTCCCCCCTGATGCCAGTCACCAGCCCTACAGAGGGGCTGGACTTGCCCGCCAAGAGCCCCGGCACTGCTGACAGCCCCACTCTGCCCGCAGGGAGCCTGCAGCTGCGCTACCAGCTGGGCACCAGCCCCTACGTCTTCGCCCTCACCACCAGGCCGGTGACGGACGGGAGGCCCCACCGTGTCAACATCACCCGCCTGCACCGCACACTGTACACCCAGGTACGGGGCTGGGGCATCTTCCCCGCCGGGGCCTGGGAGGCTGTGGGGCTGTGGGTCAGGCTGGGAGGGGGCATGGGCAGGGTGGCAGGAGGCGGAGGAGGCTCAGCGGGTGCTGACGCCATGCACCTGCCTCCCAGGTGGACTATCTCCCCGTCATGGAGCAGCAGTTCTCCCTTTTCGTGGACAGCAAGCTGGACTCGCCCAAAAACCTGTACCTGGGGCGTGTGATGGGTGAGCTGGGTCCTGCCCTTGGCCACCCCCTCCCACGCTGGGATCCCTGCAGGCACTGGGGTCTCCTCTGCCCAGCATGGTCCTTGCTCTCCGCGGGGGATGAGCCTTCTCCTTCTGTGCTCCTGCAGAGACTGGCGTGATTGACCCCGAGATCCAGCGCTACAACACGCCTGGCTTCTCAGGTTGCCTCTCGGGGGTTAAGTTCAACAGCCTCGTCCCCCTCAAAGCCATCTTCCGCCCCACCAGCATCGTGCGGCCCTACAGCATCCGGGGGGAGCTGGTGGAGTCGAGCTGCGCCTCCATGCTTCCCCTCACCACCATCCTCATCCCCCCTGAGATGGACCCCTGGTACATGGGCACAGGTAGGTGCTGTGGTGGGACCTCAGCATGGAGGGAGCCCCCTGGCAAGCGTCAGCTGCAGAGGGGATGCTCCAGCACGAGGCCCTGCTGCAGCCCGGTCTCAGCCACCTGCTCTGTCTCCGCAGAGTTCCCCCACGTGCATGACGACGGCTGGATTGGGATCATCATCGGGTGTAAGTGAAGCACCCGGCCGGTGTCCCCCCCTGCCTCTGCCCTGGCCCCGTGGCCCCGCGGCCCCTCTCCAGCCCCTCACCGCCACCTCTCCCCCCCAGTCGTGACCTTCCTGCTCCTGCTGCTCGGGGGGCTGCTGGTGCTGCTGTACTTCTACTACCACCGCTACAAGGGCTCCTACCACACCAACGAGCCCAAGGCCATCCAGGACTACGGCAGCACCACCAAACCGCTGTCGGTGCGCAAGGACCAGAACCTGCCCCAGATCCTGGAGGAGGCAAAAGGRGACTAGCAGGGCCGGGGGTGGGACGGGCTCGCAGTCCCCGCAGCCCTGGGAGCCGCCCGGGGACGAGCGAGCGTCGCGGGACCAAAGGGCCGAGCACACCTGAACTGCCAACACCCGCCTCCGGACCAGACCGGACCGCACCGACCGCCAGCTCCTCCCCGCGGCTGCCACTGACCCAGCCCCCAGAGCATGGGCACGACCCGCCGAGCCCTGGCCCCGCTCGCTCCGGGCATGCCGGCAGCCCCCGCGCCAGAGGCAGGCTGCTGCCTCCCTCCAGCTGCCAAAACCTGTCCTGCCTCCGGCGGGGAGCCCCGGGGCTGGGCAGCCCACCCTCCCTTTCCCAGGAGAGCGCACCGGGTGCACCTGGCTGCCACCGCCCTGTTAGCGATGACTGCGCATAGATTACTCTGCTTTGCTCGCTTAGCCAGAGCCACGAAGGAAGCCACGCAATACCCAGCCTCGGGGCACAGCCCGGGGCGCGCTGAGCAATACCTGCCCGTGCGGGCAACGGCCGCCGCTGCCGCGCATGATGCCACCGCACTTTGCTGAGATGCTGCTTTCATACGATCAGGTACGGATCCTTTCTACCATTTTTGTTGCTGGGTATTCTACTACACTCTGATTTTTTTATTCTATCGGTTTGTATAAAAAACTAAACGGAAGCTCCTGTCGGGTGTTACGTTCCGCGTGTCGTGGTACGTGGTCTGTAGTTTGCTACTTCTCTGTACGAAGTGCCAGTCCTGCCGATTACCTCCAGCCCAGGGAAAGCTCCTGTTCACTCGCTGTATTGTGGTAAGACGACGTTACAGAAATGCATTTATCTACCCAAAGGCCTAGCTCCACTGGGCACTTYATTTTTAAAAAGCCTCTTTTGTTGAATGAGATGCGAAGATACTCAAATAAAGGCAGAATGACGGCGTTTGACACTCCCAGCCTTCGCTTCAGCAGCCTGGGCGCGCAGGGGCAGCAGCTCCTCTCCCATCCCCGTGGCTCAGCCAGTGCCCAGGTGAGGAACCAGTGCGGACAACAGCAACTCCCACTCCTGGAGTGGGACGCAGGATGTAGAGAGCTGGGGCTGGATGCAGCTCAGGCCGCCACTATGCTTGTACACACACAAGCATGTCCTGCTCTCCCCACCATGCACCTCTGCCACCGCCCAGCCCTGAGCCAGTGCCAATTCGGGCAGCCGGTGGCACCGGGACACTCACAAGCCCCACCAGGCTCCGGGGTGCTGACCACCACGGAGGGGACAGCTGGGCTGAGCCCGCAGCAGGCAGAAGACAGGCAGAGAATGTGCCGCTGCCAGCTGCTCCCTAGGGTAACAGAGGCCAGCAAGCCGCGGGAGGACGTTCGCTACCACTTTATTATGACAAAGGCTACAAGCCACATTATTTTTAAAGTGCATTATTATTCACTGTCAACAAACCACAGACACAAGCCTGGCGTAGTGCAGATATGGCCAAGGTGGCAGAGGATGCTGAGCTGAGAGCAGGGCCAGGGCGAGCTGGGCAGACAGAGGCGGCAGGCAGCGATGGGGAGCGGGGCTCAGGCAGGTGCCAGGGTACAAGCGCTGCTCCAGACAGACCCAAACCCCTCTGAGCCCCAGGAAGGCGTCATGCACAGCAGAAAGGATGGACGGACAGCCTCGCCTGCCGCAGCGGGACACTGGGAAAGGCATGGCACAGGCCACACCAGGGAGGGCTCAGCTCCTGGGGCAGACCCAGCACCTCTCTACGTTCATGGACTGCGGGGCTGGGACAGGGCTGCACCTTGGGAGCCCCATGGTTCCCCAAATGAGCGGGGCAAGGGCCCCAGCGCTGCTCACCTCTGTGTGGTAGCCCCCGACAAACACCACCCGCCCTCCACGCCACTGCCCCCAAAGGGGGTGATCAGCCGGGCTCCTCACCAGAGGAACTGTCTCAGTGCCATCCCRGGAGCCCAGTGCTGGACGCCCGCAGCTGCAGGCTCTCATCACCCCTGGAGAGCCCCATGCAGTGCCTGGTGGAGCACACWCTGGCACCCAGCATCAGGCCAGGCAGTCGGCTGGCAGCGTACATGGCTCCTACGGGACAGCCCCATCCTTCAGGTCACCCCAGGCCCTGCTCAGGRAAGAGCCCCCCATCCAGACTGCCCTGGCCCAGGCCTGGAGCAACATCCCTGCAAAGGTGCTGCTGAGGGACAACAGCCATCTGGGATGTCTGTGGTCCCTCCACCCCCAGAGCGGTACACGGGGCCCAGCTGCTGGCTGAGAAGGATTAAAGTGCTTTTTTCTTTTTCTTTTTGCATGGGGTGCTAAGGCCAAACCTCACCCTGCCAGAGAACATTTCCCCTTTATCCTCAGGGTCAGGGCTAGAGYGTCAGAAACACCTAAGCAGGTTTCTGAGGAGCCTTCCCCGGGTCACCACAGGCAGCGGCAGGTCTGCTGCACCCTGTTCAAACCTCGGCACAGCAACATTCAAAAAGTCCTGTGCAACAAAAGGCTCCCGCCCAAGGGGACCCGCTCTGCTGGCTCCTGAAGTGCCCGACGCCTCCCACAGAGCCCGTGCTGCTCCAAAGGGGACTGTCCTGACAGAGGAGGGTGGAGGAACCAGCTCTGGTACCGCGTGGTCAGGAAGCGCCTGCCTGGGTGCAAGGTGGCCGAGGCCCATCTCCTGCTCGGGGTGCAGCCCCAGCCGGTCAGCAGGAGTTCCCCCCTCACGGCCCCAAAGCTGCCCAGTAGAAGCATCCATGGCCAGCCCCAGAAGGGCCAGGCAGCAGAGCAGCTGGGGACAGGCATGAGCCAACCAGCCACCCCAGAGCCACGAGAAAACGCCGCAGGCTGGAAAGGCTTCCGCAGGCTCATGGGTGCCTGCTGCCTCTGGACTCCTCTTGTGCTTGCAGCAGCACCACCGTAACATTGTCTCTAACCAGCTCAGTGGCGTCCCTACCCAAAGTGACTTTTGCATAGTGCTGCTCTCCCCATTCCCAAGCATCGTGCCATGCCAGCCACGGCTAGGTGGTCTCTGTCCCCCAGCCTGCTGGGGCAGAGGGGAAACAGAGCCTCAGTGACAGCAGCTTCAGGGCCTGGGGACCGCAGCAGCCATGTCTCTATGGCTTCCAACCCTGTCACTGTCCTTGTCAACAGGACAAAACAGGCAGCAAGAGGTAGCACCCAAGACCAGAGCTTATCCCAGGGGACAGGGCTGGAGGGGAGCACCAGCCCCTCCGCTCCCCAGCTGTGCCTTGGGTCTCAGTGCAGGTGGTACCTCACTCACTCTTGTTCTTCCAGCAGTCAGCAGAAAATGGAAAGAGACTGAGAATTCACGGCTGTCCCTCCTCCTGCACCACAGCTTTTCTTCAAGCCCCAGCTGCCTTGGTCCATGGGCTCCCTCCGGCCCAGGAGACCGCCCGCAGAGCAAGGCTCCGGAACCTGCCCCAGCCTAGGGCTGGCAAAGCTGCCACCCTGGCAGCAGCCGCTCACACTCCTGCCCCGAGTCTCTCTCTGGGCGTCTGGATGGAAAGTAGCATTTGTGACACACACAGCAACAGGAACAGCAGCAGTCATGTCAGCATGAAGCAAACATGGCATTGCTTACAAGGTGCAGCAGCAAGGTGTGCTGGGGGCCGCCCTGCACAGAGCCTAGATGATATCCGTCTCCCTTTCTATGCCGACATACTTCAGGGCATCTGCCTGGCTGTACCTACAAGACAGGAAAGTCACAGCTGCTGTAATGACCTCCCACGCTCCCCACAAACGTGAGCACAGAAAGCGGGGTCAACCCTGCACCCCAGTCCCCAGCCGGCCGCTCCCCCAGGTACCTGTAATCAAAGAAGAGCTCCTCTCCTGCCTGGATGGCCCTCTTGGCAAAGATCCCTATCCGGTGGTCTCCGTTCACCATCACAACTGCAACCAGAGAGACGACATCAGAGATGTGCAGCTCCAGCTCAGGCCAGAAGGTCTCGCAGCACTTTTGCCCTGCCTGGCCAGCTGCTGGCCCCCGGGACCATGGTACCCAAGCTCCTGCCTAGCAGTAACAGGGCGCTCCCTGGGGACCTCCCAGCCGCTCTCTAGCAGTGATCTCTCCTTGCGAGGCCAGGGCCACCACAGAGCTGAGCAGGGCCCTCATCAGCAGGAATATGATCTGCTGCAGAGAGGAGGAGACTTTGCCCAGGTCTTTGAAGTTCTGCTGCTCCCACAGGCTCAGGGTGACTTGGGACCCSGGAGAATCCACTGCAATCCCAGAGCTGAGCAGGACCCCAGAGAACCTTCCCCCACCGAGATCTGACTGGGCAGGGATATCTCACCTTTGGCATAGCAATTGGGGTTCACCGAGTGATTGGCAAAGCGGATTTTATTTCCTTTGCGGGTGGCATCAACAACAAAATCTATTAAAAAAAAAAAAAAAAAAAAAAGAAAACTGTAGTGTAAAGACAGGCCTGCTGCTCAGGCGACAGATGGGCTGAGACTGCCTGCCCAGCCACCAGCCCCCTGCCAGGAAGCCCAAGTCTCCTCCACCCCTCAAAGCCCCAGGCCAGTTACCGTTGTTGAGGTTGAAGAGGAAGCTGGACATGTACTTGTCATAGACCTTCCCTCGCCGGTCAGCCTCATCCTGTGAAATAAGCTGGAGAAGGAGAACGCCTTGAGAGATTCAGTGCCTGAGGGCACAGCGAGTATCACTGCGAGGAGCAGTGCTCACCTACCTCCTGGAAACACCCTCCCACCCTAGGGGCAGGAGCTCGCCAGGGCTCCCAGGGAGGGAGCAGAGACAAAAGCTGGGCTCCCAGGGAGCAGCACATACACAACACGCTCCTCTGTGGTGGCGGGCCTAGCAGTACTGACATGGGTCTCAAAATGGTGCAAGATTCAATCTCTAAACCTGGTCAGAGTGAGCCCATGGCCATGGCCGAGCTGGGGAAGGCACGCTGTCCCCGCTGGACCAGCGGACAAAGGACGCACTGCCACTAAACACAGCCTCCCAAGCACGTGGCACAGCAGCCCCAGCACGGGCAGAAGCACGGACCTCACCACAGTACTCAGAGATGAACTCATTCTTCTGCACAGATTCCTTGATGAAAGTCCCCCAGCCGGCGACATCCGACGGAGCCAGCAACAAATGCTGGAGCCAAGGTGAAAAGGAAACGGTTACGGTCGGCAGGCCCACCACCTCCCAGCACACAGAGATCACACCCCATGCATCAGGCAGGCCAGAAAGCAACAGTGAAGAGCTCTCCACCTCCCGGCACAGTTGCACATGCCGAAGTTAGGGCAGTACCCAGGAACAGCCGTGCTGTGCTGGCTGCCACGCTCGGAGTCCCAACATCACGGGGTCGAGTAACTCCGAGGAGCAAAGGGGAGCCAGTGTTTACCCAGCACCCCCTGGTTTAAGGTGACACACAGCTCCCTGCAGACTTACAGGTCATAGCACCATTAGGCTGGAGCTGCACATTACTTGACACCCGCTAATTTGCATCTTTCTCTGCATTTTGATCTTTTTTACGTGCAGTCCCTTGCCCTGACCAGCAGAATTCAAGACCCAACCTTTCTCTGGAGTCACTTTTCACACTCCCTTGTTCTCACCCTTCCTCATGTAACTCCCGTCTCCTGATTTTCACGTCCATAATCCATAATCCAGATTAAGTGCTACAGAAGCCTGGGGCAGAGCAGCTTCTCTTCCAGACCTCCTCACTCAGACAGCTGTGGGTGGCTCGCACACCCTCTCCCACGCAGCAGGAGCTCTGTTTATCAGCTCTACCCCGAGGCAGCCCCCTGCCAGCAGTCCAGAGCCACGCTGCTGTCAATACCTTTTTGAGACCTCGCTGGATGCTGCAGTTCTTGCAGGAGACCACCTTGCAGTCCCAGTGCTCCGAAGCCCCACAGGTCAGGCAGAGGTCCGGATCGCACTCCCGCACGGCCAGGTAGCATGGGCACTGCTTGGTGTTGCACTGGGTTTTACAGCGGCAGCCTGGGAAGCGGTTCTGACCTGCAGCAACACAGCCCACGGTTTTGCACCATGAGGTTTTTCAGCCCCGCAGGAACACAGAAGCTCCTCCTGAGCCAGGTCTCACCCTGGCAGGCCCTGGGCAGGTACAGAACTAAGTGTGTCCGCGACCAAGGGCCACGCTGCCTGCCCACCACCCTGCTAACATAAGGAAGGTGCCTTTGTGCTAATAAAGAGCTCTACACCCACTCCGCTCTGGGCAGCAGGGACAGGAGCCCCCAGACCACCTTCCTGCCCCCCAAAGTCACTAGGACAGCGCTAAGAACAAAACGAGACAAGGTGAACGTGAGGCAGCCTGGGCACACAGGAGCTGGAAGCAAATCATAGAAACACTCTGCATGCACAGGAGCTCTGAGTACTGCTCACACCTAGCAGAGCACAGACCATGCACAGGGTCCTTCCCATCTGTGTGGCTGGAGATGCTGATCTGCCTCTTGAGACTGATTATGTGCAGAAAATAAACAACTCGGATAATATAAACATAACAGATCAGTATAGAGAATCTTGGAGCCTGAGTTGGCTCCCTGTCACCCTGTAGTCCTTCCAGCCCCAACTGTGTCATAACCCTTAACCCTCAGAAGCCCCACTGATGTGGGCAAGTGTGGTTATCTCCATTGCAGAGCTGGGAATGGAAGCCCAGAGAGGAAAAATATCCATGGCAGAGCAATGACCCAACTCCCACCCTAACTGCTGGCCACACATCCTGCTCTCAGGGAACCAGCAGCATCACCCGTGGGTTGTTGATGCTGGATACAGACATGCAGACGAGCATTCTCTAACAAGAGCACATAACTGAGCAGCTGCTGAGAGTCATGGGGCAGCATGGAAATTTCCCCTTGGACTTTAGCATACTGCTAATCTAACTGCCGCACATGGACAGAGCGGTGAATGCAGCAATAAAGCAGGCCTCCAGCAAGTCCCAGCTCTGTACCCTCCCTCTGGTCTGTGTCAGGAGAGCTGGCTGCTTTCCTGCCCTATAGTCCTAGGTTTCTCCTTACAGTCAGGGTTGCACTGGCAGAACTTCTCACAGAAATTCTGAGTCATGATGCAAGGACAGGAGCTGTCACAGGGATGCTCGGGGTGGTCACAGGGCTGGTAGTTGTACACCTGGGTAGGTGAATTATCTAGAACAAGAGGAGAAACGCCTGGATTAGAAGCTGCACATTTGCAGAAACGTTTGAAAGCAGCACGCCCAGGCCTCTGGAGCAGGGAAGGCACAAGCTCGCTGTTTGCCTGCAGAGGGCAGGGAGCCCAGCAGCACCCAGTGCACAGCTCCTGCAGACACATGGCAGTGATTACCGACACGCCTGCTCTGCCCTGAACAGCCCATTTTACAGCGGGGCTGCATGCCAAACCTCAGCCTCCCCTCTGGCTGGAGCGAGACCGCACTGCACGTACTGCCTCAGCGAGAGCGCTGGCATAGCAGCGATTCCCACGGCACAGCCACAGCGGGGCCGGCCCGCGGCACCTCAAGGAGCCCGGCTGGGGGGAGCCGCTCCCCCTCTGCGCTGCTGCAGCTGCGGGGCTGGAGAGCAGGACACGGCTGTCCCGCTGCGCAAGTCAGAGCCGGAGAACTCGATCCCGCGGGTGAGCGGCCTTGCAAACCTCGCGTGACGGAGCCACAGCAAACGCTACCTTTCTTCAGCTGAATCTTCCTGCAGTGCGCAGCCCACAGCCTGGAAGAGAAGCAGAGAGGGTCTGAGGGGACACACAAGCCTCCGTCAGGAAGAGCCGGCCATGACCGCTCGGCGCCACCGGTCAGCGCAGCAGCGGGAGACAGGCGACTCCAGCGAGGCTGTCTGGCAGCTTCATGCATTAATAACCATCAGCCGGCTGTAAAGCGGAGAAAGATGAGAACGACGCAGCTACAGCATTAGTTATTTAAGGCAAATGCTAGAGCCAGAATAATACTGGACACACTGGGATCAGCACACAAAAAGTAGGTTGTAAGTCAGGGAGCTGAGCCTAAGGCTGCTGTTAGGACAGCAGTACTGGCCCTCCCGCAGCAGTGTGGCACTATATCAGGCACCATGCTGCCCTCTCCTCCAGGGCTGAGCCCGGGGCTGCAGAGCCTCCCAGCCAGGGCAGCAGCACTGGGGAGAGAGGCCAGGGGCCAGCGCCCAGCCAGCAGCACCAGCAGCCCTGTGTGACAGCGGGACGTGTGCGCAGATGGGAGCCAGATGGGGATTACCAGGAATGCTTTGGCACAAAAAGCAGTGGATCTGGTTGCATTTTAAGAACAAAACAAGCTTGTCCAACACTTGCCTGTGCTTCCTTTTCTTCTTCTGGGATGGATTCATTAATTCGTTTGTTGGCAGTTTTGTTATAAGTGATTCTTTCACTGCAAACTGAAAGACCTACCAAAGAACAGAAGCAAAAAGAAGAATAAAGTTCAGTGTACTCAAGTTGTTTTTATCTAAAACATAGAGAGAGTGTAAGTAAGTGCACATGGGGGGCTCCCAGTCCCTGGACCAGTAAGAGGGCAGTTCTGCCCCCAGTTTCACTGACCACAGCTGTCATTGCCTCTCTTGCCTGGGAAACAAGAGTGCCCGCCCTGCCGGTGCGCCCAGCCTCAGACAAGGCACTCTGGAGGATGCTAAGAGGACTGAGCATGTGTGGGGCTTGTTCCGCAAACAGCAGCAGTACTGCAAAATAACAACACTGAAGTCCACAAAGTGTTGATGCAACACATTCCTCGAGGAGGTTTGTGGCAGAGAAGAAAAAACAACAGGCAAGCAGTGGCCAAGGTCTCCCTCCTGCTGCTGAGCCAGGCGCTGCTGTGCCTGCCCTCTCCAGGCACCCACCTGCTTGCACGTCTTTGTTCCCAGCAGCCTGGCAATCGAGCAGAAGTTGTTGAAGTAGGTCCCGTGGAAGACGCGGAAGAGTGACTCCTCAGCTCCCGTCCACTCGACGGGCTCCTGCGGTGTCTCCACTGCAAACAGCTGGGAGGAGGCTGGGCTCAGCTTCTGCTTGGTGGGGGTCTGGCAGCGGGAGTTTGCCTCTGGCAGGAAAGGCAGACATTAGGCCAAACACAGCATGGGAGAATGAGCTCTTGCTGCCACAGCTCCTCAGGGTAGTGGTCCCCCCGAAGTGCCCCACACCTTGCCTCGCCCTGGCGACTACACCTCCCAGCAGCCCTGCACCATGCTCCCCACCACACACTCTTGCCTCTACTTGGGCAGCCCAGTGCTGGCGCCAGCTGGGACGGTGGCGCTGGCCCCCTCACAGCAAGGCAGCACCAGAGCCACCATGCCACCTTCCCCTTCCAGGCCTGGCCCAGGACGGAGCCCCCTGACTAGGGCAGCAGCACCAGAGAGGCCCGAGGATGAGGAAGACACTCTCTCCTCTCCCGCCTGAGACAGGACCCAGACATACGGGAGCCCCCTGCTCCCCTGGGAGCTCATTCTGCCCCAGCCACCACCACTTCCCCCGGCATGGCAGCAGCAGCTTGGTGCTCGTCCGCGGCACTGAGGAAGCACTCGCCCCTGGCAGGTCCACGGACAAGCTCCCCGCCTCGACAGCTCCCTGGCCACTGCTTTGCGCCGCAGCAGGGACAAGCGCACAGACCGGCACTGGCCAGGCACTGCCCTGCCGGGGGCACTTTCCTCACGCACAGCCAAGCAAGGTGCTCAAAGCTGATGGCTCTTGGCTTTGCAGGTCCCAGCAAAGCTCTCGCTTTGCCTGGCAACATTCCTCCTTCCTAGAAGAGGACAATGAATCCCACAGCAGCAAGGGCAGGGCCTGGTGTCCCTCATCTTTGTTTAAGCCCAGCTGTAAACACCGACTCTGCCAACTCCGAACTCCTCACCCCTGTGCGGGACGCAGAGGCAAGACAGGGAGAGCCCCAGCTGCGAGGTGCCGCCTGTCCTTACTGCTCATACCACCAGAGGGGAGAGGGGTGTCTCTGGGGTGGCATCATACCCGAGGAGCTAGAGGCCCACTCGTTGCCCGTGTCTCGGTCGCTGTCGCCCTCCCTCGTCTCAGCGACGGCAGAAGCCAGGGTGTTTGAGCAAGAAGCACCCACCACGTGGTGCCTCCGGCGGCGCCGGCCTGAGCACTTGGACCTGGGGTTGTGCAGCGCAGCAAACTCCTTGGCTCCTTCCTGCAACCAGAGCAGAAGACAAGGCGGGTGGCAGATGACCAGGGAACACAGAAAGGCTTTTCCACAGGCCCTGGGACAAGCCCTGCCGCCACCAAGAGAAGGTGGAAGACCCACCATGCGTGGTCACTTCAGCAAGTGCCAAGGCCCTGCCAGCTGCCTGCACTGCACGTTCCCGCTTTGCTTCCTTCGGCACCGCTGCCTGGTCAGAAGAGGCTCCCTGGCCCTGTCCCTCCAGTCCGCTCCCCTGCCTCTTGCCCTGGCAATGAAATTCTCCTGGCCTCTTCCTCTGCTCCAGCCCCACAGCTCCCCRGGACACCCCGTATCTGAGCCAGCTGACCAGCTCCGACACCACCAAGCGCACCCGCCTCCCTGCAGCCAGCTCTTCCGATCTGCAGCTCTCATYCCTAGTAACACAGCTAGGCTGTATTTCTGAAAGATCATTTTTAAAATAGTTTGAGCCTTCCCCACATACGCTAGATTCCTTCCCCAGCATTTTTAACCTGGGCTTCATTTTTCAAACGCTGCACTGAGTCCAGAGAAATCATTTGTCACCACGATTTCCCATCTGCTAGCTATGAAATTCATCTTCGTTGGAGATTTGCTAAAATATGCATCTGGTAAGGTCTGTATTTGGATTCATGCTCCCCTGAATCCAATGAGGATTAGAACTAATTCTGAAAAATCATCAAAGTTGTGAAAAGGACCCACAGAGTTCTGCAGAGCAGGGCTGGCCAAGCCACTTCTCTTGTGGTTTCAAAAGCAGCAACGCAGAAACATACCAGCCAGAGGAAACAGTCTGCTCCGCAAGGATCTGGCTCGATCTTGGTCTCTCTATTCTTTCGTTTGTACACATTAGGAGTAGCATGAAAAGCTGAAAAAATAATAGTTATCTTTACTATTAGCATCCTCCAAGGGTCTCCCCCCATGCTGCAAGGGACAGGGGCAGCACAAACTCAACGAAGGTAAGTGGGAGCCTGAGGCAGTCAGCAAGAGTGCCTGAGCAGCTCTCCCAGCAGTGGGGAACGAGGCAGCAGGACCTCTGGCCAGCCCTGCTCCAACCCGTGACAGGGACTCAGCAGCACTGGGGGAACACTTGGGAAGGAGAGGCCATAGGAAAAAGATCTGCTTTCAGACTGAAAAAAAAAAGACCACATGATCTTAATATTATATCGTTTAATAAATAATTCACTGGAAAGAGTCCTGTGATTTTCCAAAGAAGCCCTTAGACCTGGGAAACAGCAGGTCCAACAGCTAACCAATATCCAAAAGGCTTTGGCAGGACAAACCGCAGGAACATGACTAAGATGAAGCTGTAAGTTCCAGTGAGGCAACAAAACACAGGGGCATGTCCAGACTTTGGAAATGAAACATTCATGCCTTTCCCTGTTGAGCTTCTGCAAAGCAAGGGTAAAGTCTAGTTGCGGCAGTATTTCTGGCACAAACTGCCAGGAGGCTCGAACGCGGCGTGCTGAACAATGGTGAGAAAGAGGGGACGGCCACGCAGGTCAGTTTACCATCCGTTTGAGGAAATGAGTGGAGCCGTCTTTACAAAAGGCTTCTGGGCACCTGTCAGCTCCTAAGGCTCCACTGCAAACGCCGGGGAGGCACCACCCTCTAAAGACTGCAGCACAGACACTAAGCAAGGCGTACAGAGGTATGAAGCACTGAGGAAAAATGAGGAGAAAAGGGCTCTAGGGAAGCGTCCGGCCGAGACTGCACTTACGATGCAAAAAACAGTCGTATTTGAAGCAGCGACGGCAGAAGAGGGTGTGGAAGGAATGCAGGGACTGCTCCCGCTGGACCGACTTCGCGCACGGCCCGTCTATGTTGGGAGTGCACTGCGGCGGCAGCACGTTCGGGTCCGATACTTCCGTGAGCTCCCGGTACCTATTCGACAAACAGAAATACCCACATATGTGCATGCTTTCCTAATTTGGGACATTTTACATGACTACATTACTATCTGGGCCAGAAGGACTCTGGCCCAGATACCTTGAGGCTAAACTAAAGTTTCTAATGCTCAGAAACCGCTCTGCTCACGGTGCCTGCAGCCAACTGAGCTCTACTTTCTGGTCAGAGCACAGTGCTGTTTTCTGAAATACAGATTTAAATTCTTGCTAAGAAAGGTAACAGACAGCTTAAGTAGAGATCTTCTACCTCTCTTTCATATCATCTGGGAAGCCGTATTCAGGAAACATAGAAGAAATAGCAGTGAATATCATGTCATTTGGAAACCGCTTCTTTGAACACTTCTTGTTACCTAAGAAAAAGAAGAGAGACAATTCCTCAGTTAAGCTGGATGTGAATGTGTCTTTCCTTCTTCCAGGGAGAGCGATTCCAGTAGGTGTTCAGGATTGTATTTTAAGAGATGGAAATGTAATCCCATATACAACGGATATACCTTTTGCCCTGCAACTAGGCTAAGGCATTTTCAGATGCAGTGCACTATGCCACTTTCGGAGTAGCACAATGCATTGATGGAAGTACTAATGATTTCTTAAGGACTATTACTATTTACTTTTACCAAGACAGGATTTGCAGACAATGCTTTTCTACATCTATGAAAGGTCCTGGTATTTGTGCTACCCGTATCACTATAAACCAAAGACAAAGACAAAACTACCAGTCAGCATTTCTAAGGTCATGCAGGACACATGAAAATCCCACAAACCAGAGCCTCCTCTATGCAACAAGAACTCCAGGTGGCACAGGAGAGGGAAGAGGAACACTAATACATGGAAAACGGGTCTGGAAGGGATTTGAAAAGGTCCACCTCCCTGGCCTACAGCAGAATCAGATCTACCTACAAACTTACTGACAGATGCTTGCCAGACCGGCACTTTAAAACCTCCAAGAGCAGAGATCTCCTCAGATAATACCCCACTGCTTTGCTAATCTTACCGTGAAATGTTTTTCCAGATGATTCATCTAAATTATTCCTCGCCACAAAGCTGATGACTTCTTATCCTGTCCACAGGGGACAATGAGAACAACTGATTTCCCTTCTGCTTTCGACTACCATACCAGAACTTGCCAAGCTGGTCACTGCCCTTAGCGACACATTAATAACCAAGAGTGATGGCAAGAGAGCACTGGCCAGCTACTCAGGAAGGGCAGGATGGAAACGTGACCAACACAGCCCCAGCTTCTGTGGCCAAACCCACCTTCCACTGCAATTCGCTTTCTTTTCCTTGTGACTGGCAGCTCCTCTTTCCCATCCTCCTGTTTAACCTCAGAATCATTGTGTCCTTCCTCTTCCTCGTCCGAGTACTGATTCAGGGCATTCACTAGCTCCAGGAACACAGCATCACTGATGAGGACTGACCCCGAAATCATTTCTGAAACACAGAGATGTCAGCCAGTTTCTGGGTGTGCCATCATCTTTCACACTCCTCATGGTGGTAAATCACAAGCCAGCCACACGACATTGTGAGCAACTAGAACCTTGCAATTTTGTAGGGATAGGTGGGATTTTAATGCTAGAGTCGTAAGAGCGGTGTATCATTTTTAGCAATCTGAGGACAGGCCATACCAGAGTTTTCCACTGCCTTCCTCCCTCCAGGCAGAGTTTTATGATGGGGTAGGCAGCACTGCAGGGAAACACACTGGCTCTTCATTTCTGAAAGACTGATTAAAGTCTTGGCTAAGGTCACAAGCAAAACAAGGTTGCTGAGCTCCTCCTAACCTCTAGCACATTTTTCAGCACCCCAGAGCACTCCTGTGAACCCCCGTGAACAAGAGCATCAGCTCCAGAGCACCCCAGGCCTAGAACGGAGCGGGACATCAAAAGGCAGGATTGTGTCCTTGCAAACTAGAACAGCAGGCATGTTCCTGTTTTTCTGCTCTAAGAGCTCCCACAGAAAAGCTGGTTACTGCTGCCACCTTTTGACTTAACTACTTTGATACGTTATTTGCAAGAGACTGAATGGACAGCGCTGACTGCTCTTAGATTACCTTCCTCTCCATGAACCTTCCCGTCATAGTTATTAATAAGTTCTTCAATGAAAGTTTCATCTTCTTCCTTCACCTCATCTCCCATGTAAGGGATATTGCACAGAACAGTTTCATCCTCCACCTGAAAAGAGATCAGATACAATTCAGAAAACCAGCACTTGCCGATTCCCAGCCAGGCTGTGTCTCTGAGGCTGCTCCTGTCCATTCAGACCTGCAGACAACACAGTGCAAAGCAAAGGTTCAGCCTCCCTGGCTGCAGTTTCAGATGTCTCATCACTGACATTTCATTGTTATCCCAGGCCAGCAACATAACTCTGACCCCTGAAAGTGCAACTTGCTTTAAAAAAGAAGAGCTGTGCCTCCAAGGCTTACAGAAACTCAGAAACATGCACGTTGCCAAGAATAATAAACAGCCAAAAAATGTCAGAGAGATTGTGTTCAAGGCAGAGTAGAACTGGAACAGTGAAAGGCAAACCGGTAACTCACTCTCCGGAGGAACACAGCCAAAGCTGAGGAGCATTCTTGTGTTAACCACAGGAGCAAGGACATTGGATCTTCATTGCCATGGCACCACCAACCGACTCTTTGCATCACAGTCGCTGGTGTCACACAACTCCCCAGTCTCCTATGGGAGGCTTCAGAGAGCCCTGCAGGTTGCAGGAACACATCCACACCCCACACCAGGCAAAGAGCCAGGCTAGCCACAGACCACCTATTTGTTTAACAAATAATCTTAACTATGCCACACCAAAATCTGCATTTAAATCACTCCCCACACTACTATGATAGAGGAACTGATCCTCAGTAGCATCCTTACAATGAGACCAGCAGGGTAATCCAGTCACAAAGGAAAGGACCTGCCTAAGAAATAAAACTCTTCATTTAAAAGGGAAGAAAAAATCTTAAGAAAAAACAAAAAAAAACAAACCCAAAAACATATTCACTCCTTGAATCCTGTGAAATAATGGTGGCCCTATCATGGAGTCAGGTGTAAAGGAGAGACTAGCTGGGTAAGACAGTGTGGATACAAGGCTGTTTTATGGGATTCAACAAAACAAGCAACTAAAACAATACTTTCCATCATCTCTCGAGCAGACATCGCTTGAAACAAGTGGGTTGAAGAAGGCATAATCACTCCACAACCATGTAACAATTACACATTAATCATGCCAAGACCTTGCGCCCCAGAGCCTTCCTACATACCATGAAATTCTGCTGAAGAGGGGACCAGGAGTACATAATAGGCACCAGCGCCACCGTGTTCAGGGTCCTCATGTACAGCGTCTGGCTTGGAAATCCCGGGAAAATGCTCTCAACAGTACACTGGAATAYGAGTACAGAGAAGGGCAGTGAGGAAACGGCCCCTGGGAGGCAGTCACAGCCAGAGGGAAACTGCCCTTCAGGACAAACACAGTGAAGCCCCACATTCACTCTTTGGGACTCCTTCCCCCCCCCCCCCCCCATTTCTGCATCCCAGAAGAGTGCAAGGCACGGCCTGACACTGACGTACGACAGCACACACAAAAAACGATCCCATATCCTCACAGCTCCCTGCAAAGCTGTGTTTCTAGTCCACCTGGTTCTAGTCCACCCTTGCTGCTGCCATGCCCCTTTTCCTCTCCAGACCTGTTTTAGGAACGGGTGCCCGCTGACTGGCTTCATCAATTGCACTGGCTGGACTCGAAGCTTCTTCCAGTCTTCATTCAGAATTTGAGTCTTCTCATGAACCTTTGCAAAGTTGGCCACAAACAGGGCCTGAAATGAGAGAAAGCAGCACTCAAAATTTAAGAAATCATGTTGAGAACACTAAACCCCCTCCTGAGATTTCATTTCAAGTATCAAAATGTATGCAAGGCAGAGCATTTCAAATTGATGATACTCATTAGAAGCAATTCTAATTAAACTCAGCATTGGTACAAAACTGTGCTGAAAATCTACCCAACAGCCAGTAGCTTTTGAGAGCTCCTGATCCCAGCCGACCTCTTCTAAAATCCTGGCTGCCAAGGAGAGGAGCATCAGCGTAAGTCATCTGAAACCCACCAGCACTGAGAGGGTTCAAGCAAGGAGGTACTTTAAAGAACAAGTGGAAATGAGTCCTCTCGCTGCAGTTACGCAAGCACTCAGCCAATGGACTTCTCTGTCTGTACAACAGACACTGACTGCACGGCTCTAGGCTAATAATGGAGCATGAGGAGAAGTAGTATCTCTCCAAACTTATCCAGCTTACAACTGAAATATAGCTTTGCAATTCGCAGGATGAAGCACCCCCCTGATAGCTGCTCAAATACTATAAGGTAAAGCGAAGTCTTTAGGAGATATCCTTTCAGCTAGAGCTGCCACCATTATGTCTTTACCTTAGCTCCCATGTTCGCCTGAAACCTCTTGAGCTGCCGAAGACGCATATATTCAGACTTGACTTTTCTTTTCCAGTATATAATACACTTTGATGTTGGAGGGGTGGCGATTTCCATTTTTCTATAAAAATACAGAAAGAATAAGTATCAAATAACAGAGAGCTTAATCCTGTAAACAAGTGCTATTAGAAAAAAAAACTCTGTGGATTTTAACTGCATCACAGACTTTAACTAGGAAAAAATAACTGCGTAAATCTGCACTAGTCCTATTTACAGAACAACCACGACACAAAGTGCGCTGAAGAGCCCGGGGAGCTCCTGGACGTCGGCCGCAGCAGGGAGGGAAGCGTGCTGACCGGGATCCGGCCGCTCCTCAACCCCCGCGACCCCTCCGTGGGCAGAGCCCTCCCGCCTGCCCCGGGCAGCGGCCCGGACCGCGGCCCGGGCGCCCCGCCGCACCCCCGAGAGGCCCCGGGGGGTGCCGCGTTCCCGCCCTCCCCCAGGGACGCGCCGCTGGCGAGGCGCGGGCCCGGCGGGGGCAGCGGCGGC
>JAYKAV010003465.1:2122540-2159107 GCA_035582835.1 Phoebastria nigripes
GGGGCCGGCGGCGGGGGCCCTCACCGCGCCGCCGCTTCAACCGGCGGAGCTCGGCCGAGCTGGAGCTGCTGGGCTACCCGGCGCCGGGCGGGGGGCGCGGGGGGTCGCCACCGCCGCCGCCGCTGGGAGCCGCCGGGCGCCGGGAGCCGGAGGAGACGGAGAGCGAGGAGGTGGAGACGCGCGCGGTCGCCACGTCCCCCGACGGCCGCTTTCTCAAGTTCGATATCGAGATCGGCCGCGGCTCCTTCAAGACCGTCTACAAGGGGCTGGACACGGAGACCACCGTGGAGGTGGCCTGGTGCGAGCTGCAGGTACGGCCGCGCTGCCGGGGCGGGGAGGCGGCCGCACGCGCCCTGCCCCTGCCCGCGTCCTGCCTGCGCCCTGCCCGCGTCCTGCCTGTTCCCGCAGACCCTCGCCCCGGGGGAGGGGGCGTCGGCAGGGGCAGTTGGACCCTTCTCCAGTTTCCCTGGCGTGGGCAGCCCCCTCCGGCCCCGAGCCCCTCTGTCCGCCGCTGCCTGCCCGGGCTGCCGTGCGGGAACCGCGGGGCATCTCCCCTGGGCTGGAGCCCACCCCAGAGAGTGCAGGGACCCGCGATCCCCCGTTTCTGCCAGGCACGTCGGCGCCCTTCTGCAGTCGGGCTGCAGCAGCGGAGCAGGGCAGGGCGCCTGCAGCCGGGCTCGGGCCCCCCTCGCTGCCCGGCGCTGAGCCCGTCTCTGCCGGTGCCTCGGCGCCGCGCGGGGCTCCTGGCCCGGGCCCAGGCTCCCTGCTTAACGCTGCTGCTGCCGGCCCTGCTGCCCGTCACGTGTTTTCCATTTGCCTTCTCGCTGCCTGCGCTATGGAGCACACCGGGGCGCCCGCGCTCCCAGTGCCAGTCCCCGCTCCGGGGGTTTACAGGTGGATCCAGGACCGGCTGCCAGCGCTGAGCACCCTGCTGCCTTTTCAGTGCCCACCAGCTTGCAGCCTTCCCTTCGGAAGGGCAGCGAGGGCAGGGGTGCCCTCTTCTGTGCCGGCCTCCGCACGCGCGCCTGTGCCAGTGCTGGAGCTGGCTCCTGGATTTGCTCCGATAGCCCTCGGCGTGCTCTGGGGCACATGCCTGCAGCGAGCCTGGGGCTGGGCATCAATCAGGAGCAGGGAACGGTGCGACCTTGGTGTGCTCCGCCTGCTTGTCCTTGGCTGAAGCGGTGTCCATGGGCACCTGTGTGTGGTTTCTGTGATGTTGCCATGGGCTCTCTGCTGGGAGCCCCTGGACCTGTGGTTTTCCAGGTCTCTGAGCAGCGTCCCCATCTCCTCTCTGCCACCACACTCCTCCGTCCCCTTCGCTGCTCTGCAGCCCGGCAGCGGGATGCTAACAGTGGGACGCTGAGAGCAGTGGTGAAGGTGTTGGCTCTGCAACGCTGTCTCCTGCTCATTGCTTTTGATGGACCTGATCTCGTCCATGGAGGTGCACAGGGAGAGCCGTGCTGTGGGGCTCCCATTTCTCCTTGGAGCCCCTGGGGAGGGGCTTTGGCGACGTCCAAAGTCTCTGACAGGCTCCTGACCCTGGGGTGGCTGCTGTGGCTGGAAGGTCCAAGTCCTTGTTTACACAGAAAAACGTGTCTTGCGAGTTTGTTGTCTTGTTCCTAAAACCTTGGTACAGCTACAGGCGGCTGCCCGGGCTGGGTGCTTGGGGTGGCTGCAGCCCAGTAGTGCCAGAAGAGATCCTGAGATAGTGGTGGGTGATTTCTGGAGGGGCTGACTCTGGCCTCTTAGCGAGGAAGGTGAGGTCTTGGGCCTCTGCCTGCCTTCGTGGGTTGCACAATTGCTTCAGCTGGCTGCCGAGAGCCAGCTCAGTGCTCCCTCCCTYGCGTGGCCCCGCGGCTCTGTCCAAACGCTCCTGAGCTCTGTTTGAGTCCCGCGTCCCTTCGGGTGGTGGTGGAAGCGCCAGCCTGCCGCTGGCAGGGAAGGGCTCTCCTTGGCGAGCCTGGGACTTTCTCTGGATGAGTCAGCCGTGCCCGGTGCTTCCCGCCCGGCTGGCTCCGCGTCCCTCCCTGTGGGTCTCAGCCCTGACGTGCCCCAGCTCCCCTGCACTGGCAGCCGGCACGCGTAGCAGGGCTGGCAGCACGGCTCGCTCCCTGCCCTCCTGCTTGTCCCCATGGCTGGGCTGTGCTGCCCTGCAGGGCCCCTGTCCCCACCCCAGCTGTGTCAGAGCAGCTCCTGTATGTCCACTGGGGATGGATGTGGCCCCCGGTGCCCGTCCTGCAGCCCAGGGCAGGGGCTGCATGCACACAGGGCTGTGTTTGGCAAAGAGCTGGCCATGGTCTGGCAGCAGTGCAGGCAGAGTGTGCCTGCAGCTGCGCGCGGGCAGCTCTGGTGTCTTGCGAGGTGGCTGCTGGGGGCATGAGGCTGCACCCTCCCAGGTGGAGGAAAGGGGGTCAGGAAGCAAAAACGCTCCTGTGCCCCAAGTCCAGCAGGCACATGCAGGCCCCGCTGCCTGCCCTGCGAGCCTGCAGGGCCGGTGCGGGCTGGAGCTGTGGGAGCCGCTCGCTTGGCCCATGTGGAGCTGGCAGGGGATGTGTGCGGAGGGACCGAGCTCCTGCTGGGGACCGTCCCATGAGCGGTGTCTGGGAGACCTGGCAGACCTGGCTCCCCTCTGCCACCCGCCGTCACCCTCCCAGGGGAGTGCAGCCCGGCTGTAGCTGAGAGCCCCTCGAGGGCTGGCCAGCACGGGCATCCCCGGCCCTGCTCCTGTCCCACGCAGCCCTGGCGCCTGCCCCCCCTCCATCCACCCCCCAGCCCTCTCCCTTCCCCACCCGGTATTTGGCTCTGTCCCACTGCCTGCTCTTTATCCAGTGTCTCTTGTCCCAAAATCCATGTCCCACAGAGGGGCTGAGAGCACAGAAGCAGACTTTTAAAAGTTTGGTTTTTTCAGCAATCATGCAAAGAATCAGACACTGTGACACAAATACGGGATTTGGAACCGCAAATAAAAATGGTTGTGGTTCTGCCCTTTTAAAAATAGCTTTGTCCTGTGTCTTTCACAGTTCTCCTTTTATTGCCTTTCAATTCTAAATGAATACCTAACCTCAGCCCTGACCTGTTCCGGTCCAGGGAGCCTCGTCCAGCTGCCGTGATGGCTCCCAGTCCCAAATCCCAGCAGTCCATGCCGTCCTCGCCCTGCCCTTCCCTCCCTGGTGCCTGGCAACCTGGAGGCCATTTTTGCCTGTCCCCTGCCTTCCTGTGGGACCCCTCTGGGGACCTGCCCGTCCCCGTCCCCCTGTGCCGCTGCCCCCCAGTCCTGAAGGCAGCGTCTGTCTTTGCCTCCTGCCTGCGTCCCTCAGTCCCACCGTGACCTGTTTGTGCTTTCCAGCTTTAGACTGGGGACTATTTCTGTTGATAGGTGCTGCGGGCGGTGGGGAAGGAGGAAGCAGGGAGGAAACCGGAGGCCTGCAGTGGGATTGAGCTGTAAATACCTGGCCGTGAGTGGTTTTCCTGTGGGTCCCCTCGGGCTCCCTGAGGGCGAGAGCAGCCTGGGCGGTGGGCGCTGCCATGCCTCCCCCAGCTCCCTCGCCCAGGTCAGGCAGGTAATCTCGGCCAGCTGCCCCAGGGGCTGCGGGGCACCTTTCTTCCCAAATTCCTGCATCTTCCCAAAATCCTGTCCATCACATGCCCAGCCCATCCTGCCTGCACTGTGGTTGGGAATCGTGCTGCGACTGAGCCTGGCAAGGCCCTGGGGCAGCGCCCAGGGCTCAGCCTGGCACGGGGCCGGGAGCTCTGCCTGTCTGGGAGATGAACCAAGGAGACTGGGGGGATTTGCTCAATGGGGGTCCTGCAGGCTTGGGAATGTGAGCGTGTGCATGCTCGTGCACCTGCGAGTGTGCACAAGGTCATCGCTCGCCAAGCAGTGGGGGGCAGACCTGTGGCGAGGAGCGGTGGGGCGCGGGCACCCGCTGCTGCCATAGTGCCGGCTCCTTGGCCGGGGGGCTCGGGACCTCTCCGCAGCTGGAGGTGCTGTGGCCATGGCCAGAGGGAGGGTGCTGGGCGGTCTCCAGCACCTGCTCTACGCCCCGCTATGGCATCGCTATGAACATCCCTCTGGTGTGTGAATGTCCCCCTTTCTGGGTGCAACTCTCAGCCCCACACAATGGGGCTTTCACAGGCCGCTACCGGGATCCCCTGCCTGGGGCATTGCAGAGCCGGGGCCCTGCGAGGGCTGCGGGAGCAGGAGAGCTCTGTGAGGGCTGCGGGAGCAGGAGAGCTCTGCGAGGGCTGTGAACTCTGCGCCAAGCACCAGCGCTTCCTCGTGCTGGGGAGAGCCTCCTGCGCAGAGGTGAGAGCCGTCCTGGGCCACCGTGCCCGGCCCTCCTTCCTCCCGTGCTGTGCTCGGCTCCTGCTGTTGGCTGTGCCAGGCTCCCCAGCAGCCAGCTCCTGGCTCGCAGGATGGGGCTGGACCGCTGCCACCCAGCTCCTCACCCCAGCCCCGCGGTGCCATCCCCAGCATCCTCCCCTGCCCTGCGTGAAGTGCTGCTAGGAAAGGACACGGTGTCCCTGCGTGCTGTGTGGGGCGGTGGGGCCCTGCTGGCAGCCCTGCCTGCCCTACCCTCCCCAGTGCCCAGTCCCTGGATGAGCAGCTCCTCTGGCCAGGCTGGGGCTGGATTGGGCTCTGCTCCCTGCTGCCGATGCTCACTGGGGAGAGCATCGGGACGCCTGGCCATGGGACCGGCTGCCGCTTCGGTTGTGTGGGAGGAACGGAGCTGGGCGAGCCCAGCAGTCCTGGCACAGGCTCGGGGGATGAGCTTGGCTCCCCCAGGCCTTGCTCCAGGCACCCTGGGAGAGGTGGYCTCGTGCTGGGGGTTCTGCCTGGGGTTGGGGGTGGCTCAGCGGGGGCTGTGCTGGCACAACTGCTCTGAGCGGGGTCCCCCCTCACCAAGCTGGGAGAGCCATGGCCGCCCATGACTCCCTCCCTGCCCCTGTTCGTAGCCCATGTCGGCTTCCCCTGTGCCCTTGCAGGTTTGCGGGGTGCAGTGAAGCCTCCGGGCTCCTCAGTGGGGAGTGGGGGGCCAGGGGATCTGAGGGTGGCCATGGCACTGGGCAGGGCAGCCGGTGTGCCGCTGGGCCATGCAGGGGCTTCGGTTGCTGTTTTCCTCCTTGGGTATGAAAGGTCCCATTCATCCCGCTGCAGCAGGGCTCAGGTTCTCATCTGGGCTGAGCTGGGTCCCTGAGCGTGTGTTAAAAGCAGAGGGGATTATGGAGCGGCTCCAGCCCGGCCATGGGGCCAGCTGTGATGCAATGAAAATATTACGAAAGCTGCCTGGGCTGATGGATGACAGCCGCCGGCCAAGGAGCTGAGCACAGCTCTGGCAGCGCCTGGCGGTGGGAGCGCAGTGGCCGCCTGCGGCAGCTTGGTTTTCCTTGGCCCCGTGAGCATGGGCTGGACAGGGGTCCCGGCTGGGTGGCCCCCAGGCTCTGCAGTGGCCGGGCCCTTCGGGGTCCTGGGCTGTGGTGGAGTCATTGCAGGGGATGCTGCTCTGCTCTTGCCCGGGGCTTGGCACTCAGCTGCCCGGGCTCGGGGCAGGACCTGGCTCCCTCTGAGTCTGGCCAGCCGGCTCCCTGCTTCCTGCACTATGGGGCTGTGTCCCTCCAGGATGAGGGGTCTGCGTCCTCCCCACTGGCCCCCGTCCCAGCTCCGCTTAGTGCCTGTGTCAGCGCTCAGCTTCAGTTTCCACTTTAATTAACTTGAGCAGGAGGAACATGGAAAAACCTGGGCTGGAACCTCCCCCGCCTGCTTTCCCCAACAAAGGCCTCATTGAGGCTGGCCCGGCACCCTGCCATGCTGGTGCCCGGTGCTGGGAGCCAGTGGTGCCCCGGCGGGGGGCAGGGCTGTCCTGGGGGGCAGAGTGGCTGTGGCTGTCGGGTCTGCACGGGGCACGCTGGCAGGCAGCAGCCGTTGCAGAGCCCCCGCGCGTCCTCATGGCTGGGTGGCTGCAGGTTGGGGATCCCTGTCCTGTGGTGGGGTAGTGGGCCCCGGCTGGGGGCTAAGGGCAGCAGGAGCAGGGATGAGTGGCGCCAGCACAGGGCAGCTTTCACGGCAGGGAAGCACACGGGCTTCTTGGTGCACCATCTGTCGTGGGAGACTTTGGCCATCCGTCCCCAAACCAGGAGAGAGYGGCTACATCCAGAGCAGTGCCGTGGAGGGCCAGGGTGCAGGGACCGGCCGGGTAGGGTGAGACCATGGTCTGGGATGGCCCCAGCCCCGTGTGAGCCCCTGTGCTGGGGGACAGCAGGTCTGACCCTGGCTCTGCGCTCGGGCCACAGCAGCTCCCGCTGCCTCGTACGTAGGGAGTGGGGACGAGGACGTGAGGGTCTCTTGTAAATCAGGGCATCCCCCTGTGCTCGCCGGGGACCCTGTGTGCCCCCCCTCACCTCCCCACTGGCTCCCACAGACGCGGAAGCTGTCGAAGACAGAGCGGCAGCGGTTCAGTGAGGAGGTGGAGATGTTGAAGGGGCTGCAGCATCCCAACATTGTCCGCTTCTACGACTCCTGGAAGTCATCCATCAAAGGCCAGATCTGCATCGTGCTGGTCACAGAGCTCATGACATCCGGCACCCTGAAAACGTGAGCAGGGACCGCCAGGTCAGGGTGTGCAGGGCAGGCGAGGGCGTCCCTGTGGTGACGGGGAGGCGAGGGACAGGTCTGCACCCCCTGCCTGGGCACTTGACGTGGGCATTCAGGTGGGGATGATGGGCTGTGGTGGGCTCGGGTGGAATCTGGGCAGATGACGGGGCAGGGCTGGGAGCTGGAGACAGAAATCAAGGGTCGCTGCTGGATGTTTGGAGACCCAGGAGCTTCACTGGCACTGTCCTGCGTGGGGACAGTGTGGCGTGGGCACCCAAGTGCTAAGCGGGGTGGCAGCACTGGCTGCTCGCCCCGGCTGGCTCCTGGCACTGGCGTCTCAGGGAGCTCGGCTCCTCCTGGGCTGCATTTTCTGTGCTGTCTGTGGAGAGCCCAGCTGGGGAGGGGACCGGGAGCCCCTGACTCCAAGACACTCTTTGCCACTCGCCCTGCATAGGCACGCGTGTCCAGACGGCCTTGGCGCGGCGATGGGAGAAGGGTGGGCTGGGGCCAGGGCCGGAGCATGGGGCTGAGCCCCATGGGTCCGAGCCCCGTGGGTCCCCTGGCAGCTATCTGAAGCGGTTCAAGGAGATGAAGCTGAAGGTGCTGCAGCGCTGGAGCCGGCAGATCCTCAAGGGGCTGCATTTCCTGCACACCCGCTCGCCCCCCATCATCCACCGTGACCTCAAGTGCGACAACATCTTCATCACGGGCCCCACCGGCTCGGTCAAGATCGGGGACCTGGGCCTGGCCACACTCAAGCGAGCCTCCTTCGCCAAGAGCGTCATAGGTGGGGTCCTGGCATGGCCCTGCCAGGGCTGGGCTTGCAGCTGCCCCGTGGTGGCTGTGGGTGGGTCAGTGCCCTGGGGTGCTGAGCCCTGCTGCTGCCCCCAGGCACCCCTGAGTTCATGGCGCCGGAGATGTATGAGGAGAAGTACGACGAGGCAGTGGACGTCTACGCCTTCGGGATGTGCATGCTGGAGATGGCCACCTCAGAGTACCCCTACTCCGAGTGCCAGAACGCTGCCCAGATCTACCGCAAGGTTACCTCGGTGAGCGGCCCCAGCCCCCGGGCTGGGGGCAACGCTGCTGGCTGGTGCCGTGGGCATGGGAGCCGGGGTGAGGGGGCTGGGGGGGGCCGGTTGGATGGACCTGTCAGGCCTCACTGCTCCCCAAAATGTGTCACCATGCAGGTTGTGCAAGCAGCTAAAAACAGTCTGGGCGGTGAGAGGATGCCGTGCCAGGGTGCAGGGCCCGTGGAGGGCGGGGGGGCCACGGCTTGGCCAGACCCTGTGTCCCTTGCCCCGCGCCAGGTGCTGCCAGCGCATTAATGGGGTGGAACGGGAGCGGGTCGGCTCGGCCACCCCCTGCCTGGGGCACTGTGGCTGCCTCGGCCGGTCCTGGCCGGCTCCTGCCTGCTCCTGCCTGCTGGGGTGGAAACCCAGAGCCCCGGGGCRTCCTGGCCCTGGCTGCCCGTGCAGGCACGCATGGCCCAGCCGCGGGAGCCACTAACGGGCTGGTGGGGCCCTGGGCTGGGAGCCCTGTCCCCACGTGTCCCCCGCTGCCGATGGGGCTGTGCCTGGGGGCACCAGGAGCTGTGGGGCCGCAGCTGCCCAGGGAGCGTCCAGCGGCCCCGTGGCCCTGCAGAGCCTGGGTTCAGCCCTGGGCCCTGGAAACCCGGTGCTGTGGCAGGGTCTGGCACAGGAGGCACTGACGCCCATCGCCCCCAGGGCCTGAAGCCCAGCAGCTTCTACAAGGTGAAGGTTCCGGAGCTGAAGGAGATCATCGAGGGCTGCATCCGCATGGACAAGAATGAGAGGTGGGGGGGAGCCGGGGCCTGGGTGGCAGAGCACCCCTCCGGCCCCCAGCCCTGTGCTGAGCTGTGCTCCCTGCAGGTACACCATCCAGGACCTGCTGGAGCACTCCTTCTTCCAGGAGGACACGGGGGTGCATGTGGAGCTGGCCGAGGAGGACGACGGTATCAAGTCTGGGCTCAAGCTCTGGCTGCGCATGGACGACACGAAGAAGCTGCACGGCAAGTACAAGGACAACAACGCCATCGAGTTCCTCTTCGAGCTCTACAAGGATGTGGCAGAGGAGGTGGCCCAGGAGATGGTGGGTGCAGGGACAGAGGGACCCTGAGCGCCGCGGGGTCCCTGCACCCCAATGTGATGAGCCCCCTCCCGTGCAGGTGGTCCTGGGCTTCGTCTGTGAGGCTGACTACAAGCTGGTGGCCAAGGCAGTGCGGGACCGTGTGGTTGCCATCAAGCGCAAGCGGGAGAAGCTGAAGCGCGCCCAAGACGTGCCGTCGCCTGCGGAGCCGGAGCAGCCGCCGGGCGTCCTGCAGCTGCTGGAGGAGCTCAAGTCCCCACTGCCACCTGGCACACCCGTTCCGGCCACCCCTGGCTCCGGGGACTCCGTCTTCAGCAGCACCTTCCCCCCGGAGCCTGAGGAGCCAGAGGCTGACCAGCACTTCACCTACCGGCACACCAGCTACTCCTCAGCCACCTGTGCGTAGGCGCCGGGTGGGGGGACAGCAGGGTGACCTGGGGTGGGAGGCGGGCGGTGGGGGGGTCCCTCCCCACCTCCAGCCATGCCGTGCACCCACCCCCAAAGCCGTTTCCCAGGGGTGCAAGCTGGGGAGGGGGTTCTGGCTCTGGCTGTGCTCACGCGAGTGCTCCTCCGCAGCTGACTGCGAGACGGATGGCTACCTGAGCTCCTCTGGTTTCCTGGACTCCCCGGACCTGGCCCATCGCAGCTTCTCGGCGGGGGACCCCACCAGCCCACCGCCCGCCCGCCCCGCACGCTGCTTCCCCACGGTGAGCAGGGCCCCGCGGGGCTGGGGGTCAGGGTGGCCATGGCGCCGGCTCACACCGTCCTCTCCCCACAGAGCATCGCGGTGCAGCTGCCCACCGAGCGCCCCCCCCCGGCTAGCGGCTTCTCCTCCCCGGTGGACAGGTGAGGCCATGGGGGGGCCAGGCAGGGGCCGGGTGGGGAGCGTGGTGGCTGGGAACGGCTGCGCTGATGCTCCAGCACTGGGGATTCCTGCAGCTATGCCTCGGACGTGGCATCTGGCATGAGCGATGGCTACGAGGGGCTCTCGGCCAGTGAGCGGAGCGCCAAGCTGCCGCCCAAGCGGGCCTCGGGGAAGCTGCTGCGGCGCCGAGCCCGGTCCAGGCTGCGCATCACCAATGTGAGTGCCGCGGGTGCTGGGCGGGCAGGCGGGCGCTCCCTGGGCTGAGCCAGCCCTGCCGCCCACAGATCTCCGACAAGAACGACCGGGTGGTGGAGTGCCAGCTGCAGACCTACAACAACAAGATGGTGACCTTCAAGTTCGACCTGGACGGGGACAACCCGGAAGAAATCGCAGCTGTCATGGTGAGCATGGGGCGGGGGTGAGGGCAGGGGCCTGCCCGGCCATGCCGGGTACTGACCTGCCCTTCCGCCCCCAGGTCCACAATGAGTTCATCCTCAAGTCGGAGCGGGATGGCTTCGTCCACCGCATCCGGGACATCATCCACCGCGTGGAGACCCTGCTCCGCAAGGACAGGCGCGGCACTGCCGAGCTGCCTGAGAGCCCCGAGGCCGAGCATGGTGTGGGCAGCCCTGTGAGTGCCCAGCCTGGCCCCGCCAGCGCTGGGGAAACTGCCGATGCTGAGCGCGGCTGAGGGTGCTGCCTGGCCCCGGGGAGCCCAGTGGGGAGGGGGCCGGGGTGCAGGGTCCTCCAGCCCTGGGCAGGAGCGGCCCCGTGCCTGTGGCTCCAGGTCACTTGCCTGCTCCTGCGACAGGTCGTGGTGCCCCCCTGCCCAGCGGAGCCGCCACCTCCTGTCCCTGCATGCAGTGGGGCCAGGGTGGGTGCCAGTGGGGGCTTGGCTCAGCCTGTCCAGGGTCTCTGCCCCAGTGCTGGGCTCACCCACATCCCCCTCAGCAGGTGGATCTGCAGCTGCAGGAGCTCTCGTGCTCCATCTCCTCGTCCTCACTCAGCGGTACGTCTCTGCCCCTGTGTGGGCCCTTCCCGTCCCCCCCAGCCCCGTGCAGGGCAGGTGACAGCCCTGGCTGAGCCCAGGGGGTCCCATGGGGCACGTCCTGCCTTAGCTGAGTGTCAGCTGTCACCCCTGTGCCGCAGACCTGGGCTGCACCAGTCCCAGCCTCTCCATCCAGTCCCCTGTCCTGCCATCGCTGAGCAGCTCCCTGTCAGAGAACGACCTTGCCAGCCCTGCGGAGCTGCCGACAGCCCCAGCCCGACAGCTGCGGCCGACACTGCCGGGCTCCCCCGCAGGTACCAGCCCTGGCAGAGCCAGGCACATCCGTCCCTCTGGGGCTGCTGGCTGCAGCCTGTGCAGCTGCTGTGCCTTGGCCAGTCCCTTGCTGGCACAGGGCTCGGAGCTGCCTGGGTGGGGGGTGGAGGGGGCTCATGGGGGACAGGGGCCACTCCTGACACTCCTCTCTCCACAGGCTCCGTGCAGACCTGGCCCCTTATCTCGATGACTCCCTCCTGGCTGACGGCGTCGCCGGTGTTCCCGCAGACCCCCACGAGCACCGCGGGGGGGCCTGTCCCACCGGCCCTGCCCCAAGCCCTCCTGTCCCCGCTGCCGCTCCCCACGTCCCCTGTACCCAGCGGGCCCAGCAGCCCCCTGAGCCCCCCTGTGACCAGCACGCCCTGGTCCCCCACTGCCCCCCTCCTGTCCCTGGCCAACGTCTTCTCCCTGGCAGTGATGAGCGTGGCCCACACGCTGCTGCCCGCCGTCTCCTCCATCGCCAGCTCAGGCGGGCACCTCTACCCCCCGCTGCTGCCGCGGCCACAGAGCCTTGTCCTGGGGCCCCCACGCTTTGTCTACCCTGACCCTGCCAGCATGGCCAAGCCAGCCCCGGCCTGCGGCGGGACCCTGGAGTCAGCGGGGCCTGATGACCCCACTGCCGGGGGCCCCATGCCATTCCCTCCCCCAGCACCAGCCCCACTGTGCCCTGCAGGCAGCGAGGCTGCGGGGAGTCCCCTGCCATCGCTGAGCACATCCACGCCAGGGAGCCCGGAGGGCAGCACAGTGAGTACGGGGGGTGGCAGGGGCTCCCCGGGGCTGCTCAAGGTGGGGCTCAGCGCTGGGGGTGCCAGGTTGTCGCTGCAGATGCTGCCCTGGGATGTGACAGGGAGCCCCGTGGTGTGGGGAGCCCCTGGGATGTGGGGAGGGCTGAGTGGGCAGTGGGTCCTGGGGCACGGGACCAGCAGCAGGGCGGGGAAGGAGATGTGGGGGGACCTGGGGTGGGGCGGCTGACAGCACTCGGGTGCCTGCAGGTGCCGCCCGGCTCCCCCAAGCCCAGCCACCCGCTCATCGTCTCAGAGTCGCCAGCCCCCAGCGTGCCCAAGGCCCGGCTCTCGCCCATCGACGAAGGTGAGGTGGGGAAGGGCTGAGGCTGTGCTGTGTGGCCACATCTGCGCTGGGGCACTGCGACATCCCCGCCAGCCCACATGCCCCAAACCCCACCAACTGCCCCCTGTCCCCGGCAGAAGCCAAGCCCCAGATCCTGGGCCGGTTCCAGGTGACGCCAACCAAGGACCTGGCTGCGACCTCCCCGGTGCCAGGTAGCAGTGAGAGCAGCAGTGAGGGTGAGCAGTGCGGTGTGGAGCTGGCAGCGAGCCGCTCCCCCCTGCCCGCGGCCCCCGACACAGGGAGCAGCTCAAGCAGTGACTCGGACTCGGTGCTGGAGACGGCAGAGCAGGACCCCGAGGCTGAGGCACTGGCTGAGGAGGGCACAGTGGCGCCGGTGGAGAGTGACCGGGAGGGCCCCGGGGAAGAGGGTGCAGAGAGTGCGCCGCAGGCAGTGCTGAGCCAGGTGTGGCTGAGCTACTCCCGCAGCTTGTCTTACCTGAGCAGCGATGACACCGAGAGTGAGGATGAGGAGATCTGGGAGGAGCTGCAGAACCTGCGCCAGAAGTGAGCAGCCCCGCAGCACGAAGGGGAGCAGGGTGGTAGGCTGCACCCAGGAGGCAGTGCAGGGGCTGAAGGAGGGGACAGGTCTTCCCACCTGCCCCAGGCGGGAGGACGATGCCCCCTCCCCAGAGGCCCTGGCTTGGCTGGGCACGGCACACGGTTCGGCTGCCAGCCCCGGTCTCCTCCCCAGGCACCTGGCTGAGGTGCAGCTGCTGCAGAGCGCCCAGAAGAAGGAGATCGAGGAGCTGTACCTGCGGATGGGGAAGCAGCCGCCACTGGGCATTGTCTCCCCCGCYGCCATGCTCTCCAGCCGCCAGCGACGCCTCTCCAAGGGCAGTTTCAACCCCTCCCGCCGCAACAGCCTGCAGCGCCTGGAGCTGGCGCAGCCCCCAGGTGCCAGCCGCTGCTGCCCCAGCTCCCTCCCAGGGCCCCTGCAGGCTGGGGCTGTGGGACAGGGACCCCCAGGGCCGGGGAGGGGAGGGGCCTGCACGGGGCACAGCTCTGTGCGCCCATCAGTGCCCCCTGCTCAGGGCCGGTCTGTCCCAGCAGGCATCATGCGCCGTAACTCGCTGAGTGGCAGCAGCACCGGCTCGCAGGAGCAGCGGCTGAGCAAGGGGGTGACCTTCGCCGATGACTTTGGCCGGATGGTAAGGGGTGGGGGGCTGATCCCGCTGCCGGTGGCCCCATGGCGCTCCCAGCAGGCCCCAGCTCACTGCTGCTTCTCTCCCCAGTAGCTGGCTGGCCAGGAGTGACTTCATGAACTACCTCAACCAAGTGCCTGCTGCCCCTGGGGCAGGCAAGAGCCCCTGCGCCTCCTGGGAGAACAGCGCTGGCCCTTGGGGCAGCCAGCGCCCTCGGGCCAAGCTAGCTGGGTGCCCGCCCCGGGGGAGCCCCGGCCCCCTGCCTCTGTCCTCTGCCTGCCCCAGGGAGCTCAGCCCCTGCCTCCGCCCCTGTGCCCCACAGCAGGGTACCTGCTGCCTCTGTATCAGAGGGAGAACAGGCCTGTCCCACGCTTGTCCTCCCATTTCCTCCCTCCTTGTGCCCCCCCTGGCCCCCTCCCCGCCGTTCCCAGCCTGTCTGCTCAAGTCTGGCCCCTGCTGCAGGACATGTGTGAGGCGCTGCCATCCTTCGTGGCTTTACTCTGAGCTGAACCCGCGCAGGCAGAACCAGGCCCCGCTGGCACCGTGCCCTGAGCAGAACCACACCCCCACTGTGTCCCAGTCACGATACATCCCCATCCCTGCCACCACGCTGTCCTCCAGTTCTGCCCTGGGGTCGCTCCAGCCCTGCTTCCCCGGGGCTGCCCTGCTCACTGCCACCCTCATCTCACCCTGCGCAGCAGAGAACGAGCTGGCTGCGGAGCGGGAAGAAGCTTCCCTCGGCCCTGTAAGGCGATGGAGCTGGTGCACCAGGAACGGCAGCGGGTGCACTTTGTTACGAACTGGTGTCTGGAAAGTGTTTTCATAAATACGAATTAAATACCAATTGGGTCTGTCTGTGTCCGTCCAGTGGGACTTGTGGACACCGTCCTTGCTGTTGGCTCATGATAAAAGATGATAAAATGAAGAGCAAAATAGAAAATTCCCCCATCTCAGCGGACATCTGAGTGGGTGGTAAGATCCTGAGCTGGACGGTAAGATCCTGAGCTGGACTCTGGCCACCAGCTGCTTTAACAACAAGCGCTGACGCAGTCTCCAGACAGGGTATTTATTATGGAAAGTGACGGGCACCTGGGCACCCCTGCCCTTTCCAGGAGCAAGTCCCTGGCAAAGACCCTGTCCGCTCTCCAGGAGAAAGGCGGCTGTCTGCAGAGGAGGAAGCCCTGCCTGCAGGGGAGCCCCCCACAGTGCATTTCCCTGGACCCCGCTCAGCGCCGTGCAGGCCCAGACCCCCACAAGGGCGGCCGCCCCGTGCTCAGGGCCAGGCGATTCCCCTGTGCTCGAGGCCCGTCCTGCCCCGCCGGCGCTGCAGCTCACTCACGGGGTTTACGGGGGCCCGGGGACGGGCTGGGCCGGGCCCTCCGTGCTCAGCTCGCTGCGCTCTCGGCCCGCGCCTGTGCCCGCGCCCGCGCCGCCTCTGCCTCCTGCTCCAGCTCATCCAGGAACCGCTCCTGCGACACCGAGTAGAAGGTGTAGCCGTCTGGGGAGAGGGCGTGTTAAGAAAAAACAGCGGGCGCAGCCCGGCCGCGGCGCGTCCTCCCGGCCCCCCCCCGGCCCCGGAGGATACAGATGCCAAACGCCACCGCGCCGATGCCGAGGGCCAGCAGCGCGTTGCGGCCGCGGAGCCGCCGTTGCAGAGCGCGCTGGCGCTGGGCGCGCTCCACCTGCGCCATGAGAAGGCGCTGCTCGGGGCTGAGCCCCGGCTCCCGCGCCGGGTCGATGCGCCGCGCGAACGCCGCCTCCCCGCCCGGCTCCCGCGGCGCCGCCATCTTCCCCTCCGCCGCTTCCGCACAGCGTGGCGACGTCACATCCGGCAGGGAGGCTGGCCAATCCCGCGTCCGCTACGCGCAGGGGCAGGGGGAGTGGGGCGTCGAGTGGTTGGCTGAGGCCCGGCGCGTGTCTCGCCGCGGAGGAGTCGCACTGTGATTGGCGGGGCGGGGCCCCGTGACCAGGAAGGCGCTGAGGTGGGGCCCTGCGGGGCACCGGCGCCCTCGGCGGGAGCCGTGCTCGGGCTGCCCCGCGGGCGGGCGGACGGACGGGCCCCTTCCCGAGAGCGGCCTCATCCCGAGGGGTTGCAGCTTCCCGGTTGTGCCCCTTGGACCCCGAGGCCCAGCACGGCAGAGGCTCTCGGGGCCCTTTCCCACGGGTGGTGACGAAGCGCCGTGGTGCCATTGAAATTATCATCGTTAAGGTCTCTGACCTGAACTGGTAAATGGGGTCCCAGGTGCAAGCAGCATCCCGGTGCCGTGACCCAGGCCCCATCTTCGGTGAGATTGCTACTGAGATTATTGAGGATACGCTGATCCATTTGGCCACGGAAAATGAACAGTACCTGAGCGAACTGTCGGATCAGGCCGGATGCTTCAAAGAGACACAGATAGTGGGTGAGACTCTTTTTCTCAACTACAGCTAACTCCTGAGATGGTTAACAGCTGTGTAATTAGCACTGACTAAAGTGAATGACTGTTGTGCTTTTTTGCAGAATTTATATTCCTTTTGTCTGAAAAATGGCACTTGGACCAGTCGGCAAGGTACCAAGCGGTAGAGTTACTTGAAAGGTAATAAATATCCTGAATGCTGAGTGCATTTCTCATTTCTCTCACATGGTTACGCTGTGCATGCTCTATACCACTCATTCAAACAACAGATAATGGGTTTTTGTGTGTCTAGAGCTTTGTCTTTACTCATTTAATTCAAATTAACAGCTATCCGTATATTCTGAGTACGTGCAGAATTGCTTTTCTTCCATTTTCTTAGCAAAGAGAACTGTTTTCTGAGCAATTGTGGGTTTTGTAGGTTTATGATCAAGCAAGTAGAACAAATCTGTAAGTCCTCCAGAAAGAACGTTAAAAGTCGTGAACAAGGACAAGGCAGCAGCTGGAGCTCTCTGAAAGATCAGATATACAACACGTTTGTCCTGCGACTTGTGTCATGCATTCAGCTTGCAAGCAAACTTTCCTTACACTATAATGTAAGCCAGCTAAACCTTTTCCTATAGCATTTTTTTAGCAGTGTAGTAAATTGTGTAGTATATTAATCTCTCTTAAAAAAAAGATTTCCTCTCTGAGAGACAATAGTGATAATGAAATGCGAAGGATATGGAAACGGAGACCTAAATCTCTTCCGTTTAGGGCAGATGATTAATTGTCACTCATCAAGTAACAATTTGTCAGGAAATGTTCCCAGTATTGGGGAAAAAAGTACAAGCAGCAGGAACACTCAGCCTGTGGTTGTCGAAAACTGTATGGCTAGTGAGGGTTCACACCTGTCTGGGGAAGGTTTGTGGAGTAGAGGAAACCCACAGGAAAGAGAATCCGAGCTGGATTTCTCATGCCAGCTTAAAGGACGAATTAGACAGCTGGGTTAGCGGGCAGCATCACCACTGCAGTGGCTCATGCTTAAATTCAATGGGAGGAGTAAAGCAAGAAAATACTTTGTTCTTAGCAAGTGCCTTATTGCCTAGAAGATAATTTGTCTTTTTTTTCCCTCTTCAGATAGTTAACAGTGACACAGCTTTAAAATTTCTCCAATCCTTAAAATACACGTACACTAAACAGGAATTGCTTGAGTCGGAGCTTGCCGTTTTAGAAACTCTGCACTTCCAGATCAACGTGTCAACTCCTTTGGCTTACGTGGAATTGCTTCTAGAGGTTTTAGGTACGAGTATTAATAGGAGAAAATGGGAAATAATTTTTTTAAAGGCATACTAGAGCTATTACTGATCTGAACCAAAATGTCTCATATTACAGATTTTTGCATGCTGTGAAGGCACGTGAAACTTTTCAGATTGTCCAGGGCTTTACTTTTTGGATGAGAACTTTGTCCTTAGCAGAATCTAATGAATGTTGTTGGACAGCCAGTCGTGACTCATTCAGTAAAAGATTAAGAATTTAAAACCCCCAAAACCTAGTACAAGGCCGTATTTTCTACAATGACATACCATTTTCTTTGCCTAGGTCTGACAATCTGAATTTCAGAATGAAATTGAGAAAGCCTATGGCATGAGAAAGCCTGTGGCATTCAGAAACAAAGGGCAGTTGTCACCAGAAATCTGTATCCCTCACTTACAGTAACCAACACTTCTTTCTAATTCAGTTTAATGACTCAAAATGTATGGCTGATTATGTATGATCTCTGTGCTAGGACATAACGGCTGCCTGCTTCCTGCAAAACCATTACATCAGATGTGTATGCAACTACTAGACTTCTCCTATCTTACAAGAGATACCATCTACGACACTTTGCTGAAGATTGCCATCGAAAATTCGTCACCAAGCAAACTGCAGGTGTAAGTAGCTTACATGACTATTGCTTAAAATAACTAT
The DNA here is from genome assembly GCA_035582835.1 of Phoebastria nigripes. NCBI lineage: Eukaryota > Metazoa > Chordata > Aves > Procellariiformes > Diomedeidae > Phoebastria > Phoebastria nigripes. The sequence goes on from JAYKAV010003465.1 coordinate 2,140,041, forward strand.
TTGAAATTAAACCCCTAAAAAACCCTAGGAAATAGTAGCATAATTCCCATTATGCCATTTTTTGGGCATGTTTTAAAAAATTTTAATTTGGGGGGCTCTCAGCATTGTTTATTGATCTCAATATACCAGTTCAAAGCAACGTGCTTCACCACATTTGCTTTAGGGGCAAGCTAGGAAAGTGTTTAACTTAATCATAAAAATGCAGCTGTTGCACTGTCAATTAAATTTAACAGTATCAGGCTTTATTTGGACCGAACAAGCTAACATGTCTGTAGGCTGTATAGCGATTACAGAAGTAGATGCTTTTGAACTGTAAAACTAGCATCATTTTACACCAGAAGATGCTTTTACTTCTGCAGAGCAAAGTTTTTGACAGTAAAGGAAGATTTCATGCTCTTGGCTGTTGGAATCATCAGCACAAGTGTGTTCATACTCAACCCTCGGCACTGGAAGCAGGTACGGTTGCTTCTAAACACATTAGCTCTACATGAAAAAAATGCGAAGGTTGCTTATATGTTTAAGCGCAGCAAGACGACAGGTAAACTCTACTGGGAGTAGCGTGAGGCAGGTGACATCTTTCAGGTTTTTTAGCAGGAAGCATGTGTACTTTTGTAAGAACGGGCAATTCTACAAGAACGCTTGTGCCTGCACTAGCATGAGCGTATCCTCACGCTCCAGCTCCTTTACAGCCAGAACAAAGCCCCACAGACATCGTTTTGTTGACAGGTGGAGAAGCAATCCCATGGGACAACTTTCTGCCCAAACTGCTACCGAATACTATAACAAACAGCCTATTACAGATAGTAGCTTTTTCATTTTACTTCTTTAGCAGAAGCAATTAAATTAAAAAAGAGGCACAAAACAAAACAAAAAAAACCAAGCAAGCAAGCAAGCAAAAAAACCAGCCAAATAAAAAACCATACTGAGGCTTCAACTTTTGTTGAAGTGCGCCCACGGAGTACTATTATTCTCATTAGATTTGGTGGGTTAAGAAGTATGTCTGTAAACTAATGTCTGTTAGGCACTGTAAGTATCTTCTTTTTTTTTTTTAAGGTTGTGGAGCATTTAAACTGTATCACTGGCGTTACTTCACAAAGTATCTTAGAATTTTCTTATGCAGTACTGAAACACATTGTTGGCAGTACCACTCCAAAGCAGCACTATAGGAACTGTGGAACAAAAGCTCCAGAGAATAGAATTATGCTTCTTAAATAGAACTATCTTCTACGGCCAGTCACTAGCATATCAGTAGCAAACTGTTACGCTGCTGATAATAGTCTATCTTCTGTGATACTGCACAGGGCACCCAACGCAATTTGGTTTTACTTTTGGTTTTGAACACCAGGTGTTCCGTAACATTTTGTGTGTTACGTGTTAATTAGAAAAGCTCATCCTTTCAGGCAATGCACTAGTGCTGTGAAGAGAGGCACACAGGAGCAAAGTGCATTTAGAAATACCTCTTTCAGCACCAAAAGCTTTATTGTAAGAGCTACATCTTCTAAGTTATAAGTTTCCTTTGAATAAAGAGAAAACTCTAAGAAGAGTCATGTTTTGAAAAGGCATTAATGCGCATGGTATTCTGCTTGGTAATCTATATTGCCAGAAGCAGCTCGCACACCCAGTCGTTACACACAGGGCTGTACTTTCTTTCTCCACTTGCTGCTTTTTAAAAAATTAATTAGTGTCTCGGGCAGCCTGCTGCAGCCAGGCTGCTTGCTACTGTGTTCCCTCTTTGCCAGTTCTCAGAGCCTGTTTGCTCTTACCCTAAGAAAGCCAGCTAGTTGACCAGTGTTGTGAAAAGGACAGAATCCCACCAGTTTTAAAAGCGATGCAATTGTTGCCACAGCAGGTGCCTATTGAGCATGTCCCTGTAAGTGCCAGGGACTGTTTATGCTGTGCCTGGCATATGCTAGACAAAAGCACTCTTTGTGTAGAATAGTGTTTTATTATTTACTCAGTGCACCTCTGTGCAAGAACAGGCTGCAGGAAGTATTACAAATAGTTAATATCATCATAGCTAACAGTATTTTAAAGAGTATCAAACCTTGTTAAGTTCAGTGGCACAAAGAAGTGCTGATATGACTTAGAAAGTATTTTATTTCAAACTGTAGTTACTCTTTAATGACCAAGCAGAGCTTTGGCGAGTTCTTCCACRTTATTCCCTGTGTTTGTAACATTTCGCTTTTCTAACCTGCGTGTTAAGCTGGAACAGAGTAGTACCAAACTCACTGGCGTTTTGAAGTTCAACAGTAATTTATACACATATCTATAAACCCCAAAAGTACCAGTTTACCATCTATTTAATAGCTGATTTTTTTTATTCTGTTCAGCTCAATGATACAGCTTTACATATTGCTTTTCTATACACTACTTGTAATAATGGTATTTTAAATAAAGTGTCTTGTGGATTTTTGGTATTGTAAACATTTTGTACTGGTTAATATTAAGAGACATCTTAATTTGACTTTCTCCAATGGAACACAGACACTCCACAGCTGCCAGGATGAGTTCTTTACATGGTTACTTGTTATAGAATTGGGATGAGACCCAGGCAAGACCCCACTTCAGGTTAGTTAACATGAATTTTAGTGCTTTTGTCCATTGCTCCTCAGAGTTAAATTGTGTTTTAATAGAGTAAGAGCCACCACTGCCACCTGTATCTTCGATCTTTCCTTTCTCCACGTCCATCCTGTATCACACAGAGTTTTATTAGTGCATTACTATTGCAGGCATTTAATCTCAATATGACGTCAAGTACTAAAATTTAAATCTGACATTCATATTATTCTATGTAAGAATACTTTGTTTTTAAAGGAAATTTAACAAGCCTCAGGTCTTCACCTGAGGAACTAGCTTTAAATTTCAATTAAACTAGGAGCAAATGTGGTAATCCTGCATATTATAAAGAACACCGGATGATTGCAGAAAGACAGGACTGAAACAGCAAGCAGTGCTGTAGACTGGTCCAGAGGTCAGTTAGTGCTGGGCGAGACAGTGTATGAGGTGTTAATTTAACATGTTATATAGCAACACTCACCTATAAGGCAAACAAAACCGAGTTTCACCTTTTTCCACTTCCTCTTTAAATTGCTGCACGCAGTCCAGGAAAGCCACCATTGCATGATCAAACTTATTGTCCCAGAAGAACCTTAGGCCTCCAGAACAGTACAAGGGGAGCTCCTGGAAAAGAGATTCGTTTCAGGCACCTCAAGCGCTCCATTTTAGATATGGTCATTGCAGCTCTATAGTCTTGTGCGAGGCTTAAATTTGTCATAGGATGCTTAGAAATGGTTTGTGGCACATAGTAAGTGTGACTTGTTTTGTGGTAAGTGCCTACCACGTGCAGGCTTGGGTTCCTAGTCACCAACAATCATCCCAAGTCATGCTATCTTCCTCTGGCCAGCTGCGGTGCAAGAGTCCTGTCGTTTTTAATGCTACTGGATGGCAGAATGAGTGGCTTGATATAGGATACGGAGTGAGATATTATTATGTTGGAGAAGTCAGGGCAGCTAGTTCTCCTGTACCATAAATTCATGAAGAGCTGAGTTTGTCTTCTGCGTCCCCCAGCATGACCAGGGCTCTGTGGCATTCAAGGTCAATGTCCTCTGATTTGTGCAGGATCTCTTACCTTTGATTTGTCCGTGAGGGACTCTAAATACGAGTGGTTGCCATATGGTACAAGACGGTATCTGAAAGGAGATACGATTCACAGGCAGATGAGTCTAACTGTCTTTATCCGGGTCGTAAGTGAAATGTGTATTATATTGCATATACCTTTGAAACTTCAGGCCCATTTTGTTAGCAAGGGCATGTAGCAACAGCACAGTCTGCCCCCAGGCAGCATTGATCTCATTCCATTCTACAGGAACGCTGGGGAGACGGCCAAGTCTGAAGTTATTTATTGTGCCAAACTGACCACTGTGCCTGTGATAAGAGGAATTATAAATAAGCACACTGGGGCAGGAACAGCTTCTAGCATGCTAACCAAACAAAGGCCACGTACTAACAGTTACAGAATGCACACTGCTAGCCAAGCAAAAGGAGCATTTGGGGGCTCTGGTTAAAAAGTGTATGTAAATACTAACCATTTGTTCTCTTTTTATGACAGAGTTCATTTAAAAAAAAAAAAAACAACAAAAAAAAACAAAACTCAAAAAACCCCACCCAAACCCCTCAAGCTATCTGCTCTGTAAAGCCTGACATTAGAGCATTACTATTGCCTAGCACAGTAGGTCCCGGTTCATTAACAGGGTTAGTGAAAGAGCCATTTCACAGTCTACTTGGAGATCTGCACAGCATCGCAAACCTCTCTCAGCTGACACTGTTGGGAGCAGTGACCAGCTGCTTTGTTGTGGGGTAACTATGAATTGACTAGCACCTTTCCTGTCAAACGCAGTATTACTTAAACGGCCCTACATTGCAGATTCTTAGCAAACTGACACAATATTCCAGTGTCTACATTACCAGATGTGAAAGGTTGCATTGAACACATTGGTTTTCTTTAGTTTATCCAGTTGCATCTGGGCATAGCGCATTTGGTTGTCCACGCTTTTCAGCTCATCATCTAGCTCCAGCTGTTGCCTCTTGAATTCACAGTATTCTTTCTGATACCTTTTAATAAAAGCAAGATAAGAAATGCTAAGTGCAGGCTTTTACAGAAAAGTGATTGCTCACACGGTATACTAGGTTTTTTTGGTCTAGCCAACTTCAATTTTGCAAAGAACAAGCCACTTGCATTTGGGCATTATAATGTGGAGAAACCTGTAAATCTCATTTATCTGTTACCTAAAATCCCTGCCATAAACTGCAGTTCACTCACTGAGCTTCTTCCTGCTCCAGCCGCTCTGCCTCTGCCCTGACTCTCTCGAAGTCTTCAGCCACAATCTTGCGGTTCTTCTCAACGTCCTCTAGCTCCCGAATCAGTTGCTCTTCCTCCAGGGCAAGTTCTTTCAGTTCTGTTTGCAGTTTCTCCTTATCATCCTCGTTCATTTGTTCCAGTATCTCCAGACATCTCCTAAGGAGAGTGACAGGATTACCAAAACAGGGATCCTGGGAAAGCCCCCGCCAACAGTCCCTGATTCCGTGACAGCCTGCGCACATGAGCAGAGGTGCAAACAGGGACTCTGATCTCACGTGCACCTCTCGTTAATCCCGAGCTCTCCGCATTGATCCTGCACCGTGAGTCAGGAACGCAGACAGGAGAACAGGGGAGCAAGATGGTGACCGAGGGTCTGTTACTGCCTGTCAGTAACCGTCTCTGTGAAGCCCTTGACCGCACTGGAACGCTGCCACACAGGCACCATGGGCAGGTGGCATCAGTCGTTCTGATGGGCTCACAGACTTCAGCGGGAGAAGCTCTACACCACAGGACTCTCAAAAATAAAATTTTCATCTCATTCAGGCAAAGAAAACCAAGCGCTGAAGTCAGGGACATCTCTTACTGATCACAGAAAGCCGGATCAAGGCTGTGTTCTTTCCCTAGGCTTCAAGCTAAAGCAGCTCGGTCTCAGGTCACCTCCGGATCACTCACTTGTAGTTCTGGCACTCGTTCTCTGTGATGTTAAGCTGTGTGTCTAGTTGGTCTAGCAGAGTGTCTGTGCATTCCTCGCACAGAGGGTGATCCACATCTGTCTGCCCAGACATAATGTCAAAGAGGTCACCGGTGACCTGCAGGAAGAGCTCACCGTTAGTTCAGGTGGAGCCGCAGGCAGCTGCCGGCTGGTTTTCAGCAGATGGGCTTGTGCTTCTTCAATTGGCAAAGCATTTTCTGCAGGTCAAATCTTCATTTAAAATAAGCCAGCTTTACTGAACTACTCACCAACAAAAATACTGGAAGGCCAGTGCTACAGGCAACTTTGCAGTTTAATCTTGCAGAGCATCTAGAAAAACTGATGCTCTGTTCAAAAGTATCTGAGTTTACCAGCTCACGTAAAACTTGCCTTCAGTCTCCGGCTGAGGTTTTCCATCGTGCCGCCATCTGAGGCCTCTCCGATCAGCGTGAAACTGTTGGCGCTTTCTGTTGACATCATTCTTGGAAAGAATTTTATTGAGAGTTGAGTGCCAAGGGTCTAGGGGAGCCAGCTCTAGTGCTAGACTTAAATCTGAGACTAGTTCAAGATCAGAAAGGAAGAACACACAAGAGGTACTTGCAGGACGGGGGAGCCTGCATTTCAGAAGCATGCTAGTGGGACAATGTTTTGTGTTAACCCATAGCTAATAAGCAGCGTCCCAAACGCTGTGCATTTACGTACATTCAACCGACTGCACCGCTGCCTGCTGAGGAGCCCAAGGGCCACGGGGATCCCTCGGGGGGAGCTCTCTCAGGGGGTCACACGAGACAGGTTCTTAAGCGCGACTCTAGGAGTGCCCCTCCGGCAGCGGTGACGGCCCGCGGGGGACCCTTCCCCGGGCAGCTCCTCAGCGCCGGCCCGGGCTGCCCGGAGGAAGCTGCCGGGGGCCGCGCGGGCCCCGCCCGCGGCCGGGCTCCGAGCTGGGGCAGGGCTGGCGGCAGGCGGGGCGGGAGCGCGGCGGCGGCCGTACCTGGCTGGCGGGATAAACCTCCTGGACACGCCATCCTGCCGGTTCTCCGCGAAGGCCTCCTGCGGGGCAAGGGGACGCCGTCACCGGGAGCCCGGGGGGCCCGCCGCCGCGCCCCGCCGCGCCCGACCCTGCCGTACCTCCGTCAGGGCGTTCTCCTCTTCGTGCGCGTCCCCGGGCCGGGCAGGGGCGGCGGTCAGCAGCGGGGCTGCGGGAGAGGAGGCGTCACCCGGGCCCGGGGCTAGGCCCCCGCCCCGGCCCCCCACCTCCCGCCCCGCCGGTACCGGTGAGCTCCTGGATGGTGAGGCGGTCGAGGATCTTGAAGGAGGTGTCGAGCTTCAGCGGCTGGCTGCAGCGCTGGCAGACGAAGCTGACCTGCGTGGTGCAGGCAGGCGGCCGGCTCCCCTCCATGCCGCCGCTCAGCCCCGCGCCCGCTCCGCCATCGCCGCGCGACGGATGTGACGCACGCGGCAGGGCACGGTCCTGGCAGGGGTGTAGAGGACGCGGCGGCCATTTTCTCTCACCTCGCCTCGCCTCGCCCGGGACGGCCGTGTGAGCGGCCAGGACCCGGCGGCGCCTGCGCGCGGGGGGAGGGTCACGCGGGCGGCGGGCGCGCGCGGCATTGGCGGGCGCGCCGCGTGAGGTCAGTTCCGGTGGCGGCGACGCCGGTGGTGGGGCAGGCGGCAGCGCGGCCCCGCGCCAGAGCGAGACCCGGACCCGCCCGCCGCCGCCATGGCCTCGCTGCTCAAGGTGGACCCGGAGGTGAAGCTCAAGGTGCGCCCTCCGCTTGGCCCGCCCCGCCGCCGCCCCCGCGGCCCGCCGCCTCGCGGCCCCGTCGGGCTGGGCTGGGGCCGGCCCGGGCCTCGGGGCGGGGCGGGCTCGGGGCCGCCCCGGGGCGCCGCCCGGCCGTCTCGCCCCGGCCGTTGGTCGCGCGGCCGCCGAGCGCAGCCCGCCCGCCCGCCCGCCCGCGCGGTCCGACCGCCTGGCTCTGCCCCCCGGCGCCGCCGCCCCCGCGCGCCCGGCCGCCGCTGCACCGCGGCTCGGCAAGAGCGCCGGGAGGGCGGGGACGGGGCTGCTCTGCGGCCGCCCCCGAGCGGTTCCCTGGCGAAGGGTGGCCGCCGGCCCAGGCACGGGCTGCGCGTGTCCGGCACGGTGGATCTTGCTCTCCGCCCCGTGCCGCAGCCAGCCCGGGCGGGAGCTGCTCGGTTTTCCGTTCCCCCACATCGCTCTGCGCCTTCGCCGGTCCTTTTGAGTCCAGCCCGTGCAGGCGAGGCGGACAGGGAACTGCTTCTGGCGTCCTCTGGCAGCTACCACTCAGTGTTTATAGGCTCTTCCAGCTCTCAGATGTGTCTCGCGAGGACGAGAGCTGTACCTGGAGAGATCCAGGGTTCCGGCTGTGGCTGAACTCCACAGCTGCAGGGCGCAGTGCGTGGCCTGCGCTGAGCCCCATTTTTTGAGAGTGGCGCTGAACTGTTGCTTTTTTCCTTCTGCAGGTTGACTCCTTCAGGGAGCGGATTACGAGTGAGGTGAGTATCCCTCTGTTGCTGCCTAGAACGTGATAGGACAGGAAAGAAGCCGTTCGGCCGTATCTTTCTGACAGACTCGATTGCGATTTGAGCCTCTCCTGGAAGCTTAGCAGCGCTCAGAGCTTCAGTCACCAAGTGGAGTGAGGTTATGTAGCCTCATGGCTCTCCTGGCATCTTCTCACCTTGGTTTAGTGTGACGGTTGGCAGCAGGCAGAACTTGTGTTCTCTCCTGTTTCCTGCGTTTGGACAGTTGATTTCCCTGGTGTTCTTGCCTGCTAGCGGGAGCCTTGCCGTGTTGTTTCACATCTGTTCTTTCTCTCTCAGGCTGAAGACCTGGTGGCAAACTTTTTCCCAAAGAAGCTGTTAGAACTTGATGGGTTCCTTAAGGTAAGATATATGTTGTCTTCTGTATCCTTTTTCATTTTCAAGCTACATGTTGAAAATGACGTGGCAGGTCTCGTCCTGTGTATTTTCTTGTGTATTTCACCTTGTTACAAAGACACGAAGCAGTGGCTCGGTTGCTTGTGTGCATTTGAGTGCTGTTAGCTCTAGAGGGGGTGCTTCCTTTTTCAGTTTTCTTTGTGTGATCACCACGTTTATCTTTCTTGCATATTCGGCAACTTTGGGCTGTCCTTCGCAATGCTGTGGTCTCACAGGGACTCCAGTGTTGCAGACAGTTGATAGCTTTGATCACTGTCTGGAGCTGGCATGCTGTTCTTGGGTGGAGGGAGGTCTTGTCACAGGCCTATTGTTAAGACTTTTTTTTCATTCATCCTTATTTTATGGTTGGATAAGAGGGAGGTCTGAATCTTTTGTCTTCTCATTGTGTTTGGTGTGACAGAATTTGTTAGTTCACAATTAAATAACAAATCTGCTTTATTTTCCAGGAGCCTATCCTGAATATTCATGATCTCACTCAGATCCATTCGGACATGAACCTCCCAGTGCCTGACCCAATTCTTCTCACAAACAGCCATGATGGACTGGACGGGGTAAGGTTACTCTCTTGGCTGTGATTCCTACTTCCGTTAATTAAAACTGCATGGCTTGCTCTGTGCTGGAGTAGGATATTCTTATTTAATAACAGGCTATGGCTCTCCCAAAGGCTTTAGGAATTGGTCTCTCGAGCCTGGGAAGTCTGCTGGAGGTAACGCTGTGCTCTGCAGTCCTCCTTTGTTTTTAAAGAAGGATGCGTAGAAACCAGGAGCGTAGCAGAGGCTCTAAAGTTTTCCTTATTTCCTTTGCAACACTGTTACAGCTTACAGCTTACGACTAGTTTGTGAGTAAAACATTTTGTATGTTTTAGCCAAATATGAAAAAGAGGAAGCTGGAAGACCGCGAAGAGACCTTTCAGGGTAAGAGTCCCCAAGTCTCTTGTGTTGCTGCCTGCCCCCTGAACCAGCGCACCATGCCTTAGGGGTGTGAAATCACGTGAACCCCACTTGCCCTGTCCTGACAGCAGCTGCTGCTCATGCAGGCTTGTCCCCGCAACCTCTCAGAGGCTGACCTATGGATGTTCTGTTGTGGAGGAGTCAGGTTCCAGCTCTCAGAAGTATAATTAGGACTTCTCTGATAGACATAAGTAGTACTTGCTTGAGCTTGGCCTGCTGACAGAGGCAGCTGATCTCCCTGTGGCTCTGTGCTGAAAGCTCTCCTTGTCTGGAGGAAGATACCAGGCTTTGGATTAAGCTGAGGCAGAAACAGCTCATACACGTGCATCAGGAAAATCCTTTGTGCCTAGCCTCAGCAGCCTAGAGCTCTTCAGCTCTCGTCTCTGCACTGTGTTTTCTCTTTTCCTTCCTTTGTGGTAATCACTGTTATCCCATGTCAAATTTCCCGTTCCCCGCAGGTTAGCTATAGCCTGGCTCAGTGTCCACTACTAGCCTTTGCGGGAGATAAGACGCTCAGGTGGACCTTCGGTCTGATCCCCTGGCACAGCCGTTCCTATGTGTTGCTGATGCAAGGTGTTTTTCTCCTCTGTGGCTAGGTACCAAAGTGTTTGTGATGCCCAATGGGATGCTGAAGAGCAACCAGCAGCTGGTGGACATCATTGAGAAAGTGAAACCAGAAATCAGGCTGCTTATTGAGAAGTGTAATACGGTGGGTATGAGCGCTGGAGCAAGTGGAGACAGTAGGATGCTTTTGCTCCTGGAGAGGCAAAGCTGCTCTGAGTGGAAGGAGCAGGCCCCTCTGTATTATGTAGATGAGGAAAGGCAGGATTTGTATTAGAGTGTCTAAAAGTAGCTGGGAGGTGGGTTTAAGGAAATAATGTTTTTCTGAGCCCTTGGGGAGCTCTGTAGTTCACCTTCTGAAGGAGGATGATGTCTGTTATGCAGGCTCCTTCCTTGAGGCTTTTCTTCACTCTCCTTTTGCACAGTCACAGACACCTGCTGAGACCTTCTGTGGCACAGTCAGGAAAGCTTCCCATGGGAAGCTGTGCGTGTGCTGGCTTGTGTGGCATCCCGGCCATGTGGGAAATGATCTCCTCAGAAGTGTTGCATGAGCATGAAGGACCTGCAGTTTATCATGAACTGCATGGCAAAGGCAGGGTCCTGGGGGGCTTTTGGTAAAACTTCTGAGAGAGGTCTCTGTGGAGATTTTGGCGTTGATCAGTGTTATCATCTTTCCACCACAGGTGAAAATGTGGGTGCAGCTTCTCATCCCCAGGATAGAAGATGGAAACAACTTTGGTGTTTCTATTCAGGTAAGGCACCACGGGGTCTATGTCCTGCTGTAGGGGAGAGCTCTGCTCCAGGGACATGGATCTCTTGGGTTCCTCTGAATCTTTCATTTGATGGTATCCAGCAGCTGCAGTCATGGGGTTGGTTTAGGTTTTAAAACGCAAACCTGAGCTTGATGTGGCACTGCTGAGACATGTTGCTTTCAGAGCCCTGAAGGCCAGCTGCAGTCTCATGAAGCTAATGGCTTCCTTGTCTTCCCTGCAGGAGGAAACAGTTGCTGAGCTTCGAACTGTGGAGAGTGAGGCAGCGTCCTACCTGGACCAGATTTCTAGGTAGGCATGCAAGAACAAGCCTCTTTTTTTGGGATCATCTTGGGAAAAGTAAAGTGCTTGGGGAAGGTCCCCCAGCTTTTCCAGGGCAGCTTGGGCCTGAAAAAAATCTTGCTGCTATTTATCTGACCTTTAGTCTCTCCCTTTTCCTACCAGATATTACATCACAAGAGCAAAGCTGGTTTCCAAAATAGCTAAGTACCCTCACGTGGTAAGTAAATGGGAAAGTGGAGATTTACATGTTACATGCTGCTGCTTTTTGGGACTCTTTGGGCCACTTCATCACGTCCTTTTTGAGCTGAGGGTTCTGGGGGAAAAGGGGGGATTGTACAAGGATGCAGGACATTTGCGTTAGAGGAATGCAAGCTGAAGGGGGGGATTCCTTTGTAAAAGGTAGGACCTTCACTTGCTGTATAGGAGGCACAGCTGAGCTCAGGCCACTCAGCCATGCGTCTGCTCTCTGTAGGAGGACTACCGCCGCACAGTGACAGAGATCGATGAGAAGGAGTACATTAGTCTGCGCCTGATCATTTCAGAGCTGAGGAATCAATAYGTAAGTGAAAAAAAGGAGCTCGCGCTGGCTCCCTGCACAGCAGTGGAGAGCGCCCTTTTGACCCTGCTGCTGCTCTCCCCTTTCCCTATGAGTACACCTAGTCCTGGCAAGAAGCCTGTCTCCTCCACACTCCGCTTTGGCTCTAACGAGAGGAGCTGACTGTTGCTTCTCTACCATCTCCTAGAGATGCAGGTGTTTCCCAACTGAACGTTCACAGGAATCTAGCACAAAATATTCCTTCCACCTCTGTGGGAGCCTGTGATCCTAAACTCTTCATGCAGTACAAGCCATTCCTGGGGTCTGTAAAGAAATCTTCTCTTTTTGGCGCTACATGCAGTGGCTTCTGTAAAGTCTGGAAAGAAGCCCGTATCTTAACTAGGTGTGTGATTGCATGCAGGGGTTGAGGGTGGTGCCAAGGTGAGCTGTGCTGCTGTTTTAGCCAGTGCTCATTGTGAAAGCTGAACACTGGATGACTTCATCCTTCTTGTCTGAGTCCTGTTCTCCCTTTTTGCAGGTCACTTTGCATGACATGATCCTTAAAAACATTGAGAAGATCAAGAGGCCTCGGAGCAGCAATGCTGAGACCCTCTATTAAGTGTCAACGTTTGAACTTGAGAACTGTTCAGTCAACTAAAGACCGTCATTGCCTTGGTTTGTTACGTGACTATCGAGATGGGAAACTGGCTGGAAATAGTATCGCATTCTTAGTTAAACTCTAAAGAAATTCTCGCCTAGTTTTGTGATTGGTTTTGTTCAGGTCTCAGGAGCTCTCCCTCCCTCTAGTAACTGGTAATGAGAAGGCCGTGCTGCTTTGGGGTGCCCTAGAGGCTACTGCAGAGCGAGAGCACCAGCCAGGCAGGAACATTCCTTCATGCCTTTCTTCCTACCTGAGTAGGAATGACACTAGAGACCAAGCCCTCGTCCTGTCCCATCTCTTGGTTGGAGGCTTCACTGGGGTCTCTGGGAATGGGGCAGACAGTCTTCAGCACGAGAGCAAGCCCAGGTGGTGGTGCAGTGGTGGAGAAGCTCGCTCTGTTCACTGCTGGCTGTAGCTGGGCCCCTCTGCTGCCAGTGCTCTGCACTGACCAATCGCAAAGACAGGGGAACCTGCCCCTTCTGGGCTGGTGGCAGCAGCCGCGCTCCAGTGCCGCTGAGCGGTCTGCACTCCTTTTCTGGCTCTCTTCTGACTCCGTAGAGCCTGTCCTGTCTGTCTCTGCCTTGTCAGTTCTGGCTACGTCAGTGCAGAGCACAAGGTGGTGCTTGAAACTAGGGCTGGTTGCTCTCCTGGCTGGTCGTGAGCTCAGGTGGCTTCTGCTCCTGTTTGCGATTTGACTAGAGCCACTTTCTTGGCTAAACCCAACGTTACTTCACATATGTCCTAGTGCCCCTTCAGCATGAGATGCTTTTCTCCAGGCTGAGAGAAGGGAGGGGCCGGAGGTCCGATACTAAAGTCCTGATAGTCTCCGCACGTGGTCAGTCTGAGACCCACTGTCTCCTGGCAGTGTTCCCTGCTGCCTGGGCAGAGCAGGCCAGCTGCGACAGTCGGTGCTTGGGGGTGAGGATGGCTGATACCCACCCGGTACCATTGCAGACCTTGTAGTCTTTCCCCTGCAAAGGGCACGCTCGTGTGCCTGGTGACTCCTCTAAGCCACTGGAACGTTTCATGGTCCATTACAAACCCCTTTGGAAATGACTGGTTGTGTTGCGTCAGTTTTTGTGTGTGGCAAGTGGGCCCATAACGCTGCAGGCTCCAAAATTTTCCTATTTATAGTATTTCTACTTAAGTCCCTTATTCAGGGAACTTGAAATCATTTGTTTCAGGAACCTTGCTGTTTCCTGGGTCTTGCTGTTACACCCGTATATTCTTATTGTGCAGTAGCCTTAATAGTTGTGTTAACCTCATTGTAACAACAGTGACAAATGGAATGAACTTTCTCCCCTTCTTTTTTCACTTTGTTTTTGTTTCTTCTGCTTCCACATCTAAGAGCCATGTTGTCTCTTGCTGGTTTCCCAGGGATTTGCCCAGAGTGTGGAGGGCCACTGGCCCTTGCTATAGACTCTTCTGTTGTTGTTTGTAGTAAGTCAACTCTTAGTCTTCCCACTAATAAATATTCAGTAACAAACCAACTGCATTCTAGCTGCTGTCTGGGAGCAGCACTTCCCCTTGTGTTTCTTTGTATTGATTCCTTTTAATTTGTTCGGCTCTCTTTGCCAGATGAAAGTATGTAAACTTTTACCATGTCAAGAAATTAAAATAAGGTACTTGGAATTCTTTTAAGGTAGCCCCTTGTGTGTGATACTGAGCTCTTAGGCTGTGCAGTATTAACATCTGTTCTGGTCCTGCCTTTCTCACATCCAGTTGCTCCTTCCCTGCATTCTCCTCATTCCTCTTTTTGACTGTGTTGTAAACTGCTATGCACTGCTTTGTAGGTTGTTTCTATTCCTTTAGCATGCCTTACATCAGGCCCACGGTCTTGGGTTAAATGTCCTCTGTCCCGTCTCAACCCAGTGTGYGGGACGGGCCATCTCGGTTAAAACAGGCATGAGATTTGCGTGGTGTTTCTCTGAGAGTCTGCAGCCTGCTCCATGGCTACTCCTGCACCTCTGCCAAGCAGGTGTCTGCAGCACTGTCCTGGGGCAGGCGCCTGGATGCCATGCCTGGTGCGTGCGTTCGGTGCATGGTCCGTTACTCCCTTAGCTGCTCCATGCACGTGGTACCAAAGGAAACGCAGGCCGCCCTGCAAATCCCCTAGCCAAAGCATCCTCTGCTCTCCCCAGGGGATTGTCCTTGTTCTTGTTGCGCTTCCTCCTGTCTCTGCTGCACCACACCCAGGGTGCAGAGACCTCTCCAATGGCACTCCTGTTCCCTAAGCGTCCTGTCCCCCAGCCGCTGGAGTGCAGGCCCCTCCGTGAGCCTGCCCCCCGGGACAGGCAGGGCTCGGCGCCTGGCCCGGGCTCGGCCGCCCTTCCCGGCCGGGATGCCGCTAGGTGGGGCCCGTGCCCAGCCCCAGGAGCGGCTGCAGCAGACCAGGACTCCTGCCTGGCACGTCCAGCCTCGAAATCTTCAGCTGCTGAGAAGCAGGAGCAGCCGTTTGCGGACAGACGCTTCCTGCCTCCCGCAGGGCCGCCTGCCCCACGGTGCTTCCTGCGGTGTGGGAAAGTCCTGCTGGTGCCCGAGCTGCTCCGGGGAAGGTGGGAGTCGAACTGGAAACAGGTCGCTTGGGGGCCGAGGCAGCTGGAGCCAGAGCTCAAAGGAAGGACTGTTGCTGGCAGGACTCGATGTGGTGCAGCAGGAGGGGTTCCTCCTCGCCACAGCCAGAGGAAGCTGAACTCCCAGGAGGCCTGCGCCAGCAGTCCTGTGGAAGGACAGCACATCCAGGACAGTTGTCTTGGCAGGTGTTGGCAGGGAGCGTGGTTCATCCGCAGGAGCAGGGGAGGGTTTGTTGTCCGTGATCTTCACCCCTCAGTCTCAGCGCAGTGGTTTCTGCTTTGCTCTCTGGGAGAAGTGGCAGCGTGCCGTCAGGGCTCCAATTCACAGCTTCTTGAGACATCCCAGCTTATATGCAGTGACCGTTAAAACTTTGAGAGGAGAATAAAGGCACAGCAGTTGTGTGCAGACGCTAACGCTGCCAGAAACGCAGCTGGCATGGGTAAGGGTCAAGCAATTTCCACCCTTCTGTTTTACACAACCTGTCCCTATGAGATGAGAGAATGGGAGTGGGAGTTTTCCAAAGTCTGAGGTCTGGCTTGGGGTATGCTTAAGACTTGCCTGTGTCAGGGGAGTTGGCAAGGGGTTTTCTGTACCGTATTCTTTACCCAGCTGTCTGGCAGTCACTGACTCTGAGTTTCCCTGAGCCAAAAGCTGTCTGTCTCTGGTTTTGGTTTCTATAAATTTCAGAGACTATTTTTTGCCACCTCTACCTTTCTGTGTGAGCGAAAAACAGCAAACTCCTCTCTTCCTTGCTTTGTTTGGGAGACATGGACAATTTAGCAAATATAAGATGTACTGATGGACAGTACGTAAAAGCAACCATGTAGCCAAAATAAACATCAGTAGGATGTGAATTCTCCATATTAGGTGTGGGACAGAGCGATGGGCTAATCAGACTGAGGAGCTGAGTTGTGGGAAGAGGTATGTGAACCAAACAGGTCATAAACAAGTTATGCTGCTGTGAGACCTGTAATTTTTTAAATTCTAGGTTAGCTTTAAGCTGCTTCAGGCTTCTTTTGGAGAAGGTACACAAGCAATTCAGTGGTATGTGTGGCCCTTAAAGATCCCTGGTCGCTTTTCATCAGTAAGGTATTGACACAGGTTTCCTGACTCTGCAGGCTCAGTTAATTACTCTGCTTCCTGAAATTTCTACTGCAAGATGGAGGTGGATTTAGGACTGTTCTGTTTATTCTGAAACAGAGTTCCCAGAAAGTGCAGGCTGATTCTTGTGTTGCTTGTAATAGGCTTTAAAAGTCTGAGCTTGAAAAGTACAGCAGAAATGGACAGTATTAAATAATGTGGTATTAAACATGGCATCCATGGCACATATCTGGGGCCACACATAGCGGGGCAGAGGCAGCACAGAAAGCTTCGTTTGTGTCATCTGTATCCTGCAGACCTGGGGTGTGTGCTGTGGGTTGGTTTGTCGTGGGGATGTCATTACAGGTTAGGATTTCTCTTTTTTTCCAAACACCCAACATGCACAGAACTAAGAATGTTCCCCCACCTTATTTTCAGACATCTCCCAGGCAAGCTGCAGGGTTGAGTTGTGATTTGTGGGGCAGTAAGGCCTGTGAAGTTTGTCCAGTTCTCTTAAACTACTGCTGTGCTGCTTAGAAAATGACCATCCATAATTGCAGCCTGTGCCTTGACTTTAGGGACTTGGGATGCAAAAACAAGAGGCAAAGTCAAAACTGAATGATCTGCTCTTTTTGTACTTCTTTAAGGAAATGTCAATGTGAGCATTGTGCATGCAGCCTCAGAGGTTCGTGCAGCAGTCTCGTCTCAGCTGCGTAGGTGCGTGTTGCAGCAGAACGCTTGTTGAATTCCTGGGAGGCAAGAGGTATGTCCTGCCTCTGCTCTAAACCTTAACTGGGGCAACAGCGCTTCCTCTCTGCACTCTGAGTGAAACGGATACCGTGTTCTAGGCTTACACCAAAAGGGAATTTTTCTTTCAAGCCTAACCCCAAGTAATCCTCAAAGTGTTGTTGACTTCATAGATTGAAAGACTGACTTGGAAGTCAGCGCTTCTTTGCTTAATTTGGGGCTACTCAGAGGCATCTGATTCTGCCACTGGAGGCCAGTTGAAAATTGACGAGAGCAGGGTACCTCTGAAACCTGTAGCTGTTGCATCCCGTGTAGCTAAGGCTCTCTTCTCATTTGTCTCCCCATTGCTTGTGTCCATGCCACAGAGTGAGCCCACCTCTTCTGGCACAGCGGACATGTGAATTGACTGCTGTGGCTCTGCAGGCTTTGCTGGTGCAATGGCCAGTGAGGCAGCGATGATGCGTGCTGGCACGGAGTGGATGTGCGTGTCCCTGATCTGCACAGCTGCAGCCTGGGCTAAAGAAGGCTGAGGCTGCCAGTGGTGGTGAGGATAATGGAGTGTGTCCTATGGCAACGTGGCCTTCTGCCTACCAGCGTGGTGTCTGGTAAGCACGGCCGGAGGACCGCGGAGGGGCTGAGTCCAGGGCAAGATCTGCTGCAGAGGAAGAACTGGAGGCCGTGCTGAGGCTGGGGAGGGCTGCTTCCCACCAGGAAACTCTGACGGGAGGAGGAAGAGAAGGCCAGGGTGAGGTGAGGTGAGGCTGGCAGCAGGAGTGGAAATGTTGGGTTTAATCTCCAGCCCTGGTTCCCTTGGATGCCTTGTGCTTCTCAGCACCATCTCAGGGACAGACAGGGATTGTAGCTAAAGCGGTGTGTTTTGTCTACCCCAAGCATCTGCTGCGTGGCAGGACGGAGCACCGAGTCCTGTTGTCTGGCCGCCTTGTTCTGCCAAGGCCTTTCAACAGTGCTGTGAGACCAGCAGAGACATCTTTGGTGGGGATGGCAGAGGGCAGTTGTCACAACCTTTGGTAGAAATTCTGGAGGTGGCTGCTCAGCCTGGGCAACTGTAGCCTGGCAGCACAGTGATAGTGGGCACTGCCATCGGCTGCCTGCTTGGATGCTGCAGGTTGGGGGTGGTTTTGTCCTTGAGGGAACTTCTTAGAAGCTGCACCTCAGTTTATCTTTGAATCGGAGGCTGAGACAAAAGCTGCATGATCTTGTTTCAGTGGAATGCTGGGGGATTAATCAGTTCATAACTGTTCAAAGGTGCAAACTAAGAGCTAGTTGTTCACAGCACATTGGGGCCTGAATCTCATCCTGAACTACATCTCTCCATGCCTGCCAAAGTTTTTCTACTACTACACAGACGGATGTGTTTTCAGCAAAGGCTTCCATGTGGAAGATTTAAAAAAATAAAATAAAAAGTAACTCCAAGCTTGGAATCATGCTGCCAGGGAGAATGTTTACAAGGAAGCAGCCTGATAAACAAGGAAATTTGGTGAGTTGCAAAGAGGTGAAATTCTACAGTGTGGCAACAATTCCCAGCTTGTCAGAGCCTCGCAGTAGTCCCAGCCACCTCAGGCTGACTACAGGATCTTCATTTTTACAGGCAGCCTCAGGAAGCTAGGTTGGACTGAAAAAGTAACAGAATTATGTGAATCTTGTCTGAGTCACTGACCCTGCATCTCCACTAGTTCTTTCAGGGCATTGCTCGTGGAGGAGGACAGAGAAGGCTGCAGCTGAGAGAGGAGATCTGCCCTTTCTGGTCACCACGAATTTCAGATCTCCTCCCCTAGCCTCTCCCAGTCTTTTGTACTTTCCATGCTAATCCATCCAGTGCAGTGTGAAGTGACAGAGGCAGCAGCTAGAAACCCTGCTCTGAAAGCTGCTGTGAATGCCTCAGGACCAGCAGCAGCATGCACATGAAAACTGTGCTCATCCTCCTCGTTCTGGCTTTAGCCACGATATTTGCTTTAGTCTGTGTGTTGCTGACCAGAGGAAGGGCCCTCAGCACCTGCCAGCACCAGCCCCCGGAGCAGGAGGACACCGATGACGGCCAGAGCCTGGTCTTTGCTGATCTGACACCYGAAGAGATGGTGCAAGTGGTGCAGTACCTGCAGGGAAACCTTGGGGTGCAGCTGGTTGACGCCTCGCGTGCAAAGCCCTCCGACAACTGCATCGCCTCCGTTGACGTGCAGGTCCCTGCCAAGGCAGAGGTGCTGCAGTTCCTGGATGGTGGGGGGGCTCGCCCCCCCCGGGAGGCGCTGGCTGTGCTGTACTTTGGCAACCAGCCAGACCCCAATGTCACCGAGTATGTGGTGGGTCCGCTGCCGATGCCAGCATATCACCGGGATGTCACGGTGCGGAAGTACGGGGGGAAGGTGCCGTACCACCGCAGACCGA
>JAYKAV010003465.1:2159907-2253274 GCA_035582835.1 Phoebastria nigripes
CTCTGAGGCGCCACTACTCCAACTTGCAGTCGCTCTACTACGGGGGGCTGGTCAACTCTGCTCTGGTCGTTCGGTCCATTACGACAGTGGGCAACTACGACTACGTGTGGGACTTCATCTTCTATCAGAACGGGGCCATCGAAGGCAAGGTCCAGGCCACGGGGTACGCAAGCTCATCCTTTCTCCATGGGGATGGTCTGAGATACGGCAATAGGGTTTGGGAGCACACGCTGGGTACGATACACACCCATTCCATCAACTATAAAGTGGACTTGGACGTGGGAGGTAGGTCTGGGTCTTCCTTTATTGTCTGCCATTATACTCGTAAACCCCAGAGCTTTGGGGGGATTGCCTCCTAGTCTGTAGAATCTCTAATAACTGACATCAGAACTCTGCTTTTTCACTCTCCTAACCTCTTCTTCCATTGCAAAATTGGTTTTCTATGTATAAAATAGTCTGTCAAGGTCATGGAGTTGAAGGCAGTGTGAATTGTCTGGGAGCAACGTGTTCAGCCCAGGGAAAGTATGAAAGGTAGCAGCTGAAAAATGTTTGTGTTTCCCTGAGGCCTCACGTCTGGCACGGTGAGTGTTGCCATAGGCATGGCCAGGCAGACAGGGAGACACAGCCCTGTCTGCAGGGCTGAAGGTGTGAGCCTGCTCTTGCTGCTCCTGATGCTGGTCTTGGTGCTCCTTGTAACTTGGGAAAGTCCTTTTTGTATCTCGACTGCCTAGTGTAAAGCAGGGCAGCTAGAGTGGTGCTCTGCAGGGCTGAGCTTGTGCAGCGCTCTCTCTGCTTCTCTTTTGAGGAAACACTTGTAAGYTGGATCCTGAGTCTCGGGCTGCAAAGCCGCTGCAGTGAGCCAGTGAATTCCCCTGCTCCTGCACAGAGTCACGGTTTTTGGCGGTGGATCCCTGTGGAGGGTTATTTGAGTCCAGGAGCAGCTCCTTCTGCACGGTCTGGCGGGCTGAGCAGTGAAGTGCTGGCATCCACCCTGGGAGACACAAGGATGCTCAGCCTGAAAGTACAACTTTGCTTCCCCTTAAAGGCCGTTCCAGTAACTGCAGTCTGGGAAGGTGCAAGAGCAGTGGTGGTGCTGGGGGCACAGACTGGCAGCATTAGGTTTCTGTTATTGAAACCTGCTCCTGTAAAAGGTAGGGGAGAAAATGTTTTACATCTGCACAGGAACAAAGAGATCGCAGGTAGGCAGTAGACTGCGTCTGTACCAGCCCGAGGAGAAATGCAGCTCCAGTAACCTGTGCTGTCTCCTCAATTGCGGGGAGTAATCGGAGAACTACGTACATCAAGCTGCAGCTGACTCCAGTGCAAGCATTCAGTCCCGGCACGTGTCCTCTCTTGTACCTGCCTGCGATGCAGTGGTTTGTGTGGCCTTGAAAGGTGCTGCTGCCGGCATTACTGTCAAAAAGAGGGCTGATACTGGTTCCCTTCCTGTAAGCAAGGCTCGAAAACATGCTAAAATACAGTTCCTGCATGGTGGCAAGGTCCTTTTCCGTGACTGCTGTGCCCCTCAGTTCCCTGCTCTGTTTACAGCCGCTGAGCCCTGGCTGCTGCAAAATGCTCTTGAGAAGAGTTGTGTAAAATCCCAGACTTGTTCCCCTTAGCGAGGGAGGGGAGCCCTGTCCCGAACAGCAGGGCTCAGGGCCATGCGGGGTGCTCAAGAGGTGCCCTGCAGGATCTCCACCTTCTGAGCGCAGGGAAGGCAAAACTGCAGCACAGCAAAAACGGGTCATCTCCCACACAGGTTTCTTGGATCCTGATCTGAGGCTGGTGTGGGACCTGCAGGGAAAAAGGGCAATTATTCCCTGGCTGGAAGTCAGAATGAAAACATAAGTTGCTAAATTAACATGATCGCAAGAGTGGTAAATTGATCCAGTGCTGTAGTGGTTTCAACCCCTGCCCAGCCCCTCCTGCCCATGCCTCAAACTGTCTCCACCAGAAGGGCGTGAAGCAGACCACAATCTCTGGAAAGCCATCGTCGGCTGTCGCTGACATATCGCTGCCGCCTCACGTGGGGCTGGGCACAGTGGGCCAGCCTTGCAGAAGCTGGTGGCCATGCATGACCAGCTGCCTCACCCCGCGGCGGGTTGGCCCCGGCACCCCAGCCCCCTGCTCGCTGCTTCCGAAGGGCTGCTCGCTGCTCTCCTCGCCAGGGAAGGTCCGTCGTGTGGTCAGGAGTACTGAACACTTCCCTGACAGTAACCATTTCTGTCCGTGACAGCTCTTGTCCAAGGATCCTGTCCGCTGGAGTGGGTTTGGGATGGCTGAAGGGGAACAGATGTGTCCTGTTAGTCGTCCTGCAGCCTCTGCTTTTCCTGGTGCAGCCGCTTCAGGTGCTGCCTGTTGCTTGCAGTTGCTGCCAGGGGTTCAGCGAGCACTGCCTGTTCTCACCAGGGAGCTTCCTCTCATCTCAGCCAGTATGCTGCAGCTGGAGCCAGGCTGGAGCTGCTGGGTCCCTTCCCTCAGGGTTGGGAGGGACTTGGAGGCGACAGAGAATGGCAACAGGGAGAACAGGCACATGGAGGTGCTGGGGAGCCGGCAGGTCTTGGGCTCTCCTGGAGTGCCAGCCTAGACCAGCCCTTCAGGGGAGCGGGGCTCGTCCCGGGGGACCGGGGTGCGGAAGGATTGGGGCTGGACAAGCCTGCCCCTGCGGCATCGCTGTGCTTCCACATGAGACAGGACAGGGTGTCCTGGGAGATGCTGGGAGAAGCAAAGGCCCCTTGGGCAGACCGAGGCCAGGGCTCTTCATGGTGTCACCCTGCAGCAGAGAAACCCATCAGTAGCTTGGGGAGTGAGTCAGGCACCGGCTCCCCAGCTGGCTTCCTCGGTGTGTCTGGGGTGGGGAGGAAACAGGCTGAACTGGCTGGGACCTGTGATCTCCTTTCGGAGTCCCATGCGAGCTCCAGGCTCCCTCCCCACCTCGCAAGTGACGCCTTTTACGCCCACGGTTGGCAAATGAATTAAGAGCCTGGCCTGCAGGTGAGGGACTTATTCTGGATGCTGCAGCCAAACCCCACATGCTGTCTCTGCACTCGGAGAGATGAACCCCAAACTTCCCTATGTTCTCCTTGTCGGGGCTGCGGTGATAATCTTCATTCTGTCCTGCATGCTCCTGAGCAGGGGGAGGCGATCACCCAGCTGTGAATCCCAGCCCCACATCGTGGAGAAGACAGGATCCACGAGCCAGAGCCTGGTCTTTGCTGATCTGACACCCGAAGAGATGGTGCAAGTGGTGCGGTACCTGCAGGGAAACCTTGGGGTGCAGCTGGTTGATGCCTCACGTGCAAAGCCCTCCGACAACTGCATCGCCTCCGTTGACGTGCAGGTCCCTGCCAAGGCAGAGGTGCTGCAGTTCCTGGATGGTGGGGGGGCTCGCCCCCCCCGGGAGGCGCTGGCTGTGCTGTACTTTGGGAACCAGCCAGACCCCAATGTCACCGAGTATGTGGTGGGTCCGCTGCCAATGCCGGCGTATCACCAGGACGTCACAGTGCAGAAGTACGGGGGGAAGGTGCCGTACCACCGCAGACCGATGCTGGGCAGTGAGTATGAGCAGGTGGGAGCATTCTTAGAGACAGTGGCATTTGCTGCAGCCCCGACCTTCCTGAAAGAAGTGTTTGAGTATGACGGCACCAATGTGGCATTTCAGACCACAGCTCCTCATGGGTTTCAGTCTGGAGACCGTAAGTCCTGGTTCATCGTGTTTCAGAACGTGAGTGGGTTCTTCGTGCACCCAGTGGGGCTGGAGGTGCTGGTGGACCACAGCAGCCTGGACATYTCCCGGTGGGTGGTGAGCAGGGTCTTCTACAATGGGCAGTACTACAGGGACATGGTTCAGCTGGAGAGCGCCTACGTGCAGGGTCGCATCAACGTGGAGAAGGTGAGGAAAGCGCCGCAGGATGGGGACTTCTCATCCATGAAGCCCCGAGCACCTTCGGCTGCGCTGTTCCCTTTGCAGTATGAACCCCAGGGTCCCCGCTACAGCGTCAGGAACAACCACGTCCTCTTCCAGGCCTGGAGCTTTGCCTTTGGGATGAGCGTGAACACGGGCCTGCGCCTGTTTGACATCCGACACAAGGGGGAGAGGGTTGCCTATGAAATCAGCGTCCAAGAGGCATTGTCAGTGTACGGCTCCAACTGCCCTGGAGGGATGTCAACGAGGTACATGGATGGGAGCTTTGGCATCGGGCGCTACACCTCCCCCTTGGTGCGAGGGGTCGACTGCCCCTATTTAGCGACGTACCTGGATGTGCACTACCTTGCTCATTCCCAGGTCTCTAGAATTAGTAAAAATGCCCTCTGCATTTTTGAGCAGAACCTGGGCTCCCCTCTGAGGCGCCACTACTCCAACTTGCAGTCGCTCTACTACGGGGGGCTGGTCAACTCTGCTCTGGTCGTTCGGTCCATTACGACAGTGGGCAACYAYGACTACGTGTGGGACTTCATCTTCTATCAGAACGGGGCCATCGAAGGCAAGGTCCAGGCCACGGGGTACGCAAGCTCATCCTTTCTCCATGGGGATGGTCTGAGATACGGCAATAGGGTTTGGGAGCACACTCTGGGTACGATACGCACCCATTCCATCAACTATAAAGTGGACTTGGACGTGGGAGGTAGGTCTGGGTCTTGTCTCTCCTTTGTGCCCTCCCTGAGTACTTTTAGACTCCCAAAAGTTGATATTTTTTGGTCCTTACACAGATTTTTCTTCCYGTACGTGGGGTAGGATAGTGTGCTGACACAGAGCTGCCTCCCTTCTGTTTTTAGAGCAGTGAAAAGCTGTTGTCCTACAGGGAGAGGTTCCCCCTCTGTCCCGTGCAGTTGCCCATAAGTGTTGTGCAGAGCTGCGGCTTCCTGGGCTGGGTAATGCCAGCACCGTCGTGTGCCCAGCCCGTGCCCCTAATGGGAAGGGGTCCTTCCCCTCCTGCCTGGGCAGACAGACCCAGCCCCGACCCTGCCCCATTGGCCTCCACGCCACTGGGGCTCTGCAGAAGTCAGGATTTTTCCCTCCGTGCCTCGCCCCTGTCCTGAGCCCCAAATGATAGTCAGAGTCGATCAAGCTGGTTTGTTGGGATGTGGTTTCCAGCTCACATTCCTACTTCCTACAGCTTTGTCGAGCTGTTCCTGCTGCTCGTGTGCGAGTGGGACCGGCAGCTGCCCTCTCCGTAGGGCTGTGGGCACAGCAGGCAGATGCTGGGCTGGCGGCCAGCTCTGAGCTTAGGGCTGTGCTGCGTTTTGCCAGGGGTACAAGGGGTCCTTTGCTCACAGCAGCAACGGGAGCGTCAGCTGCAGTTTTCTAGGTCTTCCCCTACCATTTATGCCACAAATCTGTCCTCACGCTCCTGCTGAAATTGCATTTGCTGCATGCTCCTACCATCTATTAAAAATTTCCCAACTTGCTTTTAATTGGGAAACGCAAATTTAAAGACTGTTCATGTGGTTTTAGGATGAGTTTTGTGTACTTAGGTAAAAATGGGGGATTGCAAAACTGCAAGAACAGGGAAAAGGCAGATGAAATCCATGTGTCACTGCTATCACTGGAAGGGAAAGTGTGGGGTTAGAAGTTTTGTTCACATCAGAAAAGGGAAGAAAATGAGCACGGTGACGGTTGCTGGGCGTAGATCCTCTTCCATGGGGCTCTGGCGCTGACCTCGATGGCAGCCCCAGGGCTCAGGCCCAAGGCGCTGCTCAAACCTTCCAGGATGGCCAGAGGTTCAGCTCTGAAATGGCCTTTATGCAAGCTGGAAACTCGCGTGGGGCTGAGGGGAGCGGAGCACGGGAGGGCGTTACACCATGTGCTCCGGCCGGCACGGGCAGCGGGTGCCGAGCACTGGTCCCTCTGCCAGAGCTGTGCTGGTGCTGGCCCTTGAGCACTCTCAGCCAGCTCTTTGCCGTCTTGTCGCCAGTTTTATTTGTTCTTGTGCCCCTCCTGTTGCTCTGAGCCTCTGGCTCATGACTCCTCTTTGTGGAAAGACCTGAACTGCGCAGCACTGCTCCAGTTTTGTGATGTGCAAATGTCTCGGAGCCTGGGCTCTTCCTAGTGCTTTCCAGC
The DNA here is from genome assembly GCA_035582835.1 of Phoebastria nigripes. Classification (NCBI taxonomy): domain Eukaryota; kingdom Metazoa; phylum Chordata; class Aves; order Procellariiformes; family Diomedeidae; genus Phoebastria; species Phoebastria nigripes. Next base: position 2,165,969 of record JAYKAV010003465.1, read on the forward strand.
TTGCAGGACGCATGCTGATGAGCACAAACACAGTCCCTGGGCCGTCAGGTGCTTGAGTTAATTAGACTGTGCTTGCACTGGGAACCAAACCTGTTCTTCTGCACTGGGACTCTCCCCCTCTTGTCTCTTGCAGAAGGGGAGAGTCCCCATGGATGGTGGTGTCTGCCACAGTGTGGTGTTGCCTGGGTCAGACAAACGTACAGTCATACAGCCATAGATAAAAGTACATGATGTACAGTCATGCTGCCATGGAGCTGCGGAATGGTAACTGCTCTCATGGGCAGGAGCTGGTGCTCAGGTCCTGGGGTGCAGGAAGGGAGGATGGGGAGAGCAAGCTCTGGCTGCAGTGATGTCTGTGGGGAACAGGGGACTGTGGGGATGTTCCTCAGCGACTTTGCTTTTGCTTCGCAGGGGTGAAAAACTCCCTGGTGGCCCACGACATGGCGTTTGAGATGGCGCGGGCTCCCTGGAGCCCAGAGCAGCAGATAGAGCGGCCACGACTCACCAAGAAAGTCCTGGACACGGAGGACCAGGCTGCCTTCCGGCTCCAGTCGAAGATGCCCAGATACATCTACTTTGCAGCAAACAGCAAAAACAAGTGGGGCCACCAGCGTGGTTACAGGATCCAGATCACCAGTTTTGCAGGGGACCATGTCCCCGAAGCCAGCTCCATGGAGAAGGCCATCAGCTGGGCAAGGTCAGGCTGCTCTGACTAGGACAGCAGGTTCTCAGAGATGCCCCCAGCCCCGCCGGCTGGGGAGGCATTGCATGGGTGTTCCTTGATGGGGAGGCACAGGGCAGATGCTCTCCTGGGCTGGGGTTACTCCGTAGGAGCAGGCTTGTGCTCTGCAGACTCTCTGGGGAGCTGGCTTTTAGCTCTGCCCTGCCCCAGGGGGCTGCTCCCGTCTCTTTTCTTGTCCTCAGGTACCAGCTGGCCGTCACCAGGCGGAAGGAGGAGGAGCCCACCAGCACTAGCATCTACAACCAGAACGACCCCTGGACACCCACCGTCGCCTTCGCCAACTTCATCAACAACGAGACCATCACCAATGAGGTGGGCCAGGGTACCCTGGGCTGGAGATGTAATACCCAGCCCCGGGCTGAGCGGGAGCCCCAGAGGTGCCCCAGAGGCCGAGCAACCCTGGCATCGCCCGCAGGACAGCGGGCTCAGCTGGGAGAGCAGCAGCCCCGGGGAATGAGGAAAGCGGGTTTGAGCATCCCCTTTTCTGTGTATCTGCTTGGTGCTTTGGTCAGAGTGCGTAGATCAGAGTGCAGAGCAGGAGCTCGTTTCTCCCTATGGAGAAATGCTGGCAAAATGTCAGGAAAATCTCTGCGAGGCCGGGGCTTGGCTGCAGGGGTCAGGGCAAGGGCCCTTCTGCTGGGTGGACGTCTGCGGCTGTGGCTGCGGGCAGGCCTCTGGAGAAGGGAGGGGATCTTTCCCAGGAGGGGGGAGCTCAGCATGTGGGAACGCAGCCAAGCTGGTGCCTGTGGAGGTCCCCTCCTGCTCTCCTGTAGCTTTCCAAGGCCCCTGCGCAGATTTCCGTCGCTCCTGCTCCAGGCTTCTGAAATAACTGCGGTCTTGTGGCTCCTCCCTGCCTAGGACCTCGTTGCCTGGATAACCGCTGGTTTCCTTCACATCCCGCACTCTGAGGATATTCCCAACACTGTGACGGTGGGAAACTCAGTTGGCTTTCTCCTGAGACCCTACAACTACTATGACCTGGACCCCTCCATATACTCGCACGATGGCGTGTTTTTCACCAGCGAGCAGGATTTCACGGCATGTGAAATCAACCCTATTGCATGCCTGCCCAAAACTGCCTCTTGTTTGCCAAACTTCCCCCCGTTCACCTATGATGGTTTCCAAAATATGAGCAGGCTTTAACGCTACCGAACGGTGTTAGGAGACACAGTCAGAGACACCAGGTTGACTGTTCTGTCTCAGATTTTCATTTTTTTAGTGGAGTTGTCTCAATTTCCAGTTGTGCTTCACTTTTCATCATTGCTTTTAAAATAGTGCTCTTTAAAAGGGAAGCATAATCTTCCTGGCATGATGGCAGATGGGAGTCTACGTTTTCTCTGTTAATTGCTGAATTGGAGTCTGTTGCAGGAAGAAAGTGAGGAGAAAATCCTGTTCCTCTGCTGTAGAAGCAAGTGCTGTGTAGTCCCTATCTCAGGTTAAAAAAAAGAAAATGATTCTGGTCCAGTGCTCTCTTGAGTGTCTCATTCTTACAACTTACAGCAGCGTCTGCTGGGGGGATGATGCTGGGCTCCGCTGTGTTTCTTGCCTCCACAAACCAGCCCAGCAGGAAGGCTCTGGGCACCCGACCAGGCATGGGGACTGTCCGGCCAGAGGGCAGGAGGCATGGGCTGGGGAGTCCTGGGGCTCTGGGGGGAGGACCGAGGTGGGTACTGGCACCGAGATCTGTGGGTGCTCAGGGTGAAGCTGGGGACAGAGCCAGGACCTGCTTGGGCTGCAGCTCTCGGGCACTCGCCACCGGGTGCCGGTGAGGGGAATGGAGGGGACTATTGCAGGGAGGGGTCTCACCGTCCCTGTGCCAGCACCATCCCCACGGGTGCCTCTGCGCAAACCAGCTGAACCTCAGCCCCGTGGGCAGCATGTGGGCCAGCTCAGCCCGTTGCACCCGATGCTGGCCAGGTTCACACAAGAGCCCTCCTCCAGGCTCAAGCCAGGATGCAGGAGCTGTGTGGCTGCTGACGGTGCAGCATGGCCAGTGCCGCTGCCCGTTTGCCAGGATGCTCGGTGGGCTCTGGAGACCTCATCCCTCTCCTCGCAGCCCCGTCTATGCCAGGACCTAGCCCAGGATCAGGAGGTGCCTTTGCGGGGGTGACGAACAGCTGTCCCCTCCCTCCCGGCTGCAGGACTGGTGCCTTCCCATGCGTGGGGTCATTGGCAGCAGCGTGCGATGCTGCCATGTCTCTGCGCAGGCTGTAGAGGGCATTGCTGGCGACGGCAGGGCCGTGGCAGGATGGGGCCACAATGCTGTGCTCAGCAGTGCTCTGCACAGAGGAGCATCGTCCTTGCAGTCTCTGCTGCCTGCCTGGCTGTTTGCATCTGCAGGGTAAGGAGAAGGAGGTGCAGGGAGATGCATTTATTTCCCCCAAGTGACTGGATCTGTCCTCTCCCAAGGTCTGCAGCATAGCATGTGGGACAAGAGGGGAAGACAGATGCAAAAGCATTAAGTTTACTTAAATTTATGACCCACTGGGGGAAGCAAAGCAAAGTTGCCTTTTATGGTTCCCAGCAAATCCTGGGCATGTCTGAGAACATCCCCCTGCACCCTCCCTGCGAGCTCCTCCGGGCTGTTCCCTGTTGAAAAAATGAGGGGAAAAACCAAACCCAACCAAACCCAGCCCCTTCTGTCGGCGGGTCACTCGGAGGATTCTGCAGCTGGAAACCCGCCCTGCTGGACTGCGGGAGCTCTCAGTGCCTCAGCAGACATGAATGTGAAAACAGTGCTCATCCTCCTTGTTCTGGCTTTAGCCATGATACTTGCTTTAGTCTGTGTGTTGCTGACCAGAGGAAGGGCCCTCAGCACCTGCCAGCACCAGCCCCCGGAGCAGGAGGACACCGATGACGGCCAGAGCCTGGTCTTTGCTGATCTGACACCTGAAGAGATGGTGCAAGTGGTGCAGTACCTGCAGGGAAACCTTGGGGTGCAGCTGGTTGACGCCTCGCGTGCAAAGCCCTCCGACAACTGCATCGCCTCCGTTGACGTGCAGGTCCCTGCCAAGGCAGAGGTGCTGCGGTTCTTGGATGGTGGGGGGGCTCGCCCCCCCCCCGGGAGGCGCTGGCTGTGCTGTACTTTGGCAACCAGCCAGACCCCAACATCACCGAGTATGTGGTGGGTCCACTGCCGATGCTGGCATATCACCGGGATGTCACAGTGCAGAAATATGGGGGGAAGGTGTCATACCACCACAGACCCGCTACCAGCAAGGAGTACGTCGATATCAATGCCCTCATCCAGTGGGAGCTGAGAAAGGCATCGCGCTTCTTTGCTGCGTGCTGCGAGTCTGACAGGACCGACCTGGCCATCCTCACAACAGCCCCGTGGGGCTTCAAGGCCGGTGACTGCGCAACCTGGTCTGTCCTCTTCCACGGCGTAGCCGGTACCAGCTACTACCTCTCACCAGTGGGACTGGAGGTGCTGGTGGAGCACAGGGACCTCCACATCTCCCGCTGGTGGCTGCGCAAGTCTTCTACAATGGCCRGTACTTTGCCAGCACGGGGGATCTGGAGGATGTGTTTGTGGCCAACTTGCTGGAGGTTGTCAGGATTGAGAAGCCCCAGGCTGAAGCAGTGATAGGCTCAATGAGACCCAGGCGCCCGCCTGGCTCCCCAGGGCTGCTGCAGTACGAGCCCCAGGGTCCCCGCTACAGCATCAGGGACAACCACATCACCTTCCAGGGCTGGAGCATTGCCTTCGGCATGAACCCCAACTCCGACCCACGCCTCTTTGACATCAGGTACCGCAGGGAGAGGATTGTCTATGAGCTGAGTCTCCAGGAAGCCTTAGCCCTGTATGGCTCCAACTGCCCTGGTGGCATGTCGACCCGCTACCTTGATGGGAGCTTTGGCATTGGCAGGTTTGCCTACGAGCTTGTCCGGGGCCTCGACTGCCCCTACACGGTGACCTACATGGACCGGCACTACCTGGTGGAGTCAGAGACCCCCAAAACCAACCAAAACTCTGCATTTTTGAGCATGACACTGCCCTCCCTCTGTGGCGCCATTTCTCCGACTCGCATTCCTTGTATTACGGTGGGCTGCGGAAAAACATGCTGGTCATCCGTGCCATCTCCACTCTCATCAACTACGACTACATCTGGGACTTCATGTTCCACGGCAGCAGGGCCGTGGAGGTCTGGGTGCATGCCACTGGCTACATCAGCTCCTCCTTCCTCCATGGCCGAGGCACCGACTATGGCAACAGGGTTGGGCCCCACACGCTGGGGACGATGCACCTCCACCACATCCACTACAAGGTGGACCTGGATGTCGAAGGTAGGTCTGGGCGCCTTCGTGTGCGACCACGGTTCGCTGTGGGCTGCAGCTCTGCCTGGGGTGCGGAGCTTGAGAGGGTTTTCTCTTCTGCTTCACAGGGCAGCTGAACTCTGTGGAGACCCAGGACATGGGGTATGAGCTCGTGAAAGACCCCTGGAGCATGCAGAACACCATTGAGCGGCCGTACCTCCGCAGGGAGAGGCTGGAGAGGGAGGATGAGGCGGTGTTCCTGCTCAACACCCCCATGCCCCGCTACCTCTCCTTTGCCAGCCCAAAGCCCAACAAGTGGGGGCATCCGCGCAGCTACCGGATCCAGATTGCCAGCTTCGCCGGGGAGCACCCGCCCACCAGCAGCCCCATGGAGAGGTCCATCAGCTGGGGCAGGTGGGTGCCGGGGCTGGGGTGCGCGTGGCCCCTACCCCCTCTCCTCCCACCCTGCCACCACGTCCCCAGCTGCTCCTGCCTCCCAGCGGAGGGGGGGCTCCTGCCACCCAGCAAGCCTGTGCCAGGCTGCAGGGAAGGGTTAAACAGCAAACATGCATATTTTTTGGCTCTGGAAATCCCTTGAAAAGTTGCTCAATGACATCTGTTCATAGCAGTTCACAGGCAGGAGTCTGACCCCAGAAAAGATTAATTTAGAGCAATCGCATGTGTTTTTCCCTGTGAGGGCAACCAGGCTGTAGGACAAACTCCCAAGGGAAGCACTGGCATCCCCAGGTCTTGACATCTTCATGTAAGGACAGAATGTGGGATAAACACAGAACTGGCTCACTGCCAGGGTGAAGTTTAATGGCTCACRTTCCGGGGGAGGTTGTAGGAGTTAAAAATGGCTGTGGCTGAAGTGAGTGTGTCGGGCAGTGAGCAGCAGCATCTGCACCTGGACGCATTCGTGTTTCCCAGCCGTGCTGGAGCAGCCATGGGCAGCGAGCAATCCCTCATGAGCCCGAAGGTGCCAGGGCTGCTGCCTGTCTCTACCGCGCTGGTCCATGCCAGCCCTTTCCCTCCCTGACCCAGGACAGACAGTGTCCCCAGGGACGTGCCAAGGATGCATCCAGCCCCAGTTTGCCCATGCACCCCCAGGCGGCAATGCCGCAGTCACCCCACCCAGTGCTGGCATGGACGAACCCCTCTGCTCCCTGTGTTGGCAGGTACCAGCTGGCCGTCACCCGACGGAAGGAGGAGGAGCCCACCAGCACCAGCATCTACAACCAGAATGACCCCTGGACGCCCTCTGTCGCCTTTGCCGACTTCATTGACAATGAGACCATCACCAATGAGGTGAGCTGGGGTCCCCTGGGTGGAAGGGAGCCGAGCACCGCAGGCGCTGCCCCAGCTCCCGCCCCGGCCAGAGGCTTCACCCATCCCGTGGCCAAACTGGGCAGCTGCTGGGCTGGAAGGGTCCTGCTCAGCCTGACGGGGTGCCCAGCTCCCCTCCTGCCCAGGACCTGGTTGCCTGGATCTCCGTGGGGTTCCTGCACATCCCCCACGCCGAAGATGTCCCCAACACGGTGACCGTGGGGAACAGCATTGGCTTTTTTCTGAGGCCCTACAACTACTTCAACGAGGACCCCTSGGTGGACTCGCCCAACAGCATCTACTTCAGTGGTGAGCAGGACGCCAGAGCATGCGGGGCCAACCCCCTCGCCTGCCGCCACCTGCACCCCCCACCTGTCCCCCTTCCACTATGGGGGCTTCCTCAACCTCAGCCTGGCCCCGCTGCCCAGCGGGCTTTGATGGGGCTGGGGCCGCCGCTGCCCCCGTCCCCACAGGCGCAGGCAGTCCATGTCTGGCCGTCAGGTGTGTCCTTGGAGGGGCTCCGGCGGTGGGCGCGGGCTGGCTCTGCCGCTGCACCAGGACCTGCCCTCCCCACCCCTGGGATGTTGCATGCTCAAGGTCAGGTTTTCAGAGGAGCTCAGCTCTTATTTTGGCACCGCAACGCTGCCGAAGGCAGACTCAAAGCCCCTGAAAAACAGCTCCTAGGAGTGATTTTTGGAGACTCCATCCAGGAGGCCACCCAAAGGGCTGTGGATTGTGCCCATGGCCGCTCTCCTCCTCTGGGACCGGGGCTCCTGCCACCTCCCAAAGGTAGGTTGGTGCACACAGGGCGATGGTGCCAGCCAGGGCTGGGCACTGCACAAAGCTGCAGCTCCCCATGGAGCCATGGTCCATGCTGAGGTTTTGCCCAGGGTGGTGGGAGCAGGTGGCATGGTGGCCGCTGTGGCCTGGCTGCAGCCGGGGGGCATTGGGCCACAGGGAGCCAGCAGCTCCAGGATGCCCAAAACCTCCACCCCAGCCCCGTGGCCACTGCAGCTCCAGGGCTGCTGGGACCCCGGCAACACTGAGCTCTGGCTGCTGCGGCGGTGGCAAGCTCTGGGGACAGGGCCAGGGACGGTGCACTGGGCTGCACTGGGAGCCCGCAGGAGGAGCACACTGCAGGACCACGGGACGGGCACTCCACGGGCTGAGCTGCCCTGTGTCCACCCTTCCCCAATAAACAGGCACTCGGGTGCTTTTTCTGACCAAACTGTTGCGTAGCTCATGGGTGCTGCTATGGCTCCTGCGGCTGGTGGCCAGAGCCCCGGCACTGCTGATGCTGTGAGTGCTGGTGCCCTGTAACAGATGGTCCTGGCTCAGCTCTGCAGCACTCAAGGGGGTCCAAGGGCCACAGGGCCAGTACAGCGCCCAGCACAGCTGTGCAGGCATGCACCGGCCGTGCTCTTGGACCCCAGGTGCTGGCAGGAGGCTCCTGCTGGGGAATATGGGACAAACAAGGGAGTTAATGTGTAACGGCTGTACTGAGCCACATTAATCGGTTCTGGCCTTGGCTGCTGCCTGGCGCACTCAGCCCCCACCGGCACGGGGACCCTTGCTCCCGTGCCCCTGGCTCCGTGCACAGCCCTGGGCTGTGGGATCCTGCAGCTTTTGGAGCCCATCCCCGCTGCGCCAGGCTGGGCTGCGGACACTTGAGGGGCTTGGTGAGGGCAGTTCAGCTCCAGCCCCGTGGCCCAGCCCTGGCACGTGGCTGCAGATGCCAAGCGCTGGCCAACGTGTCCCTGGGGGCATGGTGGGCGTCCATCCCCTCTGACCCCTCTTTGTGGGAGATGGGTCTGCCCAGGGCCACGCTGTGATGGTCTCGAGAAGCCGTAACAGCAGTGATGCATCCCCTCAGGAGCCAGCTCAGCTTGCTGCAGCGCAGGGAATGGAGGTTGGGCAGGAGTGGGCAGTTTGGGGGCATGGCTCAGTGCGAGGCTGCAGTGGTGCCTGGGTGCCCTGGGGTGACAGCAGGGGCCATGCCCCAGAGGCACCTCCCAGGGCTCAGGGGGAGCAGGCAGGATGCTCCCTGCAAGGGGAAGGTTGCAGCCGGCTAGCTCCCTGCCTGCCACTGTGTGCCCAGGTGTTTGCAAATGCTGCCTGGACTCTGCCCGCGTGCTGACGCAGGCGAGACCAGACGCACTCCCGTGCTGGCAGCGACCCAGCTCACTGCCCAGCCCCAGACCTTGCAGCAGGCTGGGAACTTTCTGGATGAAACATTGGCACCGCGTACGGCACGTTATGTTACAGCACCCGTGTGCGCTGCACCTCCCGTAGCTGCATCTGGTGCCTTGGGAATCATGGGGATGCCGTGTCCTGGAGCCAGCCGCTGCCACTGCAGGCACACAGCTCCTGGGCTGCCAGCTGATCCCAGGCTCATTGCACGCAGACCTCAGTGCAGAAATAAAGCACCCCCAGCCTGGCCCCATTCCTCCCCTGGGAAAGCCACCCCGGCCAGTTTGCAATGCACGTCCCTGGCCAGCGGTGCTGCCAGCGCAGCTGCCCAGTGCAGGGGACAAGCCAGAGCCTGGCATGGCGCTCCCAGAGCCGGTAGCCAAACCGGCCAGGATGCAAAACCCTGCGGTGCCCAGGAGGAGGTCAGCAGCCCCTGCCGCCCTGGCCTGCCCCAGCTCTGCGCAGCGGCTGCAGGGCTGGGAATTTACCCGCAGTGCAGGGCATGGAGCCGGCGCTGGGAAACCTCCGCCGTGTGGACCCCGGCAGCTCCGGCACAGACCTGCCCTGCAGCACGTGCAGTCTGGCTGCTGCGCAGGGCAACGCTGGCCTGCACTGCTCCGCTGGCAGCACAGCTCCATCGGTAGCTCCATCGGTAGCTCCTTCGTGCTCGCTCCCGCACCACACCAGGCCCCGCCGTGCTGGGAGGGAGGAGGTGGCTGCTCCCGTCATGTTTCCCAGCCTCTCCCCGCTGCAGCCCCAGTTTTCCTGCAGTGACTTTTTCCAAGGGGACTGGAGCATGCTAGTCCCCGTCTTCCAACACCTTTTGCCCCCATTTTCTGCTGTGAAATCTCTCAGGGAGAATTTATTGCTGACTGTTTCAAAATATTTTTGATACGGAAGCCAAGTCTGTTGCATTCCTTCACGCTGGCCAAAGCCACTCTCAGTTCAGGACCCTGGAATGAGCTGTTGGGGAATTTGTTTTGCAAGAGTAATTCCACTTCTGTGCAAACTTCTGCTTTGTTGGGGTTTTTTTGTAGGTTGGGAGCTCAGTCCGGGGGCTGGGATGCCTGGGTCTGTATCCCCTGGTTGCAGCAAGGCTGGGCTGGAAGGGACAGGGAGGAGCAGCCCTGGGCAGGGACACGCCTGCGGCCGGGGCTGATCCTGCAGCGTTTGGACCGCTTCCTCTCCTTCATGTGCATTTCCCATTCACTGACAGCAGCTGGGAAATTGCTGCTCGGCAGGACCTGCGTGAGCCCCCCTCAGTGCTGCCTCCCCCCATGTGCAGCCCCAGCTGCCCCGGGGCTCCCCTGGCTCCGCTCCCCGGCACGGTGAGGCTGCTCCAGCCACGCTCCGTCCCCGGGGACAGAGTTGCATCAGGCCAGCCTGGGCCACGGATGCTGAGCACAGGGTCAGGCTTTGGCTGTGCCCACATTTCCCCTTGCCCGGGAGCGTTAGCCCCGGTGTGAAGTGAGGATGCCAGGAGGGATTCCGGCTGCCGCTGCCTCATGGGCAGCTCCTCAGGGCCGAGGACAGGCTGCCCTCAGAGCATGCACGTTGCTGGTCTGTGACTGCAGATCTGCCCTGGCAGCCCCAGCCTTGCACTGTTAAATGCGAGGCAGATAGAGGCAGATCTTTAATCATCGAACTGCCTTCAGAGCACAGGTGTTTGCAAATACAATCCCTCTTCCTCAGCCTGGTGGCTCCAAGAGCGGTCCGTGCCTGTATTCCAGGGAGGAAGGTTTGCTGTGTTTTTGCCTTTTAGGCCCCATGGCTCCCCGGGCTACGTGCAAGCAAGGGAGCAGGATGCTGCCCGTGGACCCCGCTGCTCAGAGCCTGCTGTTTGTGGGCAGGACTCGGCGCTGGACACGACCTCTGCCTGCTCTGCACCGTGGCAAACAGCACACGGGTAGCGGTTCAAGGATCTTGACCTGAACTTTCTCGAGGAGGGAGATAAGTGATGCATTTTCACTGGTTGCTAATCATTAACGCCTTATTGCCTGTTCCCCCACGCATGGGCAGCTGCCTGTTTTGCTGCGGCGGGCTCTGGCTGGGCACCCTGCGCTGCTGCTGCAGAGCTGCGTGTCTGTGCGCCAGCAACTGTGATGGCCGGCCAGAGCTGGGGAAGGAGGTTTCTCCTGCCAGGCTGACCCTGTGTCCTCAGGCTCCAGGAAATAGCTCTCCATGTTACTCATTCACCGTTACCTCCTGGGGAGAAACAGGACGATAAAGCTGCGGTGCCAGCACTGCTGCCAACGACAGCACGGTGTGGCCGGGGCGGGGAAAGGCCACGAGCAGGGACCTGGCACCGGCAGGACAAGTGGTGTGTTCAGCTCCGTCCCCGCAGCCGGGGTCTGGTGGGGCAGTTTTGTGCAGGAGGGGGTTAACCCAGGGGAGCTGTGCTGGGAGGAATGCCTTCCCTCCCAGGAGACCTCATTTGCAAAGGTCCTTTAACCCCACGCTAGAGATCAGAAAAACATCCCTGGCAGCCAGGAGCTCCCCGAGCCTTGCTGTCTGAGGCTGCAGGGAGCTCCAGAAACGGCTTGGAAAGATTCCCATTACGCAGAGTCCTGGTTAAATCAGCCTGGAGAATGCCATGGCAGCAAGGTGTTTTTTCATCAGCTGGAGGTTTCAGCTGAGGTGGGGGTTGTGGGCAGCCTGTCCCCCATGCCACGCACAATGCAGTCCACGCTCCTGGGCATCCCTGACATGCACCGGTGGTGCTTGGGGTGATGGCAGAGGGATGGGAGAAACATCATAGCTCGGGGCTGTGGCAGCTCTGCAGTGCTGTTCACACAGAGTGTGGGTGCTTGAATCTCCTCCCTGATAACAGCAAATGCCAGGGTTCAGTAGGAGCAGCTGAACTGTTGTATTGGGCGGCAGGAGGAGCAGGGGCTGCAGGATCCCACCGAGTGAGACAGCTGCCTGTGCGCTGTGGGGAGGGCACAGTGCAGGGAAGGGTTAAGGTGCTGGTGCCGGAGCACCCCATGCTCCACGCGGCTCCATGCACCCTCGAAGCCTGTTTTTCCCTTTTACGTAAGTTGTTCCAAACATGTTTGTAACAACCCCCCGGTGATGCACCTTTGGCAAAAGTGGTTTTGGGTCCAAAGATCAGTGCTGGGACAAGGGACCTGCCTGTGGCAAACAAGAGCCCACAGAGTATAAAAACCCGGTGGTGCGGTGGAGCGCGGGACAGCCTGAGCCGCGCCGAGGGGCAGCGGCTGCAGAGGAGGATGGAGGCCAGCATGAACCACCTGCATGACACGGGCATCCAGGCGACATGCTGGCTGCAGGAGCACTTCCAGGGCTCCCAGGACTGGTTCCTCTTCATCTCCTTCGCCGCCGACCTCAGGAATGCTTTCTTCGTCCTCTTCCCTATCTGGTTCCACTTCAGCGAGTCAGTGGGCATCAGGCTTATCTGGGTGGCCGTGATCGGTGACTGGCTCAACCTCGTCTTCAAGTGGTGAGTGGCCCTGTGCCACATCTCCCTCCGGGTGTGTTGGCACAGCTGGACTAATGCGGGCCAGATGTGCGCTCTCAGCCTTGACAGTGGTGTAAAACAAAGACCAGAGTTCGGCCCTCAGCTTGGCAGTGGTAATGGTTGCTCGTTCCCGAGCCGTGCAGCAATGGCTCTCCCCGCTTCCCAGAAGCCAGGCAGAGAGATATAGCCTCCTGCAAACAGACCCCTTTGCCATCAGCCAGGGCTGCAGTTCTGCAGGGGGGCTGCACAGAGCCCCTCACCACAGGGAGGGCCACAGGGGTGGCCTGGCATGGCTCTGATATGCGAGATCAGGGCTTGGTGCTCCCCCAATCTTTTAGGCGAGTGTTTCCCATGGGTAAGCCAGGACACTGATATCCCCTTCCTTTCCATGGCTGGTAACGCTGGCGTCACTGATGCAAAGAGAGCCATGGTGGGGAGCACGCGAGGGACCCAGCTACTGCTCCAGCCATGGGACAGCCTCGTCGGCAGCGTCAGTTGTGCCATGGGGCCGATCCACCCTGGCATCACAGCCTGGCAGGGTTCTGTGTCAGCTGGTAGCCGTGGGTGCCGTCCCCGCAGGCGATGGGCTGTGGTACCGGTGGCCACAGGGGCGGAGGACCAGCACAGGGCTATTCCTGCAGCTGCATTTCAGTGTCCCAAGGTTTTGGGGCTGCGTGTGCCCACGTGCACGGACTGTGCCCCATGTCCCTGCGGCAGGACCCGGCAGTGTGGTTGGGGGTGTGTGCTGGCTGCCCCGGCTCTGTGCCTGCCCTGCAGCTCAAATCCCCCAGGATGCCCATGCTGCCTGCACGTGTGACAGGGATGGGTGGCCCCTGCCTCTGATGCCACCATGAGACAGTTGCTCTTGGCCTGAAAAAGAGAGAGCAGACACTGCTCCTCTTTCTCAGCACGTTGACTTGCTCCCAGGAAGTTCTTGCTCTTCCCCTTCAGGGGCCAGGGATGGGGACACAGACAGGGAGTGTCGGCTGTCAGGACCAAGTGACCAGCTGGATGCTGTGTCTGTCGGGACACCCTGGGCCGCTCATGGGTCCTTTGCCTCTTCCAGCTCTCAGGCCAGAGCTGAAACCGCAGCTGTGCCCGCCTGCTCTGGTGCCCAGGACACCTACAGCCCCCATTCTCCTTTCTTTTCAGGATCCTCTTTGGTGAGAGACCGTACTGGTGGGTCCACGAGACAGATTATTACAGCAACACCTCCACCCCAGAGATCCAGCAGTTCCCACTCACCTGTGAGACCGGCCCCGGTAGGGTGCCCTAGCCCCAGCAGGGGCAGCGAGCACTTGCCCAGGGGGACCTGCACACGCAACTCCCCACTCTGGCTCTTGGTCCCCGCAGGGAGGGGCATGCTGGCATGGCTGGGGCCGCGGCTGGCAGCCCGCTGGAGGCACACGCCCCAAGCTAGCTCTTGAGAGAGGGTCTTTATCACCAAGTCGCAGCGTTGGCCCCCGCCACGCTCCTGGGGACGCCAGCCGTGCCTGCAGCGGGTGGAGGCAGGGCAGCCCCTGTGCAGAGCAGACCTTGACCCTCGGCACAGACGTGGCAGTTCAGCACAAACCCCTGCCCGTGCTCAGCCACAGCCTTGGCCCTTGCTGGGGCTGTGCTCTGGCCTCCAGCCCCAGCCGCTGCGTGGGGAAGGGGCTTGCCCGGTTCCGGAGCAGCTCTGTCTGTATTTTGCCCGCAGCTCTCCACGGGAGCTGGGGAAGGGCTGCAGGCATCCCCAGCACTCTCAGCGTGAGCCGTTGGGGATGGTCAGTGCCCTCTGACCAGTCTTGCCTGGCAGACAGGCCGCGGAGCCAGAGCCATGCTCCCACACTGCCCCTGCCGTGCTGTCCCCCGTTCCAGCCTTGCCTGCACCTGGGGACAGAGCTGGGCGCCTGCTGTAGAGGTGGCACCGTGGCCGCCAGGGGACAGGTGCTGTGTGCCATGCCACCCAGTGTCACAGCCCCCGGGGCCTGGGCTGCTGCCTGGGAGCCCCCCAGGCACGAGGGCACAGCCTATTCTGAAGGCGGGGTCTGACCTGGGGCTCTCTTCTCACCCAGGGAGCCCCTCCGGCCACGCCATGGGCGCAGCAGGCGTGTACTACGTCATGGTGACGGCCCTCCTCTCCACTGCCATGGGGAAGAAGCAGTCGAGGACACTCAAATACTGGTAAGCTGTGTGCCAAAACCACCCATGCTGGGCAGAGGCTGCTCCAGTGCCAATGGGCGCGCAGCCAAGCCCATCGAGGCACAAGGCTGTGGGCAGACAGCCGGGCTGTGGCACCCCAGGTGGGGTATGCACGAGGACGTGCTCGGCGGGCGGCCAGGCACTGCTCGGGGTATGTGATGGCAGCGCCCCAGGCAGCGCGAGCCAGGCCTGGCACCGACGTGGCCGCCTGCCCCTCGCAGGGTGCTGTGGACGGTGCTCTGGACGGGGTTCTGGGCAGTTCAGGTCTGCGTCTGCCTGTCCCGAGTCTTCATTGCCGCCCACTTCCCCCATCAGGTCATCGCGGGGGTCATCTCAGGTGAGTCCATCGGACCCCCCCATCCCCTTCCCCACAGCACCGTCGTGCTGGACCGCAGCACCCGCAGCACTGGCCAGGAAGGGTGCATGGCCTAATGGATGTGTGCGGGGTCGTGACGCAAAGCTGCGTCCATGGCTCTGCAGTTACTGCCCTCATCGTCGTGAGCAGGATGCCCTCCAGGAATGCCTTTGTCCCTATCCCATTTGAGGCACGAGTCCCAGTTGGGCAGGCAGGGCACTGCCAGCTGCTGCTGGGCTCTGAGGGACAGTGAACATGGCCCAAAGGCACAGGCAGGGCAGGCTTGGRGTATGAAAGGGTCATCACTGGGCGAGGGAGCAGAATTGGCTGTTTGTGAGCAACGGGGCACAGCAGTGGGTGTCAGGGCAGTCAGCACCGTGTGGGAGCACCTGGGTAGTCCCCAGCACATGTCCCCCGCTGGAGTGCCCAGGGCTGTGGGGTCCGCTCAGCTCCACTGCCCCAAGGCAGCCAATCGCTCACTGATCAGTGCCACCTCCTCTCCCGCTTCGTTACTGGCAGGGATGGCAGTGGCCAAGACCTTCCAGCATGTCCGCTGTATCTACCACGCCAGCCTCCGACAGTACCTGGGCATCACCTTCTTCCTCTTCAGCTTCGCCCTGGGCTTCTACCTGCTGTTGCGGGCACTCGGCGTGGACCTGCTCTGGACGCTGGACAGGGCGCGGAAGTGGTGCGCCCACCCTGAGTGGGTCCACATTGACACCACCCCCTTCGCCAGCCTCCTCCGTAACCTGGGCATCCTCTTTGGGCTGGGGCTGGCCCTCAACTCCCACATGTACCTGGAGAGCTGCCGGGGGAAGCAGGGCCAGCAGCTGCCCTTCCGCCTGGGCTGCATCGCTGCCTCCCTCCTCATCCTACACCTCTTTGACGCCTTCAAGCCACCCTCCCACATGCAGCTGCTCTTCTATGTCCTCTCCTTCTGCAAGAGCGCAGCTGTGCCGCTGGCCACCGTCGGCCTCATCCCCTACTGCGTCTCCCAGCTGCTGGCCACGCAGGACAAGAAGGCTGTCTAGGGGTGTCCCCGCAGGTAATGGTGCACCTGGGCAGGCGGCTGCCCTGGCTCTGGGCTCGGGGACAGTCACCGAACCATGAGTGCACCCCAGCCACTGTTTGCTCCCCGCTAAATCTGCACAGACTGACTCCACACAGGGAGCAGACTGCGAAGGCTGGGCTGGCGGCGCTGCTGGATGGCTCCCGTGGCATGGACCCACAATGCCAGTCGTGCCATAGGCTCGGGCAGTCTGCGGCCAGCTGATGGCACAGCGAGCCCCACGCTCCTAGGGCTCTCCTGCTGCCCTTCCCACGCCCACGGGTGGGGGTCATCAGCCTGGGGCCCGGTGGCAGCAGGGGGGAAGACCCTGCGCTCCCCTGCAGCTCATGGGGACGCTCCACCTGTACGCTGCAGGGCTGGGGACGGCACCCCTGGGAGCAGGGTGTTCACGCATGTGTCCTTGGGTTCTGCTGGTGAGGCAGCTCTGTTACAGGAACAGGCAGACACTGTGATTTCGAGATAAAGCACCAGCTTGCAGGAGCTCCCCTAGCCCTGAGGTGTTCAGTATTCACTGCTGTGTGAAGCAGCATGGGATACACATATGCGTATGTGTGTATACATATATAATGCATATCTATATACACATATACATATGGGTGTGTCTGTAAACAAGAGGTATTTTATTAAAGCTGAAGGTGTGTGTAGTTGGTGAGTTTGGACGTCTCACTGGCTGGTGAGGCGGGATGGGGGATTGGCTCCCAGGCGCAGGGACTGCAGCGGGGGCTGCTGTTGGTGTTGGAGGAAGGACGACTCTTGGGGCGCTGCTCCTACCATCACCTGCAAGGCACGGTCAAACCACCAGGAAAGGCAGTGCCAGGCTCCCCTGGTCCTCGTTGCCTTTCACCCTTGGGTGCAGTCGGATGTGGCCAGCACAGTGCGGGGGATGAGCTGCTTTTTGCACTGTTTATCCAGGGTTTCTGGATGCACTTTGTGACCCAGGGAACAGGGACACACTCATGTCACCTCGCTGCTTACGGAAACAAGCACGGCTTTGGGATTGACTGCCTCGGCCAGGGCTGTGCTGAGCCCCCAGGCTGCGGGGACAGAGCTGCTGTTTGGCTGCTGGCTGCATTGTGGGGTAGGGGCCCGGTGGTCAGCACTGGCTTAGCCTCCAGGCACTGCTCGCTAGGGTCTGCCCGGGGCGCAGGAAGCAGCTGCATCAATCTGGGGTCAAGCTGCTTCGCTGCCGCCGGCTCGGTTCTCCCGGCAGATGCATCCCAGCCCTTCTGCCTCGGCGCCGCACTCGTCAGCAGGAAGCCGGCTGCAGGCTTGCCCTGCTGACTTCAAAGCTGTACAGGCTGTACAGCCTGCCAGTTAACTCAGTTAGTAAACATCCTCTCTGAGTCTGAGATAGTTTAAAATAGATACACAGGTACAGATACTTTCTTCCTGCCAGACTGTATGTGTGCATGTGCAGTATCTCCCCCAAAACACCAGTTCCTGCAGCATTTACCCCACACCCAGCTATAAGCATCAGCAATGTTCTCTGCTGTGGCGCACCTGAGAAATGCCATCTCCCCTGCCCAGATCTTGCAATGCCTTTGGTGTCCAGCAGAGCCATGGTAACGTCCATTGTCTTGCTGCAGCTTGGATGGGCCTTTACTGCACGTGGCAGCAGAGTGTGCAGGCTTTGCAGCCTTTCCCAGCCCTCTGATGGGAGCCCTCCTGCCGCCAAAACACTGAGAGCCATCAGGCGAGAGAGCACCTTCCTTCCGACCAAACTGCATGTCAGCAGAACCCCACGCTAAAACCCATCCATGCTAAAACCCCTTCCACAGCAAAGTTTGCTCTAAATCTCGCTCAGTACAGAGCTCAGCTGTGGACCTAATTCTCTGTAGAAAGCTTACCTAGATCAGCACACACACACCATGCCCCCAGTTTCCTCCAGCTGGGGAGCGGGCAGGCTTGGCCCAGCAGTTATCCCAACCGGGAAGGATCGGGACAGGGCAGCCAGACCCCATGGAGGTGGTCGCAGAAGGCCCTTCTCTGGGAGCCCGCCGTGTGCAGTGGGAACAAGGACTGCTGGTCCCCCCTGCAGCAGAGTCCTAACAGGTGCTGATGGGTGGCGCAGCCATGACCCTGCGCCTGCTGCTGCTTGTCAACTGCTCAACAGCTGCCAAAGGTCTCTCCGCTGAATGGCATCCGCGTTAGCCATGTGCGGAAACCTTGTGTGATGGGGCTGCTGCTATCCTGTGTGTTCATGATAGATAAACCTCCTAAGGATAGAGGTTTCTTTTCTTCTACTTCTCTGTTTATTACCAACATCTGGACCAAACCTGTCATGCCATTTCTAGCAAGAAGGGGAAAAAAATTCCCAAATTACCGGTCAAGCTTTTTCACACTGTGGCTCCACAGCGCCCTTTAGTTTCCGCAGCTGAGATTGCAACAGCTCCAGGACCCACCCTGCCAGAAAAGGCAAGCTGAGGAAACACTGGGGAGTAGCTCTGCCTGATCCCAAGGGAGTTTACATCTGCATTAGCCCGAGAAACTCCTGATGTTCAGAAATGGACCGGTAACAACTGCACCCCAACAAAGGAAAGGACTGATACACGAAGGTGAATGATTTCCTGCCTGTGGGGCACCTACTCTCCCTTCCAGCTGCTCTCTGCCCCAGCTGATTCAGGACTGTATCCTTTGCTGTGCGTGATCAAGTCTGAAGAAAGCTTGCCACTACCCAGGCCGAGATGTCAGGTGGGGAACAGCTTCCTTTTGCTGAGCGTTAGTGATGATACTCACTCGGAAACGAGTTTGGTTGCTGGAGACTCCTGAACTCAGGTACTGTTCTTGTAATGGGAGCTCGAAAGGAGGATGGGAACTGACACGGCTGCAGTGGGATGGGAGATGAGAGTGGGGCTGATCATGATCTTGCTCTTCTCTTCGAGGGCTGTCCTGCTGGAGGACAGCTCAGGGCTCAGTTCCTCTGCCAGCTACCCCACAGCAAAGGCCAGGTGTAGGAGTGCTGTAGTGGACCAGGAAGATGCCTTCCCAGTAGTGGTGAAGACAAGGCACTACCAGCACGGCCTGGTGCCGATGTACCCATGCACAGAAAGCTGCAGTCTCTACTTAGGGGACTACAGGGACAGCTGCTGTTCCAAAGGACAATACTCAGGAGCTGTAGGCATGAGCTTGGACAATGTCACATTTTGCAGACTAGTATAGAAAGTGGTGTGAGTCAGCTGTATGCCAAGACCCAATTTGTCATTGACAGTCGTAACAGTACAACCTAGCTGGGCTTGTTCAGAGTAATGCTCGGGCCAGACTACTGCTTTTCTGTAGAGCTATTTCTTATCATGTAAAATAGCCGAATACAAGCTACTATTGCAGAGGCAGGGGAAAGGCCACTGCTGGGGAGAAGAGAATGGTAATGAAAGCTCAAGCTCATGGCAACAGAAGTGAAGGAAATGTTCAGGCACACACCTAAAAGAAATGCCCAATGTACAGCTCAGACAAATGACTTTAACATCGTCTTCTGTCTGCCTGCAAAACAAAGCACTAGGTGGCTGCTTCTATCTGCATTTAATTCTCACGTACAAAGAGTCAGCACATGCATGTTAACATGGTTCTGCCAGGCCAACTACAAATGGATGAAATTCCCTTTTGCAATAACGTACTTGATGCTACCGCAGTGGAGCTTTGGGACTGCTGCGATGAAGCTGGTGTTACCCGACAGCTGCTCCTATCAGCATCAGAGCTGGGTCAATAGCAACTGCTGCCCAAGCGAACCACTGAGCCCAGAGGTCAGGAGCCCTGCGTGTTGGCCAGCAGTGAGGGGCCCTGGCAATGGCATTAGCACAAACATCTTCAGACCTCCAGCATCTGCAGATTTCTGAGTAGCCAGGAAAAAAAGTCAGTTCCTTTTTTTTAAAAAAGGGCTCACGGAGACTTGTCCTTTGGTGCCCCCTCCTTTCCTGGTTCACAGGCTTGACAATAGCATCGTCTTCTTGCCTCCCAGTTCTATCTCAGGCAGCCGTAACTGGTGACCAGCTTAGTTTGGTCTTTTAAGGGGGATTTACTGATCTGAGCATCCCTCCAATTCCTGCCACATTTCATTCCTTCTTCTCCCTACAAAATTCCAGCAGCAAAAGCTTGATTCATTTTCTCTGTACTTGGCAAATATCATGCTCAAACCCTCTGCTTCTTACCAGTATTCTGATTTTTTAAAATGCATCCAGCTTATTATAAATAAATATGCTCACAAAGCAATTACTCCTCAGCAACTGGGACAAAGTAAAAAGCCACCACGTACTGTAAACAGGAGGGCCCCTCTCTTGGTTTTAGGAAGCCTACAAAATGGTTAAATAATGACTACTTTTAACCACTTAAGAATGTGTACCATTTGTCTGGGGAAATGAAAGAACCCTTGCAGCAAAGCGTGGATGGCAGATCCCCTCCCCTAATTTTCCATGAGCACCAAATCAGCTCACACAGAGCATATGCACACCAGCTGTTGTTTTTATGTCTTTATTCTCTGGGAGAGAAGTTGGTGGAGCTTATGCAAAGCATGGAAGAAAGCCCTACTTTGAGAATTGTTTCTTACGCTTCAGGGCTTCGATGGCTGATGAATTCCTGGAGCAGAGCTTGCACTTCTCCTCGCCGACTCATCTTGGTTGTCTTGCCCTGAAAGCGGCCTCGCTTCCCAGCTCCTTTGCCTCCCAGCAGCTCTGCCACCCTGCAGTAACAACAGTACAGGCTGAAGGCCACTCACTTGCAGAGGAGAGTGGTCTGGCCTAACCTGCTCCAGAGAGCAAACAAGGATCCATGCCCTAATTATACTGCTCAGCTGCTTAGTCTGCAACATTAGAATTCTTACTAATTTTAAAGAAATCACAGAACATGTTACCTGGGACCTAAATTCTCAACTGCTTCAACAGGCCCAGCTAGAAGAAAGAGTCCTGCTTCTTTTTCATCTCCCACAGTCAGGAACAGCAGGGTTTCCTGTGGACAGAGAGATGTATCTTGCTCCAGAATAACCAGTGCCCTCCTTGTCTGGGAAGAGGACAGAGACACTGGCCACAGGACCCATCCAAGCATGCAAACAATTCAGAAGTTTGTGTGCGTTACTGAGACAGAGACTCAATTTGAAGAAAGTAAAAGGGAAGGGGGCTTTGGAACCTTTTATGCTCAATCATATATTGTGCAGGACAGAACGGGTACTGGGGTATCCTAAGTTAAAAGGATATGGTTGGCAGTTGGACTAGATGATCACTGTAGGTCCCTTCCAACTGAAATAGTCTATTCTATTCTATTCTGTTCTATTCTATTCTATTTTAAAACAGCCAATGAGGTTCTGTATAGCTCTTTGGGGGACAGGCTCTTCTCCAGTGCTCTGAATTTTCACTGTTGTATTTCTTGACTGTTGAGGATTCCCCTGCAGACTGAGGCTGCTGGGGACGATAACCTCATGTAACTTTTGAAAGGAAACAGACCTGTAGCTTGTGACTATGGTACAAGCAGAAGCCTGGCCCTGCCTGTGCTACAGCTTGAATGAAAAAGCCAGTTGTGTCAGGTTAGTCTTCATCAGTGACTCACCTCTGTCCCAATCTCATTAGCGATGATATTCATAAATTCAGAGTCACCCTCTTTCCTGTATGGATGGGTAAAAAAAAAAAAAACACTTCAGAAAGAAGAAAAAATCCCCTCTAGACTCCAAAATATCAATCAGAAACCAAAGGCCTGATTAGGCCTGGGGTTTTGGCCTCCTGCTGTTAGGATGGAGATCAGTTTTTTTCTATATATCTAAATTCTCCATGTGCATTCCTGTGGACATATTAGGAATTATTTAAGAGTTTATCTTTAAGAAACAGAACTCCTCAGTTTTATTTCAAAATATTAAGGGCAGAGAGAAATCAGACAGACACAGTTATTTCTTAGCTACAAAACACAGAAGAATTCATTGACTGAATTACTAACACATTCCTTTAATTGTACAACCTTCCAGCAGGCTGAGGCAGTTTAACATTCTATTCATCTTTATATTCCTCCTTGAGAAACAAGCCTGAATAGGTGTCAGAGAGATGCAACTGCCATAAAACGTGTAAGTTACCATTTTACCCTTTTCCCTGAACTCCCCTATACCTGTGTAACACAAACAGCTGACTTTGAACAGGTTTGCTCTTGAAGTCCCGGGCTATCAAAACAGCAATGTCTCTAAGCAGGTTCAAGTTATTCTGAAAGAAAAGCAAATAAACTGTACTGCAGATGGAGAAGTCAGCATGAACACTGAGTTGTGTTCCCAGAGATGGGAGCAGTTTTCATAATATCCATAAAAACTGATGTCTACAATTCAATTCCCAGTTATCATGACTAAAGCTCAGGTCTACAGGAAGCAGCCACAATGTGCTTTTCTCAGCCATCCTCATACCTTCTGAAGCACTTTCACAGAACTCTGCAGTCTCTTCACAGCCTCTACGTGCTCACCTGGTCCATTTCTGAAAGAACAAGAATTTGGATCGCCGCTCTGAAGGACAAAGAAAGGATTTCTTAAAGGAGCAAAAGCAGATAACATCATAAAAAGCACTGCGTAGATGTACCCTGAGGCTTATGTGGTATTTGTCAGAAGGAATAGTAAAGATGAGATAATCAAACGGGAAAGGGTATTACTTGAGCAGTGAGGTTAGAGCCTTCTCAGTACTGTGACTTTGTTCGATTGACTTCAGCACTCTGTTTCCTGCCAGGAAAACCAAGTTGGTTTTGTTCTTTTTCCCTTTTTCTGTGCCAAGGAGTTTAATAACCTTAAAAAGAAAATCACCCTGGTCAGAACAGAACAGTACTTTGCTTATACTCACACAGGTGGCCAGTTCCTACTAGACTATGCCTTGTTGTGAATATTGGCTCTCTGCCAGTGAAAATAAAGTGATTAAAATCAGCCATAAGGTCAACATACAAAAAAAAAAAAAAGGATGGTGATACAGTGGAATTAATACAATCTGCTAGTCAGGGGCTGCACTCTGCAATGCATCTGGATGTCTCTGCTGGGATACAGATTCCAACAAATGACTGAAAAGACAGAAACACTTAAAGGCAGCTCTAGAATTTTATCTCCACCTCCCTGCACAGAGGATTTCTCACTCATGACAAACACTCAAAAATATCAGAGTTTTAAGCAGAGGGAACAAATGGCTAGCAACCCAGCAATGCACCACCAAACTGCCAATATACCACGTGCCCTCCGCAGAGGCATCGGCAGTTCAGCAAATATCATTGCTACAGACAAGGGCTGAGTTCTGTTACAAAGAAAGAAAGGAGCCTGACTGACTGCCAACCTGTGTGTGGCCCTGCTGGGGCTCACCCACCATGGGGCTTCCGCCGGGACAATTTCCAGCAGACCCTCTGGATCTCAGGGACTTCTGCTGTGCTAGGTCTGAATGTGTGGAGCGAGGCTCCTGAAGGCAGCTCAGCTGCAGCCCCCCCACCTGCAAGTCACTCAGGTTGGAGACATGAGTCCCACAGCACATATTGGAGTCTATGCCTTCGAT
The DNA here is from genome assembly GCA_035582835.1 of Phoebastria nigripes. Classification (NCBI taxonomy): domain Eukaryota; kingdom Metazoa; phylum Chordata; class Aves; order Procellariiformes; family Diomedeidae; genus Phoebastria; species Phoebastria nigripes. The sequence goes on from JAYKAV010003465.1 coordinate 2,189,045, forward strand.
GTCAACAACTCGCACTGGCCCCGCATGGTCATCTGGCAAACCACGGCTTCTCACCTAGCAAAAGGAGGACAATGGCAAACAAGGTGACATCCATGCCGCAGTTATTTTGGTCCCATGGATATCATCTCCCCACCACTCACTGTTTCAATTTCAGGGTCATCTGCAGCCAGTTCCCTCACCATCACAGGTACCCTCTCCCGGATTTTCTCATTCACACTCCTCTCCAGGGCCTCTATTTGCTCTGCTGTCATGGAGGGGGTGTCCAGCTCAATGACACTTCGCTGACGGCCCAGCTCCCTGCACCGATGAAGAACATCTGCCGCTGTAGCTATGACCAGCTGGAAGGTCCCTCTGTGCAGCACTAAGTGCCATCCCACTGCTGGGAACGTGGTGACTGAAACAAAACATACTTCCCTCCTCTCCCTGTTATTTACAGAGCACCAGATGCATACCAAACACTTGGAGGAGCACAAGACAGAGCAAATACTTTGCACAGCTTCTCTCCAGTTCAGTCACCTCTCCCAGGCCCTCTGAGCTTGAGTGAAATGTCCAAGGGCAAACTGCTTTTAATTTATCAATGTTCAGCTCCTTGCGGCCCAGCACGGTGGCACACGCCAAACAAGGTAAGACTGGGGCCAAAGGAGCCGTTTCCCTGCTCACCATGAAGTTGTCTTGAATCCAAACACCTGTTCTGCGATGGCAGTGATGAGATGCTGTCCTGGAACAGACATGCAAGCAACAACTTTGAGTGCCAGTAGACACAGGAAAACAGCTCTTCAGCCAGACTGTATTTTTTCTGCTGACATTCCCCGTGACATTTGCAAATGCCCAGGCATGTGCTCAGTGCTGTGGGGCTTATGCTACTGCTTAGGAGCAGACAGAAGAGACAGCCATTGCCTCGTGGGCCTTGGGACCCTGAGAGCACCAAGGTGCACACTTAAGACTTTGAAGCAGATTGAACTTTTCCTTCCGAACTTGTTCGCAGTGGGTTTGTTTACAAGCCAAGGAGAGCCCGCAGGGGAGGCGCCTGCCTTCCCAAGTGGCCCGGGGATGGACTTTATGTGCAGAGCTGTTGGGCTTCACCCTGCCCCAACCAGGGTGGGCACTGACCGTCCCCCAGCCCAGGGCCCGGGTGAAGCCAGGCGAGGCCACCCCGGATGGAGCCCGCAGCACTGCTAGCTGCCCCTGCAGCGAGGTGTTACCGGACGCCCCTCGGTCGAGCCGGGGCACGGACCTGAATGCTGCTGCATGTGGTCGAAGCGACGCTCCCAGTCCAGCGACAGCAGCACCTCGGCGCCCGGCTCCAGCGCCGCCTGCACGAAGTGGACGGCCTCGGTGCCCCGCCGGGTCACGCGCAGCACCGGCACATCGCCGATGAGGCCGCGGTCGTCCGGCTGCGGACACGGGGCGTCAGAGCCGCCGGCCCGGCCCCGGCCGCGGCCCCCCGGCCCAGCCCGGCCCGTACCTGCCCGCCGCCCTCGGGGAAGAGGATGGTGTCCTCCAGCACCACCTGGAACCCGCGCACCGGCTCCCCGCCGCCCTCGGGCCGCAGCTCCGCCGCCCGGCACGACACCACCCTGGTGGCGAACTGCAACAGAGGCGGCGGCGCCGTGAGGGCCGGCCCGCGCCTCCCCCGCGCCGCACGCCGCCTGTCCCGCCGCTACCTGCCGGGCCCAGCTGTCCCGCTGGCACTGGAACACCATGGCCGCGGCGGCGGCGGACCTGCGGCGGCGGGCGCGACACGGGGCTGACGGCGACGGGGGCCGGGGCGGGACACGGGGCTGGCGGTCGCGGCCGCCGTGCCGCAGGTGGGTGGGGCCTGCAAGGTGACGCGCGATGCGCGCGCCCGGCGGCGGCGGCGGGCGGCTACCCGGTGTCCGGCGCGGCGGCGGACCGAGCAGACAGCAGACGGCGGCGGCAGTTCGCGTTTATTGCCCCGTGCCCCGCGCGGGTAACCGGCACGGGGAGACCGGCCGGCGTCCGCCGCCCCAGGTCGGGGTCCGCTGCGCTCGGCGGGGAACCGGCTAGGGCGGCTCCGCTTCCTCGGAGAGCCCTGCCCGCGCTGCTCGTCGGTGCGTGCTGCCGGCGCACCGGGAGGCCTCCTGCGCCACGGCATCCCTGGGGCCTGGGCTTCAGAGGTCGTCCTGCGGGAGGGAGGAGCGAGGTGGCAGGGAAGGGGCCAACAGTGGCCGGCACCGGCCGGGCAGCCGCAGGCAGCCCTGGGGAGCATGTCCCCAGCTGGCTCCGGGATGGAGGAGAGCAGCTGGAGCTGCTGCCGGCAGCCTGGAGGGAGCGGAGGTGTAGGGGTGGCTGCAGCATGTAGCAGCGTCTGGAGGAAGCAGCCTGCGGGCAGTACTTACATCCAGGTCATCCATGGCCGGGGGGGGGCCTTTGTCAGTCACCTTCTCCAGGAGCTGGGCGGGAAATAAACAGCTGTGGAGACTCTGAATGCCCGACTCACCCCCATCCCGAGCACCCACCCCGCACGTGCCCCGGGACCCCGAGGCCTGCGGCCTGGCTCACCTCTGCGTACTGCTCCACCATGGCCCTCTCCACCTCCTCGTCCCCTTCCCAGTCTCGCCAGTTGTCAAAGTCCACAGAGAGCCAGGCCGGCTGTGGGCAGAGAGAGCATCCCCTGAGGGAGGGAGCAGCATGGAGGGGACCCAGCAGCCCCATCCTCGCAGCCCAGGGATTGCTCTGCGGGTGAGCGCAGGCTGCTCCTGCACAGACAAGGGGACTGGGCGGGCTGGGGAAGGGCGGAAGGAGAGTGTGTCCTTTTGCCTGTGGGTACTGGCCCTGACCCTGCCTGCATCGAGGGAAAGGGGTGCTGCATCCTTCCTGGAGGGCAGAGGTCTGTGGACTGGTGGTGACCGTGAGGTCAGGCTTTTTGGGAGCTCTGTGTTGGGGTGCCTGCATGGGGCCCTCGGTGTCTGTCCTGGGGGCAGGCTGGTCCCCGGGAGCCGCGAGGTGCTGCATGGGGACAGCACACGCACTGAGGCTGGTCCTGGCTGCTGGGCGCCACACACACCTTGATGTTCTCCATGGTGATGCGGGGCCAGGCCACTTTCTCCTTCCATTTCCTCATAAAGCACGTGATGGAGCGGTCGGAGCGCTTCTCCCGTGAGTCCTGCCAAGAGATCGGGGGTGCCTCACCTCAGTGTCTGCCAGACTCCTCTCTGTAATCCACTGCAGACACGCACAGGATTAAAGCTCGGCCACATGCAGGCTGTGGGACACACAGAACCACGGAGACGAGTTGTTTCTGGCCCAACGCAGCACTGTGAGTGCCAGCACCAGTGTCAGGGCTCCCAGGCTTGTGCTCACCCCACTCAGGCTCTTGGGAAACAGGCAGGATTCAACGCTAAGCGGCATTGCTCAAGACTGCACAGTCTGGGTTTAACTCTGAGCCTGATGCAGGCTGTCRGAGAACAGTTCACTGGGGGGAAGCCTCACCTTGGAGTTGACCCTGGCATACAGCTTGATCTCGTTGTAGAACTCCACACCGTCTGCATTTTTGCAACTGCCAAAACACCGTAACAGCCTAGCTTAGGAGAAGGCTGAGGCCACACGTGCCCTGCTCTTACAGGGTCCCCCCTATCCCCTGCACCACCCCCAGTTCAGGGCCACGTCCCTGGTCGGCAGGGCAGCAGCAGCTCACCTGAACACCAGCCTCTGGTCCTCAATGATGACCTTAACGTCCGTGCTGTCCTCGACACAGAACTCCAAGTAGACGTACCGCGGGCGGTCGTACCACAGCGTCTTTGCAGGCTGCCTTGGGAAAGAGCAGACCAGTGGGTATTTCCATGGTGCCCACCAGCGCTTCTGCAGGGACTGCACGAGGCATGGGGTGGGGACTGGGGCAAGGAAGATGCCCCAAACGTGTACCCTGTCTGGGTCAAGCTCGGGGCTGGCAGTGAGAGCGAGGTGGGCGCAGGGCCCGGGTGGTGGGCGGTGGGCACGCAGTGCTCCCCTCTCATGCCCCACAAGGCCCCTCGCCTCGGCAGCCGGCAGGGCCCGGCGGGCCGGCCTGCCCTCACTCTTCCCTGCCATTCCCGGCGCCATTCCCCCGCTGCCCCGGGCTGGAGGGTCCTGCCCGGTGGTGCCTCAGGCTCCGGGCCCTGGGCGGGTGCCCGAGACCCCAACCGAGCACTGCCCCGGGGACCGGGCGCCGCGCGGGGGTGCTGGGCGCTGCCCGTCCCGTCCCGTCCCGTCCGGCCCCGCTCACCTCGCCATGGCGGTACCGGCCCCGCCCCGCGCTATTTCGGGCCGGGGGCGCGGCTGTCGGCGGGGCCGGGAGCGGGGGCCGGGAGCGGGGGGTCGGCCGGGCCGGGCCGGGCGAGGCGCGGCCGCCTCGCGGCCCGGTCGCCGGCCCAGCACCTCCCTGCGCCGCCCACGGTGGGCGCGCCCCGCGCCGGGCCACACTGCCAGGCCCCCGGGACCCCCGGGACGCCCGCCGCAGCCGTCCCGCCGGGCCGCGTGGGGGCGCGCTGGCGCCGCGCAGGCCCCGCCCCGCCGCCGCCAGGCCCCGCCCCGCCGCCGCCAGGCCCCGCCCCGCCGCCGCCAGGCCCCGCCGCGCCAGGTCCCGCCCTGCGCCGCGGCGGCAAGATGGCGGCGGTGTGGTGGCGCCGGTAGCGGCGGTCATGGAGGCAGAGGGCGGCCCGCTGGGCCCGGGGGAGCGCTGGGCGCCGGTGGGCGCAGTGGCGGCGGCGGCGACGACGACGACGACGACGACGACGGCGGAGGAGGAGGAGGAGGACGAGGACGAGGAGGAGGCGGCGGCGGCGGGCGGGTCGCCGCAGTCGGTGCCGCGGCTGCGGGCCGAGCGGCGCCGCCTGCACGGAGCGCTGCTGGCGCTGGCCTCGCACTTCGCCCAGGTGCAGTTCCGGCTGCGGCAGGTGGCGCGGGCCGGGCCGGCCGAGCAGCAGCGCCTGCTCCGCGACCTGGAGGACTTCGCCTTCCGCGGCTGCCCCGCACCGCTGGCCCACGGCCTCGGCGACGCCCCGGTGAGTGCGCGGGCCAGCCCGCCCTGCGCCGCCGCGAGCCGCTGCCGGGGCGGGGGGTGCGGGCCGTGCCGAGCCGGCTCTGTGGGGCCCCACTGCCGGCAGAGCGACGGCTTTTGCTGGGGTAGGGAGAATACCGTCTCCTTCCGGATAACGGCGTCGTGTGGTTTTCCGTTCCGCTGTCTGCCCCGGGGTCGGTACCTGCGTCCGACCTGGCTAAAGCCCGTTAGCGGCGGCTGTGATCCTGCTCACCGCTGGGACGTGCGGAGGGGAGCTCCGTGGCCGAGGCGAGGGGCGGCCGTTGCGGCTGCCCAGAGGCGCTGCACGCTCCGCGGTGGGTTGCGGCCAGCTCCGGGAGAGACCGGGCCGGCGGTTGTGCACGAAGCTCAGCCACAGGAGCGTGCAGGGCCTTGATGACTTGGAGCCAGCCCATGGGGACACGCGTTAAAGCTCTGCTTTGTGTATTACTGCTCCGCTCCGAGATACAGTGGTGACTCAGAGGATCTTTGATACGTACACGTTATTTGGCTGCTTGCAACAGTGCTTCCTGGATCCCGGCCTCGTGAGACAGGGCTTGCGTGCAGGAGGTCTGGAGAGGCTCTTCCTTTTGTCAGATGAGGTGATGTGGCTGTTGCCTCTCCTTGATGTACAGGCCCATCTTTTTCTCAGACTGGCACGCAGTGTTCACTAGTTAAGTGCATGAGCTGCAGGAAACACTCCTCATACCATGATCCTGTTCTCTGGGGCTTGACTATGACAGTAAATCTTCCATTTTATTTACTGGTAACTTTTTCTCAGAGTGAGCGAGGGAAGCAGGAGCAAATTGAGGTCCAGAAGGAGAAGCAGAGAGAGCTGATCCTGCAGCTCAAGACGCAGCTGGATGACCTGGAGACGTTTGCTTACCAGGAGGGCAGCTATGATTCCCTGCCACAGTCTGTGGTTATGGAAAGACAACGGGTAAGCCTCGCGAAGTCCTTCTGCCTGTATTTCTTTTAGCATTTGTGAGCCTTTTATAGACTGTAGGAGTTGGTCAGTCCTTATTTCTCACCAGCAGCTCTAATAGAGTATCAGTAGTTCGTCTGCATATGCAAACCTGTGCCGTGCCTTCTCTTGTGATTTTCTATGTGCAGCAAAGGTGGCCTGTTTCCAAGGTAATGAATGGGTAAAGGAGTATTTTGAAGTTGATGGGCAGCAGCGCCACATGGTGAGATCATGCTACTAACTCATGTTTTGCAGATGATTATAAATGAGTTGATAAAGAAGCTGGACATGGACTTGAGTGAAGATATTGCAACGCTCTCTCCAGAGGAATTGCGACAGCGTGTGGATGCTGCCATAGCACAGATTGTTAATCCAGCCAGGGTGAAGGAGCAACTGGTGGAACAACTGAAGACACAGATAAGGGACCTCGAAATGTTCATCAACTTCATTCAGGGTCAGTGCTGAGTTTTTAGATGAGCAGGTTGAATTGCTTTGTAATTCCCTGACAAAGTTATGAGGAGGGAGGTCACAGATGTCAGAAGATGCAGGAAGGGTTTCTGGGTCACGGGGAAGTACAGATTTCTCTGAACTGATGGTGGGAAGAACAAGAGACTGACAAAAAAGGTGCAGAGAGGTCTAAGGAATATTGACCTTAATACTTGGGATATGCAGCTTAAATTCACAAGTGTGAAATTAATAGTGTGAAATTCTTGTTCTAGATGAAGTTGGAAGCTCTGGTAAGGCAGAAGATGGACACTGTGAATGTGCAGGCAGAAAAGACGGCGGTGGCTCCTACAAACCAAATACACGGCCTTCTGGAAATAGAGGTGGGCACTGCTTGGCTCGGAGCTTCTGGCACTGCTCCTGCCATCACTCATTTGAGGTTCGGCAAGCATGAACCAGCATCCAGTCACGCTAGGCCACTTTGCTTTTTTCCTGGCAGTTGGTTTCTGTTCTTTCTGTTCTTTCCTACTCCCGCTGACAGAACGCCTGTGTCCAGTTCCTTTACCCTTCCTCCTTGGAAGGATCATTGGAGTAGTCACAGAACCTGAATGTGTGGCACGGAGGGTGGGATTGTCCTCAGCTGAGATCAGGAATAGAAGGGACTTCTGATACTTAGTGCAAAATGCAGACAGACTGAGCAGCCTTGTCTTGTACTCACTGTTGGGCTGCACTGTAATTAATGCTCTTTGAGTTCTTAGCTCTGTGAGCAGATACAGCGAGCTGGATGGATCCAGTGTTCTTTACAATTTGAGACTTGTCTACTTATCACAGGAATTTATTGGAGCTAGAATAGTATACTAGAGGAAATACTGCAATACTTTTACCTTCTGTAGGCTGAGGCATCTGCTGCTAGTCAGAGATAGAATACTGGCCCGCATGGACTTTGGGTCTTACCCAGTGTGGCTACTCTTGCAAATTGAATTTAATAATGGCATCAGGAGTAAGCAGTGTATGTTACCCTGCTGAGACAAGATGCTTCTTGAAAGTAGGCAGTGATCTCCTTCAGCAAAGGTTTTGGTATCTCCTAATTACCCGTGTGATATCATCGTGTCTAAAGAATGATCTTTCCTCACTCTGTATGTGCCTGCTAGGAAAGCTGTTGTAGGATTTCTTCTCTGTAAGATGACCTGATTGTTGAGAACAGGCCGTGCAAATGTTTGCTTTTCTGGTTGGCTTCAGTGCTTTGAAACTAGAAAAAGTAGCATCAGTCCTAGTGACAAAAGCTCCCAAGGAGGAGGAGAATCCATGGCAGAGGAGGAGCAGACGTTTGTGCTCTCTTTGTGTGCATGAAAGAGCAGAGCTGTTGATTCCTTAATTAGAGTATTTTTTTCTTTTTTCTAACCTGATCAGTGAACCCAGAAGATGCCAGAAAGATGCGAGAAACGGGCCTGCACCTTATGCGTCGCATGCTTGCTGTGCTACAAATATTCGCTGTCAGTCAGTTTGGTTGTGCTACTGGTCAGATTCCTCGCACCCTCTGGCAGAAGGACCAAGCCAGCAAGGACTATTCCCCCTTAATTAAGAAACTGGAGTTGTCAGTAGAGCAGGTGAGGCAGCTAGCTATGAAACACCAGCAGGAAGGCCACGTTATCAGTTCCTCTGATCTGCAGGACATTCCCTTAGGAGGCAGAGATGAGCTGACTCTAGCTGTGCGGAAGGAGTTGACCATTGCTTTGCGAGACCTGATGGCTCACGGGCTCTATGACTCTTCTCAGGGAATGAGCCTGGTATTGGCACCCATTGCATGCTTGATTCCTGCGTTCACCTCATCCCCGCAGACCATGCACCCCTGGGAACTCTTTGTGAAGTATTACAACACTAAGAATGGACAAGCCTTTGTGGAATCCCCGGCTCGCAAGCTCTCCCAGTCCTTTGCCTTGCCTGTGACAGGAGGAGTGGCCATTACCCCCAAACAGAGCCTGCTGACAGCAATTCACACTGTCCTCACAGAGCATGACCCCTTCAAGCGCAGTGCAGACTCTGAACTGAAAGCTCTGGTGTGTATGGCACTAAATGAGCAGCGCCTGGTCTCCTGGGTGAATCTGATCTGCAAATCTGGAGCTCTGGTACAATCCCACTACCAGCCATGGAGCTACATGGCAAACACAGGCTTTGAGAGTGCACTCAACGTTCTCAGTCGCCTGAGCAACTTGAAATTCAACCTCCCAGTTGACCTGGCTGTCCGGCAGCTGAAAAACATCAAAGATGCTTTTTGATGTATTTTTATTGTAGATCATCCATTTTCCACAAGTAGGCAGCTGTTGGGCTCAAGAAGCCTGGCTTTTTTAAGACCAAGTTTGGCTCTTTGAAATTGATATTTGCTTTTAGGGAAATCTTATGGTGTCTTGATGCTGGAAATCTGTGTTTTACAAGGCTGCCACTGTGAAGCTGCTGGAGGTTGTGTGCTGTACAGCACCTCACCCTGCCCTTTTTATGCGGCTCTGAAGAGCGAAACTGCTTCGCTGGTGAGCAGGTGCCAGTGAGCATTCAGGGTGCGAGGCTGCCTGCCCTGAGCGTGGTAGAGGCCTGGCCACTGAGCCTACAGGTGGGGGAAGCCCCTCAGAACGTGCAGCTTAGCTCCCATGCTGCCTCCATAACTCAAAGTTTCTCAAAGTTTGTGGTCTAAATGACGCCCCTACGAGACGCCTTGCACGGGCAGAGCGAGGCAGGCTGCAGGTGTTGGGCTGCCTCGGGGTCGCCTGGTGGCAAGTGACTTGCCCTGCCCAGTGTGAAAGTGTGAAACTGGGGCAGGTCTGCTGAGCCACGGGCGCAGGGTCTGCGCTCCTCCGGTGCCTCGGCAATGCACAGAAGCAGCCATGTTCTTCAGGCTGCTGGGTGAGGGGCCGGCACCAGCGGCTTTGTCCAGCAGTCCCAGAGCTCCTTTTTTGAAGCTTTCATGCAGCAGTCGGCGCCAGAGGCCTGGTGTTTTATAGGGGATGCATTAAATCACTTTAGCAAGTGCATGCATGGGGAGAACCCATCTGCAGTGACCGTGTTTTGATTTGTGTTCGTTGCTAGCCCTTGCGCTGCAGGTAGCGTTTATCATCGGAGTTAAATGATCTGCGGTTCCTGCTGGAACCTTGCTCTGTGCGGGGTGTAAGAGCGGGCCRTGCACTGGGGCCGTGCTGCGGGACGCCCCGGGGGGAGGCTCCCTGCGCCCGCGGCGGTACCCGCGGGCCGCGGCCCCGGGAAGCCGCGCAGCCGGGGTGTCCCGGCGGGGGGCGGGGGGGCACCCGGCGCCGCCGCCTGTTGCCCGGCAACCGCGGCGGAGCGCCGCGCATGCGCGACCCCGCTCCGCGAGGACGACGCGGAAATGATGCACGGTGACACGAGGTGAAAGGTCGGGGGCGCGGCGGCCGCTTCCTTTTCCTGTCTGGGCGCCATCGCCGCGGGAGGCTCGGTGAGTGCGGGGCCGGCCGCGGGATCCGCCGGGATCCGCCGTCATCCGCGGGGGTGGCGGGCCGGGGGTGGCCGGGGACCCGGCTGTGACTGCCGCGTGCTGTCTCCGCAGAGATGGGGAAGTTCATGAAGCCGGGGAAGGTGGTGCTGGTGCTGGCCGGCCGCTACTCGGGGCGCAAGGCCGTCATCGTGAAGGTGAGCGCAGGACCGGCGGGGCGGCCCTGCAGGGCGGGCGGGAGCCCGGAGCGCTGCTGCTCTCTCTTTGTGGAGGCGCCCGTACAGACGGGGTTCCTGCCGGGCTGCGGCGGCGGCTGGCGCTCCGCGGTGCCATCGCCGGCTGCGGTCGGTTGTGTTTCAGAACATCGACGACGGCACTTCCGACCGGCCGTACAGCCACGCCTTGGTGGCGGGCATCGACCGCTACCCGCGGAAGGTGACTGCCGCCATGGGCAAGAAGAAGATCGCCAAGCGGTCCAAGATCAAGTCCTTTGTGAAGGTTTACAACTACAACCACCTGATGCCCACCCGGTAAGTGTGGCTGCCAGAGTGCCGCCAGCGGGGCTGCAGCCCGCTGCTGGCAGGGCCGGAGAGGTCTCGGCTGCTTTCAGTGATCATAGGTCTCGTGTGTTCTCTTTACTGAGTCCTGGGAGTCACTGAGGCTCTTAATTACGTGGCTGAAGGAACGTGGGGCATACATTCTGCGAAAACAGGGACTTGGAGGGTGTGAGGCTGAGGGGAGACATTAGTGACTTTCTGAAATAAGGCAGCTGGCTCTTATTTCAGCCACACTCACTTTCCTCTCGATCACGGGGTGTCAGTAGATGAGCCTTTGAAACAACCGTGAGGGTCTGGGGGTGCTGGCAGAGGTGTTGTGGCCCAGTGACGTTTCTTCCCATCCCCTTGGAACTCTTGCTGGTGCAGGCTGCCAAATACAACATGCTGGATAGAGCTGCTTGTCTCTTGAGAAGTGTGTAGCTGTTTTCTTTATAGGCTGAATTAAATGTCTTTGGATGCTGTAGTGCTGTGGTGATTTCCAGACCTGAGAAGGCTTTCAAAGCTGTACTCCCTTAAGCTGGCACTAGTATGTGCGTTTGAGCGGTTCAGGCTGCGTGCTGCGTTTTCACCCTTGTGCCAGGTACTGTGACTGTTTTGAACCTTGCTGCTCTCCTGCTCAGATACTCTGTCGATATTCCGCTGGACAAAACAGTGGTCAATAAGGACGTGTTCAGGGACCCCGCGCTAAAACGCAAAGCGAGACGTGAAGCCAAGGTGAAATTTGAGGAAAGGTGAGTTGGAAGTTCGTCTCTTCATTGGTGTCGGCACCCGTCCCCGTGGCGAGGACTCGGCGCGGTTGTGCCGCAGCCTGGCTGAGTCCCAGGTTGGACACTTCTGCCCCAATTTTCTTGAATACGTTTTTGGTTGAGTGCATTCCTCCTCACCTTCTGTGCATGTTTAGGCAACTGTCTGTTGAGAGAGTTGGTGGGTTGCGATGGGGAACAGTTGACCAACAGCCGTAGACTCGGGCTGACATATGATGGTGCTGCAGCCTCGTGCCAGCACGAGCGGGGCCTTTCCGGTGCCAGATGACGATCTCTTAGCGTCTCGCTGCCAGTTCACCTGCTGTCTGTCACTGGGCTTAGTGGGACAGGGCACAGGAGTGTTCAGATTAATGGTCCTCCTTTTCAGTTTTCTGTTCAGAAACTCCTTCCGCAGAAGGAGCTGTGTGGCCCCAGCGGGATGCAGGGTGTCTCGCGGGCAGCCCGGGCCGTTGGCTGCTGTAAAGCACGCTGCCCGTGATCACAGGCCATTCTCCGAGGGCGTCTCCGTGGGGCTGCCCTCCACGTGGGGTGTCTGGTGGGACTGCCACGCACTGCGCTCTTACCTCTCGGGGTGAAAACTGCCATAGTGCAGGTTCCTTCACGAGATGGCTCCATGAGAAAATCTGGAAGCTGGCATTCTCTTCCCTTGGCGGTTTAAACATTTAAAGCGGGTCTAGTTGCTGCCTGGGCTGAAGAGACCAGGTGAATTATCTCTGGGTCAGCCAGGTGCTGCGTCCTGCCCGTGGGAGGGTACAGACAGCTTGGGTGCGAGTCTCGTGCTGTTGCCTGCTGGTACAGAGCGTTCTCTAACCTTCGCATTCCTCTTTCAGATACAAGACGGGCAAGAATAAGTGGTTCTTCCAGAAGCTGCGATTTTAAAAGTGTAACAAGGTTGCATCAATAAATGTTTATTAAAAACCATTTTGTTTTGTTGTATAGAGAAAAGCATTGCTAGGCCTTTGTGGTGTGGATGTTGTTGTTTTGTGTGTCTGTAAGAGCTGGGAAAGCCATCACAGGTGAATGCCGTCTGGGTGGGGCTGTCCTCGGGCACCTCCGCTCTGCAGCGGGGTGCAGGCTGCTCTTTCCCCTTACTGCTGCCCAGGGTGATGGATGTCGTCATTCCTGCTTCTGCTGGAAAGCTCCGATTCCCAAACCTGCAGTAATCCCTGTGAGAATGGGGGTGGGAGAGGGAAGGTGAATGGGTAATTCCAGATGTCTGCTTTTCTCATCTCTTTGGCTGAGAAAAGCAGCAACGCGTAGGGTGACTTGTGCAGTGGTGGTACCAGCTGAGTGTTACATTTTTGGTCACCTTTGCAAATGCCCTTTATCGTGCAAGGGGCAGCCTTTGGGGGGGTGGGGGGGTTGGGGCGTTGAATCGCAGATGGGTGCGTGGGGCTGGCGGGCAGAGGTCGTTCACCGGCCGGGGCCGAGGAGCGTTGGGCTGCTTCGGGAAAGCCAGTCCCACGGGGCGGAGGGCGCGGGCGCACGCGGGGCGGTTAGCCGGGCGGCGGCGGGGAATGAGTGGAAAGATCGGGTTTTCAGGTCAGCACCGCCCGCGGGCTGTCTCGGCTGGGGCTGTGCGGGCCGGGGCTTTTGCCGCCGCCCCGGGGCCGCCGGGCTGCAGCCGGCTGCCGCGCTCGGGGGGCGGGCTGGGGCGGGGCGGGGCCGAGCAGCGAAAGCGAAAGCGAACGGCGGGAGGCAGCGCGGGGCCGCGCCGGCAGCGGGGTCCGACCGGCGGCGGGGTCCCACCGGCAGCGGGGTCCCAGGCAGGTAGGGCGGCCTCGGTGCTCGGCCGGGCCGGGCAGGGCTCCCCCCGCCGCCGCCGCGGGGCCGGGGCTCCGGCGGGTCCTGACCTGCCGCCGTTCTGCCGCCAGCACCGCGGAGATGGACTCGGAGGAGGTGAGGGGCTGAGCCCGCGGGGACCTGCGGGCCGGGGGCGCGGGGAGCGGGGCCGACCCGGGGGAGAGCGGCGCGGGGCTCGGCGCAGCGTGGCTGAGCACCCCTCCTGCCTTCAGGACTCCTTCATCCAGCTCCCCCCCCCCGAGGGCCCCGAGGCCGGCTTCCCGGAGGCGGCCCCCGAGCAAGTCCGGCAGGAGATCGAGCGCTGCAAGGTGCGTCCTGCTGCGCCTGTGAGGGGTGGGTCGGGCCGGATCCAAATCGCCCCGGGGCCTGCCCCGGCCGGCCTAGGCTGTCAGCTTGAGTTTCTTACTTTTTCTTGGACTGTGCATTTCTTATTTTTTCTTGGACTACGAGCTAGGAGTGGTGGAAAAGGGATTATCCCACGGCTAAGAGAGCCTGTGCTGGGGTCTGGGGCTCCGCAGGGGGAGCAACCCACCTCCTTCCCAAACGAGCAGCGTGTGCTGGGGCTGGACAGCCAGTGGGTGTGGCACAATGTCTGCAGGGTCTCGCTGTCTGATGGTACCTCTCACAGGAACTTTGTAGTGCTCTGGAGCAAGACCATGTGAAGCTACAAATGGCAAAGGAAGCTGTACAGCAAAGGACGCAAGAGCTGAGGAAAGAGGGAGAACTTCTTTATAAAAATCTTGAGCAACAAATGTGTTTAAACAGAGATGAAGAGAGATCCCGCCAGGTTGGTGGTCGGAGGAGTTGTCTTGGGCTTGGAAAGGTGGCAGTGGGTGGTGGGGCTGCACCACTCAGCTCACTGCTCCAAGATCACTTTGCTCTGGACGCAGTGGAGATTTCACGGGACGTCACATCAGGCCTGAGCTGAGAAGTGAGCTAGTGCTGCGGTGGTGGAGGAAGGGCTGTAATCAAACGCAAGGAGCCAGGGCAGGGCTGCAGGCAGTCAAGAGCAGAAAAACAGTGTGGGTGGAGCTGTGTCCAGGAACAGTGCTGTGCTTAAAACGATGACCGTGCTGCAGCCCCTCATGTCCTAGTGGTTCCCTTACGGCCCCCTCTTTCTTTCCTTCCAGGTGGGCATTTTTTCAGCAAAGGAAGAGAACAACAGACTGAGGCAGGAGAAGCAGGTGCTGAAAAAGAAACTGGAAGAAGTGAGGAAGAGGGTCCTCTGGGAGGATCTGGTAATGGTAACAGTGTGTGGGGGCACTCGGGTCTGCTGGCAAGGGATGCGAGCCTGGCTGGAGAGGCTGCAGGTGAATGCAGCTGGGCACTGTGCGACGACTAGCACAGCTCCTGCTAGTGGGTGGCTCCTCTTCCAGGGCCAGAAGCTCCAGTCATGGCTTTGGGACTCCAGGCCCAGCCAGACCCTAGGAGAGAGTCTGCTGAGGCTCTCCAGCTGTTTATTTTGAGCCATGAGCTTGTTTCTAGTCTGTGGATTGGCAGGGACAGGCCCTGTGCAGGGTCCAGTCTCCTCCAGGTGCTGTCTGTGTACTTGAACCTAGATGCAGCCTACCTTGCCAGAGAAGAAAATGGTGTTTAAGGGACTTGTGACAAACAAGGAGGACATGAACAAGCTGATGCTCACCCCACTGATCCGCTACCCTCTGCCGGGGGGCTCAGCTCTCATCACCTTTGAGAAGGCAGAGGGTAAGAGTGAGAAGAGCACTGCCACAGCCAGGTGTCCTGGTCGATTGGCTTTGGGGCCTGCCCTGCATCGCCTCCCTGGGCCAGGGCTCAGAGCTCTGCCCACTCTGCTGGCATTGTGTGGGGTTATGACCCCCCCCAAAGCGTTAGCTGCCCCATGTCCTGTCCTGCGGCGCGCTCGGAGCAGGTGGTCGATCCCCTGTGCTGGGGGCTCTCCCTGCTTGCAGTGGCCCAGAGGATCATAGAGGTGAAGGAGCACATGGTGGAGCTGAGCTACGGGGAGGAGCTGGAGGAGCTCGACCGGTGCAGAGTGCGAGTGCAGGCAGCGCCAGTGGACATAGTGCTGCCGTCTGCCCTGGAGGTAGGTCCTGAGGTCCCGCTGCTCCCCACACCACGGAGAACCGCAGAGCTGCCCTGGGCATGCACCAGCTTTGCTGTGCCCTGCTCTGCCACTCCCTGAGCTTGCCTCTACCAGGTCACTGGTAGCAGCCCAGCTCAGTGCATTAGCACCGCAGCTCTGCGCTGCTCCCCCGAGCTCTGGGGCCAGCCCTGCCCTGCCCTGGCAATGACCGGCCTGTGCCCCCTGCAGATCAGGCTGACTCGGAGCAACAGGAGTATCCTCGTGTCTGACCTGCCCAGCCTGGGCATCTCCGAGGAGGCAGTGCTGGACAAGCTGGAGCTCTTCTTCAGCAAGGCGAAGAATGGGGGGGGCGAGGTGGAGAGCAGGGAGTTCCTGGACGACTCTGGCCAGGTGGTGCTGACCTTCGCGCAGGACGGAGGTGCGTGGGGTGTGCTGAGCTCGGGCTGCTGGCAAGGGGGGAGCAGCCCAGCTGCCTCTTGGGGGGGCACAGGTCATCTGCCGAGAGCAGATGGAGCTGTGTGTGTGGGGAACAGGGAAGGCAGAGTGAGCCCAGGCTGTCCTGTCTCCCCTGAGACTGTGCTGGTGCAGGTGACCTGGGGCTAGGCAGTGCCAGCCTTGGTGTCTGTGCCAGGGACATAACCTCCCCTGGAGCTCAGCAGGGGCCTGGGCAGCTCAGGGCTTTCCTCTCTATCTGCAGTGGCAGAGCCACTAATTGCAAGAGGACACATCCAGGTGCTTATCGGGAAAGGAAAATACGAGCTCAAAATATCACCGTGCATGAGTGGAAACATCACTAACCTGCAGGTAAGGGCACGAACCCTGGTGCTAAGCAGCACCTGCCAGCCCAGGGCGAGCCAGCATGGGTGGGGGCTCCTGAAGACCCGCTCCCCACGCTGCCGTGCAGCCCAAGGCGTGGTTCCTGCAGGCAGCCCCAAGCAGAGCAGCACTCCACCCTGCTCAGCAAGTGCCCCGAGGGGACCCCTTCCCTGCGCGCCCTCCTGCTGCCCCGTGCGGCACAGGGCCTGCTGCAGCTCACCCCCGGCTCTGCCCAGCTCCAGCCCTCCCGCTGCCCCAGAACCGTCCTGCTCTCAGGGATCCCAGATGTGCTGGGTGAGGAGCCCATGAGGGACAGCCTGGAGATCCACTTCCAGAAGGCCAGCCGCGGCGGGGGAGAGGTGGACACCCTCGCCTACGTCCCAGTGGGACAACAGGGGGTGGCCGTTTTCATGGAGGACGCGGGCTAGCCCTGGCCAGCCCCATCAGCCCGATGCGGTGGAGTTCTGTGTGGCCACTGGCTCCTGGGCACAGTGGGAATTAAAGCATCTGCAGGGAGTGCCGTGTCTGTCGTGCTGGGGACGGGACGGGACAGGGACGAGGATGGGCCCSGCGTGCAAGAGCCGTGGGCGAGGCTGGGCCCTTCCCGGGCACGGGGGCGACGGGGGGCCCGGCTCCCGGGCCGGGCTCTCTGGGCACCGGGGCCGGGCCGGGCCGGGCCGAGCCGAGCCGTCCCGCGGCGCTGAGCGGGGCCCGGGGCGGGCAGGGCCCAGGGCTCGGCCGGGCCGGGGGCGGTGCCGGCCGAGGCGGGGCGGCCCTGGTTTCGCTTTCGTTTCCCGGCGGCGGCGGCGGCGGCGCCGGAGCGGGGCGCAGGTAGCGAGGCCGGGCCAGGCCGCAGGGCTCGGGGCCCGCGGGGCCGGGGCTCGGCGGGCGGGCGGGGCCGGGGGGGGGCGGGGGGGGGGCGGGGGGGGTCTGGGGGGCCCCGAGAGGGTTGGGGGGGGTCCCAAAAGGGTCTGGGGGGTCCCGGCAGGGTTTGGGGGGGCCCGAGAGGGGGTGGGGGGGGCCGGGCGGGGCCGGGGGGGGACGGGGCGGGTGAGGGCGCGGCGACGGGGGCCCGGGCCGGGGCCCAGCCCCGCGGGGCGGGGGGAGCTGCTGCCGGGGCTCCTGGGCAGCCCGGCTCGGCCCGGCCCGGCCCGGCTGCCCACGGCCTCTCTGCGCAGGCATGGCGGGCCGCACGGTGCGGGTGGGGGGCCTCCCCGCCGACCTGCCTCCCGACAGGGTGGCCGACAAGCTGACCATCCACTTCCTGCGCTCCCGCAACGGCGGCGGGGAGATCGCCGACGTCCAGGTGCTGGGCGGCTCCCAGGCCTGCGCCCTCATCACCTTCGAGGCGCTGGAAGGTAACGGCCGCCAAGGGCCGCGCTCCCCCCGCGGCCGGGCCCAGCCCGCGGGCTCTGCCTGCTCCG
This sequence comes from Phoebastria nigripes, assembly GCA_035582835.1. Classification (NCBI taxonomy): domain Eukaryota; kingdom Metazoa; phylum Chordata; class Aves; order Procellariiformes; family Diomedeidae; genus Phoebastria; species Phoebastria nigripes. The sequence goes on from JAYKAV010003465.1 coordinate 2,206,353, forward strand.
AGCGCCCAGCCCCGTCCTCCCCTGCCCTCTTGCCCCATGTCCCCCCACGCTCAGCGCGGGGACGGGGCTGCTGCTCCCCGGCACGGGGCTGGGCTGATGCGGGCGGCCRCTGGCTTTTCCCACCCAGTGGCCCAGAGGATCCTGAAGACAAAGAATCACGTGCTGTCGATTGGAGGGAAGAAATATCCGCTGGAAGTGACGTCGCACGTCGCGGAGCTGAGCCCCGATGAGGTAGCAAGGAGCAGACGGCTCCTGCCCGCGCGGCCGTGACAGCCCCAGCTGGCTCCCAGACTGGCTCTGGGCCCGGCAGACACGCTCAGGAGCGGAGACCTTGCTCTTTCCTTTAATCTTAATTAGACTTAAAGCAAATCCATTTTTATTCATATTCAAATGAGGAATTATTTTTTTCTGTGCTGATAACACAGGGACAGTGAGGTAGGCCGTGCACTTGGTCGTTTGGTATTTGTGCCTGTGAAAGCGAGGAAGAACAGTCAGACTGGAGGGAAGGGGCACTTTCCCCAGCCCATCTGGTGACACACAGGGGATCCTGTTAACGCCTCTGCCGTGTCATTAGCTGGACACCATGTCATTAGCTGGACATGTACAGTGTATTTTTCCTCTCTCCTTCTCAGGAGAGCTTAGGAGACAGACATGCTGGTGTCTAGGAGGCACTGGAGAGTTCTTGCCTCTTCCTCCAGTTTCAAGAGAGTATGGCAGTAGCCACGTCTCATGTTTTCATGTTTGAGCACTGAAAACAAGGGCGTGGGAGTTAGCCTGGCATTGCAGACCTTTCTGCAAACCTGTGGTGCCAGACTGCTTGAAGATCTGGGAGAGCAAGAGGGCAACTGCATTTCAGATGCAGAAGGGATAGTGGATTTCTTGGGTTTGGGCTGCTTGCAGAGCTCCCAGCATGTAGAAGTGGGGCCACATCTCTGTGCGATTTGCCCCTTGCGTTCTTTGTTTGCAGAAAGCCTTTGACTATGGGTACAAGGTCCAAGAGTTGCTTGGGCTGGCTGGGTCTTTCAGTCCTGCCTGTGTTATGCTTCCATCTCATTTGAAAGCAGGACGCTGAGAGAGAGAGGTGGCGGATCATGTCGTCTCTTCTGTCATAATAATGCAGGGGCTGTGGCAAGTGTCAGGTGCATTTGCCTCCCCCTGTGCCTTGAAGGGGGGGATATTTTTGGTCCTTGCTCTCTGACTCCCTTGCTATCTACTTGCAGATCTTCATACGCGCTTGCATGATAGTTGACTATGGCAAGCTTCCTGCTGGCAAAACCCTCCTGAGGAACTTGCATAAAGGCTACAGCAATGTGCAGTTCAACTTCGACTCCAAGAACACACACTGCATAGTCAAGGGACCCTTCACTGAGCTGCAGGCCTTCAGCAGAGACCTGCTGGGCAGCCTGAACCTCAAGAGCCAACCCGTTGGAGAGATCCTCCTGCCAGGTTCCAGCCATGTCGCCAAAGAGACCAGAATGCATGATCACCAGCAAGTGCCTGACTCCACTGAGTCAGCACAAGAGACAGCAAAGCTGCCAAATTGGGACCAGGTGTGTGAAAAGGCAGCTAAAGTCCCATCACCTCGGGACCCAGTGGATGGGGAAGCTGTGGAACAGCTGGAGGACTTTTCTCTAGTGATGGACTCGGACATTTACTTGTACATGCAGAGGTTCTGTGCTGCCAAGTACCAAGGTGTGCTACGCCAGCATCGTGTGGATGTGGTGGATGTTAGCAGCGATGGCATTGCCATACTGTACCTCCAACCATCTGCAGGTATGTCTGGGGATATGGACGCCTTGCAGCAGGCCCATCTGGCCCTGCAGCAGCTTTACCAGCAACTGGAGGTGAGCTTGCGCAAGGAGAAGATCACCAAGGGAGGACTGGATGTGGACAGCCAGGCATTCAAGGCTCTGACAGATGAGCTGCAGAAACTGTATCCCCAGTTGCTCTGCCATGAGGATGAGAAGCAGCTTTATCTTATTGGAAACCTTGTTGATGTCTCCCAGGCCAAGCAGTACCTTCAGGATTTCAGCACCAGAAGAGGTGCTGCACACACGGTTGACAGGCTCAGCAGCTCCCTGCCCTCACACCCAGCAACCTCCCGCACCACTGAGGCTGCACTGCACAAGCCCAAAGTGCCTGTGGACACCTCAACCTCAAGGTTCAGCCCAGGCAGGCTGGAGCTGAAAGGTGAGCTCAAGCTAGCTGCCAGCTTCGGCACTCTGAAAGCTGACAGGTCTCAGGCCAGCCGGGGCCTCTTGCTGAATCAGGACTCTCCACCGGTGAGACAGGTGCAGCTTTCTGGAAAGCACTTATCAGAGACAGATGCTCTAGGTCCAAGTGACCCAACAGCACTGACCCAGCAGTACCAGCCTCATGTCTCTACAACAGATGTGGTTTTGGGGTCAGCAGCAGAGTCTCAGCAGAAGGACCCCAAAGAATGGGACCATGTGAAAGGAGGTGCCAGGCTTACAAGACACAAGGCTCTGTCTCCCTTTGGGGGCAAAGAAAACAGCGCTTCGCAGCATCCTGGGGACTCTAAAGGCCCAGGTCCCATCAAGCACCACCCCCTCACTAGCACGTCTAGTACCTTTGACATGACAAGGACCTCTTCTGCTTTGGACTCTAAACCCTCTGAATCCAGGCCTCTGCTGCGACGTTCCAACAGCTTCTCCCTGCCAAGGTCAAAGGAAAGCGACAAGCCCCAAGACACTGGCAGGGCAGGCAGTGGAGGCAGTAGGGTGAGTGAAGAAATGAGCCTGGACTCTCTGCAGTGGTCTTACCTGAAAGACGTTTGCCACTCTGCTATTGATGAACTGTGCAGGGATGGAGGTGTGCAGATCTCAGAGCATCGTACTGGGGACTGCACTGTGCTGACTCTACAGGCGGCAGACAGGAGCAAGCTTTTCCAGGCTAAATGGAAGGTGGAAGCTCTTGTGCAGAAGTGTCCTGACCTTGTGTGTCAGAGTATGAGCTACGCGGAGCTCGCTGTAGATGGTCCGGATGACAGTGCCCTGAGTGAACTGTGCAGCCTCTTGCGAGGAAACTCCCTCCAGGTTGGACTCAGCAAAGACAAGTACAAGCTATATCTTGCCTGCCCCAAGGAGGTGCTGCCAGGAGTGACTGAGGCCTTCCAAGTGTTTTCTTCCAGAAGGCTCYGTGCCCTGAAGTCTTCATCCTTGTCTCCAGGACCAGAGAGTACAGGGCACTCAAGTGTCATCCAGCCAAGCAGAAGCCAGGACACGGTGCTGGGTGCAGCCCTTCCCAGCAGCCTGGAGTCCCTACAGATGGGCCTGCAGCACCTGAACATTGGCAATAAAGCAGACCACGCAGATGTGCTCAGGGCTTTCCGGCTACCAGAGGCTGAGGAAAAGAGGTCCCCCAGTCCTTGGAGGTTCCAGCAGGCACTGGGGCAGGAGGAGGCCAATGACCATGTTGATTCTGGGGCTGTGCAAGGAGGAAGCAGCCTTCTCAGCCCTAGCATAGTGGATAAGCCAAGTCCTGCTGGTCTGAGGGAGTCCCAGGAGCAGCCGAAGACAAAACTGTCTGTGGGGGAGCCTGACATTGCACGGCTAAAGCAGGTTTTGCCAGACAGATTCCAGTTTGCAAGAGACAAGAGCAGAGGAGGCTACAATGAAGCGATGGGACAGCTGCGGTCACCAGTTCCTTCAGCAGACGGTGCTCTTCACTCCCTGCCCACCTGGCTGTACAGGGCTAYGGCTGCTGACCCACCTGAGGCTGCAGCCGAACAGTCGCCTGCAGCAGAGCCTAGGGACCAGGAACAGGCCTTGTTCCCAACGGGCAGGAGCAATGTGGTGGAGGAGCCTGACCTCTCATCACAGCAGACAAGAGGCCCCAGCCTTGGACAGGAAAGTGGCAAGACCCCTCTGGGCCGGTGTGATGCTTGCCAGGGCTCAGGTGTGACCTGCCAGGCCCCCTGCGGTCACGCCTTGTGCAGGACATGTTTTGCAGCAGACAGTACGCAGCCAGCTTGCTGCAGCTCCTCCTCAGTTGCCCCAAGCCGCAAGATCTCAGGGACATTCAAGATCTCCTCCCTGTCTCAGAGTCTGCCTGGCTACTATCGAGACCTAACGCTCCAGATTGCCTACAACATCCCTGATGGCATGCAAGGGGTAGGTACCCACCACAGGGGCTTCCCCATCCYGCTGCAGGACATTGCAATGGGTTCTGTCAGTGTGGCTGGGGGTGGGGGAAATGGGGGGGAGCAGGGGGACAGCTACAGCTCCATGCCCCACATGCAAAGCAGCAGAGGTATTGCCCTGTGGAAGGCAGAAAGCTCCACACCAGGTTTGGGAGCAGCTTGCTGCTTTTGAAGACCGTGTGACCTCTGGTTTTAGTGCAAAGCGACTAGCAGCCCATGGGGGCCACAGTCATCTGTGTATTTTCAAGCTGGATGGAATCTCAGAAGCCAGCTCTGAGGCACAGCACTCAGGTTGTTGTTTAAAATGCTTTCTTCCTGTTCTAAGGTTGGTGACCCCCGCCCAGGACAGCCTTACAAAGGGGGGAATTTCTGTGCCTTCCTGCCTGACAACAGGGAAGGGCAGAAGACAGCAATGCTGCTGAAGAAAGCATTTGAGCATGGGCTGACATTCCAGATCAAGTCCTGCAATGGAGATGAAAGAGTGACATGGGGCCTTATCCCACACAAAACCTCCTGGGATGGAGGCAAAGCCAGGTATGGCCCAGCTCATCCCAAGCTTCCAGGTGTGGTTTTGTTTTTTTTTTTTTAGCAATCGGAGGAGAACCATGGGTTCCAGCTCAACAAGTCCTGGCATGGGTGGCTCTTCCAGGCTCCCACAATGGCAGAGTTGGTGCCTCCCTTTGCTTCAGCTCGCAGGGCAGCTGTGGTGTGGCAGACCAGCCCTGGCACCTTCCCGCTGGAGCTAAAGCCCTTTCCCATCCCACACCCGTAAGTTCCCCTTGGACAAGAATTCTGGGCCCTGTTCACTTACAGCTTTCCTGGCTTTTCCCGTGACAGCGCTCTGCAGCCAGCTCTGGGTGCAAGCTGTGCCTGTAGGCAGCAGCAGCAGCTCCCAGGGAGCAGGACTTCCACCCTCAGCCCCTGTTGAAGAGATGGGGCAAAAATAAATTGGTGCTCCCCTCAGTGGTTTTTAGCACCATCAGCAGGATTTACACCACTTCCCTCTCTGCCCCACAGGAATGGCTATCCAGATGCCCAGTATCTCCGTGAGGTTTGCAGAGTACTGAAGAAACTGGGCATTGCATGAGACTCCCTGCCTGAGCTGCCACAGCCCGTGCCTTTCACTTCACCTTCCTTTCCAGCTGACAAAACTGCAGCTTAGCACAGACAGCTCAGGCAAAAGCAGGTATTTGTCCAAGGAGCTCCCATGTCCCCAGAGGCATCCAGAAATCTGCACGTTAGTGGCAGCAGCACCTCCATCCCCGCCCCCACAAGCCTCAGCATGGATCAGAGCTTCCCTGAAACTCCAGCTCCTCCTGGATGCATGTCCTCACCAGCCAGTTCCACAGCTTGTTTCAACACCAGCTCCAGGCTGAGCCCTGGCATGGCTTTTGGCAGCATAACCCAAACTTGGGCAGGAGCCTGCATGTAGTCCAGCCCCATCTTCTGGAAGTCTCTTCCAGCTCCAGCCACTACAGGCAGGTTCCAGCTCAGCCACAGCCAGAGCCTATGCCAGATCTGAGCTGTCATTAATTTCAACTGTTCACTCAGACATTTCAGTCCTCAAGCAGACAGCCCCAAGCTACAGCCCCTCCCCAGCACCTGCTCTGGGGCTGGCAGGCAACCTAATGCTCTCTTGGGGAGAGCGTTAACAGCTTTCAGCACCCACGACAGCTGCCTCCCATGAGAATATAGAAGGCATGGACAGTCTCTAACTGGAGAAATACAAATAAACAAGATTTATTCCCACATTTTTAGTAGTGGTTGTTCACACCTTGTCTTACCATCACCCCAGGCACCCATTTCAATCTCAACTGGCTACAGAGACACCAGAGACAAAGTGCAGAGGCCAGCTAAGGGCTTTGCAAACAAAACTCACCATAGCTGCCCTCCAGAACAGGGCATTAGAAGATCAATGCAACACTCAAGGCAACAATCAACAGCTGTCCTTGAGAGCAGAGGCATCTTCTCACCCTGGGAGAGTTAGAATTTATAAACTGAATGTGTCCACCCACTGACTGCCTGGAGAAGCAATAAAAGTGCCCCAGAGGCTGAGCTGGGGGGCAGAGGGTTCATTCCAACAGAAGACTGAGCAGCATACCACTGAGGGTTTTGTTATGCTTTTAATTAACATTTGAAACACATAAGGCATATGGTAACATTAGACAGAGGAGCATTACACATTATAGTGATGTAAACAGCATTGGCACACTTGCTTTCTGTCCAACTTGGTTACACTCACAAAGCGGAATATATTTTTTTAAACAAAGATTTTCCATGTGTCTGTAGGGTATCACTCATATCACATATCTGCAAATCAACACAACTCAGACAGTACAGACCAGACCATATGTTGTAAGAGGCTCAGAGTCTAATGTATTTCACACCACGCTCATGTACTACTTGCCAGTCACACTTTGCCATCACCAGGGCTTAGCACACCAGAGACTTCATTAGGCAACAAGAGTGGTTTTACACCTATGATAGCAGCTGTTAAGTGGGCCAGGATCCTGCACCAATTAAAGCCTGAGGCCCACAATGCTTCTTACTTCTAATCTGGTCAATCAATTCTAGTTTAATACAGGTGTCCGAAATGAAGTGTACAACTGAAGTCCTTCCCCCGTCTCCAAGTACTTGGCAGGGGTCGTGCTCCTCTGCGCAAGCCAAGGCTGCTTCCACTCCCTTCCCCTTCTGCAGTTAGCATGCAACACAAATGAGCTTGAGAGAAATCAGTCAAGAACATGACAAAAGCTGCCTGGTGACAGCAAAGGAGTTGCATTTTGTCCAAGACCAGCAGTACCAGTCTGGGAAGACGACTGCAGTAATGACACAGGAGTGGCACTCGCACACACACCCCTGTGCTGAGCAACCCCCCCACGACACACCCCCACACCAGCAGGCAGGGCTGGGGACGCCTCTCCTCTGCTCATGAACTCCTTACTCACGCTTTCCACTTGGACTCCTCACAGCACAACCTTTGAGTTAGACAATCGGTAAAATAAACACTAAATTGCACTTCTGAGAGCTGGAATGGCACACACAGATTAAGCACAGGAATCTCCCATTTCCTCAACAGCACAACTTTGCCCTAAACAGTGAAGCAACATTGAGTGGAATGATTTTTATCCTAGGGTTTTTTCTTTTTTGCTTTGGTCCTTAGTATACAAACCTGCTGGTTAACTTTATTGAGTTAAGACACTTGAAGTTGTTTTACATAGGTTCTATACTTATTGGCCCATAAAATGTTTGTCCGTATGAAAAAAAAAAAGTACAAAAACAAACCCAAAAAATAACCAACCACAACCACCTAGAGAGCATTGATCAGTGAGGCAGTGAAGAGCAAGGTTACGTTTAATCTTGGTCTTTCTGTAGAAAACATTGTTGCTACCAAGGGACATAAAACAGTTAGTGCTAAACTCTAACAGATAGTAACTGCTTAGCACTCTTGCCCTGATAAGGGCTTCAGGAATTTGTAGGTAGAAGATACATGCGCAGCTACCTAAAGAGAGTCGGGATTGTTTCCAGAGAGCCAAGGCTGGGGCAGCAGATAAAGCCTCACTCGAGGACTGGCCAGAGCCAAACAGCTGCCCTGGGGGAGACAAGGGCTCTATAATAGCTCTTCTGGACTGGGGAGCACAGAACCACCAGGCTGGCCCTGGAAAGGCTGTAATACATGGAAAGGGAGCATCTTATTCACAGTTAGTCAGACTACATCACCAGTGTTCACAAAACAGAGCCAGCAAGAGTCTTAACAGGTTTTTGGCAATACTTTGAAAGGCCAGAATGGAAAAGGCTCCAGTGACTTCCTAGTCCTTACAGGCAGGTAGAAGAAGGCACTGAGATACTGTTTTCTGTGGCGTAGCACAAGGCAGCATGTCAGAGGTGTCCTACAGGAAGCTGGAAGGCTCCCGCTTTCCTCCTTCACACTGCATGGGGAGGGACAGACTGCGAGAGCCTTGCTACGCTGCCTGATCCAAGGCCATCCAAGTAAGGCACTGAGCACAGACTTAGCCGAGAGTAAAGCAAGGAGAGGATGTTATCGTGAAACACAATTTGATAGTTTTCCCCTTTACAAGTGTGCAGAACCTGAAGATGTGCAGGGTTGTGTGCCGCCTGAGCACGCTGCTCTTTCATCAAGGTGAAGTCCAGTTTCTCGGAGGAACAGGTCCAGACTTCCCATTTCAGCAATTTAGACAGTCCTTCTGTTGTCAGACCTGGTAAAGCAGCATTAGACACTGTTGGATTTAATCTAAATTAGCATGACAGGGCAGGCTGAAAGGAGAAGCAGCAAGATTTTGGATTCAGAAAGGTTAAAAGTTGTGCTTGTGAGTTTCATCAGACCATGTTTATGAAGTTCATGTATCAAGTGCAGGAGAGGGACTGACAAGGATCTGTGACAGGGCTCCAGCCCTCCTCTGAGGTCATAGGGAATGGGGTTGTTTTAATACTTAAAGTTAGCCAGGACAAGTCCCCGAGAGGCTGTGCCTACACATTTCTAAAAGGCGGCAGAACTAGGGACTGAGCCCAAGCACCTGAAACACAAGCTGCACTGATAGACAGGAGCACCACTGGAGGATAGAGCTGGCCGAGGAAGAAGCCACACTCCTCACCTGCACAGGAACCCTCAGCCCTGAGCAGAGCTTGGCTGCTCTCGAGCAGCAGAGGGGCTTCGCATACGGGGCCCTTCACCCAGCAGGTGCCTTCCCTCCTTGGGGTTTGGTTAAGCAGGACTCCTAGTAGCAAGGCTTTGCTCCTGGAGCCTGAGCTCTTCCACGATGGGCAGCTGCTCTTGGCACCCTCAGGTTTACCTTTTCAAATCCAAAATGAAGCCTAAAAGCCCGCAGCACCTACAATCCATGACAAAGCCTCAAAGCAAGCACAAACAGCACCACAGTCACTCAGGGCTGAAAACAGGGTCCAGCAGGAAGAGGGGGCACCACCCAGGACATTAAGTGCTCACAGAACTAGGCTTGGGTCTCTGCACAGCTATGTTTCCAAATGCACAGAAGAAAAGAGGAAGAGAAACTGAGTTCTGGTCTGTGAGGAGCAACCCCAGGCAGTTCCTAAACCCTCAGTGCTGGAAGAGAGCCTAAGGGTTCCAAGACTTGCAGCTTCAGGGGAAGAAGAGTCAAACCCTACTGCAGCACTGAACCATGAGGTGAGAGCTGGTTTGAGTGGACATCTAAGGAGCTAGCTAGAAGAGAATGGAAAGCAATTTAAACTGCTCAAGATGCCCAGGCCAAGAGGCTTGACACAGAGCTGGGCAGTTTACCATCTACACTGGTAACTTGGCGATAGCTTTACTGAGTGGCGTGCCACAGAAAGAGCCAGCCCAGGCTCCTGAGAAGCAGGCTTACAGGACTGGTTCTTGCAAGTTACTTCCCGAACTGCAACACCTCCCCAGCACACAGGGCACAGCACAAAGCCAGCATTAACAGGGGCTTACTTTGTTGCCATCTTGCTGAAGTCTGATTCAACACTGCAGCCCTTGGAAACACAAACACGAGGGTGAAGTTTAGCCTTAACAATACCAACTTGGAGCCCAACATTAATAAAGCACAGAGCCAACATCCATTGTTCCAGTCATTTGAGACACAGTTGAGTCCTTATGGTCTCTAAAAATCAGACACAGTTTAGACCTCCCTATACAGTTTGGAATCAGAAAATGGACAAGATCAAGTTACCTAATTGAAACTTTTCTTGTGTATTCAGATACAGACCAGACCAGCCTGTCAGGTTATTTGCCGACTACACAGAGATGTGACTGCAAATTAAGTGCTATATGCCATAGACTCCAAAATGCCAGGATGGTTATTTACAAGGCAAAGACAACATGACCTGTTACTATCTGACTGGTGTTAGAGGCCTACGAAAGCAGAGGAGAAAGAGCGTGGTTAGTGTAAACAGAAGAGTAGCCTGTGCTAGAATTAAACTAGGCCAGCCGTGCTTTTCCTCTGGCTGTTGAGGAAACATCCTAAGTTTGGCCCATTCTCCTGCTGAACAAGCTTCTCAAAGGTGACAGCGCAAATGCTTCAACAGGGCTTGGTTTCTGTGGAGATACTTGGTCAGTTGCTACAGTATGTTACATCTCGACTTTACAGTGACAGGCTATCCAGTTGTTAATCACCAACTGCCTGGAAGCTTCAGCTGCACTGCCAGAGAAAAATAAGGTTAGTTTGGAAATTCAGTAGAGAAACAAGTTATTAGAAAAATGTACGAAATAAACAGGCTTCAAAACAGAAAGCTAGGGCAGGAGGCATATCTGGCAAAGGGTCAGTCACAATGAGAGCATGCAAACCTCATCTGAACTTTAACCACGATGTTCTTGTACTGGTGAAGATGGAAGCTACTGATCTGTCCATTTCCAGGTACCAAAGATCAGGGAGTTAAACCATGAATTCACAATCTGCACACATCTCTTCTCCTTAGTTCTCTTCTTTTTTGGATTCTTCCTTGGGTGCTTCAGGAACCAGGATGACCTTTCCAACATTCTTCTTCTCTTGCATCTGCCTCATGGCATCTGCCACCTGGAAGCAACAGGAATCTTGTGAGACCCACACCCACCATGCGGTGCAGTCACGCCCTTCCTGGGACTCTTGGTCCACCCAGACTAGTCTGAGGGTCACCCAGGAGGCAGCTTTCCTGGCAGTCCAAGCAAGTGCCAAGCATTCGTGTGCCTCTGCACAGACCCATTTCGGACAGAGCTGGGCAGCTACCCCAGCCTGCCCAGAGGAAACCGTCCTCAAGAATTCACACAGACCAACCGCAACACGCACAAGGATGTTCTGCTACGCAAACCGTGGAAGAATGAAGTGTGTGTCACCACAGCTTCCTTTCCAGAGGGGAGCACTGCAGAAACCCAGGCAACAGCCAGAAGGACAATGCTTCCACCATCTACGCAACCACAGAACAATACATGCACAGATTTTTATTATTATTATTTTTTTAAAGCAAAACAGCACCTGGGCCAGGCCTGGAATCAACAAAGTTTTCCTTAAGCATTTGCATTAGACTAGTTCTCAGGTACTAACACCAGCTGATCATTACCAAGTCCTTTTCTCCCCTGCAGTAAGTCCTACCCCAGCAAAGGATTTCCAAGGGAAGAACCTGACTCTGCCTGGACACAGCAATGCAACAACACTGAGCATAGCAGAGCTGCTGAAAAACCTGCTGCTCCCTTCCAATATCCTCATTCTGCTTCACTGCCTGGGCTCTTTTTCACTTGTGGAAGGGCAGCAGCAACCTTCCCAGCTGTCTGCTTAATTACAGGGTACAGACTCAGGGCAGTCTCCAGTCTGATGCATAACCCAGCCCCTCCATGGGCTGCTACTGCCCACGGTGCCCAGCTGAGCACCTGTCCTATTCCACAGGGATGCTGTCTGGCATTGCCCAGCTCTGTGCACTGGAGCAGAAGAGCCCAGCCACTTTACTCCCCCTTAATAACTTAAAAGGAAAAAGACACTGAATGTCTAAGAACAGATGCTTATTAAACATTTGCAACAGTTCAGCCCCCATGAACAAGGTGCTCACACTGATCCAGAGCTCACTGTGCAGAAAACAATCGCCCAGTAACTTCTGGGTGCTGCCAGCCTATATGTTAGCTCAGACTCACCTGATCAAAGGGCCATACAGAGTCTATTTTGGGCTTGATTTTGCCTTGACTGTACAGGTTAACCAGCTTGGCTACAACACCTCCAACAAGCTCAAATTCTTCATCCATATATCCAAGATGGTAGCCACACACAGCCTTGTTATGGTGTAGGAGCTGCAAGGCATTGATGCTGAACTGGTTCCACCAGGTTTTAGCCATAGCCATGAGGTTCTTCTTCTGCCCAGTGAGCAAGTTCGCTACCCCTAAAAAGAAGGCAAGCCACAGATGAGCTGGAATCAACACAACACGAGAGGCAGTGGGCATCCAACCTAACAGCTCAGACAATATGCAGGGTAACAGCTGCTCACACAGGGATGGAGGACAGAAGCGAGAACTGGATCCCATCAGGATCTGCCCAGTTGATCTTCAATGGAAACAGGTACCTGCCTCGGCGTCAAGATACGCAGAATTTGGATTATCGGCACCCACATATTGCAAAAATACAGAACAACTGCTCTCTTAGGAGAGCAGCAGCAGCACAGCTAGACTGGAGTGCTGGCAGAGGCAAGAGAGGGTTACAAGTCACATCCAGTCAGGCTGGCAGGACAGCACTCCCCTTCTCCTACAGCCAGGCTTCTTCAGGGGAGCCACACGCTGCAATGGCTGGGACAACAGAAGCAGCACACTCACGCAAATGTCTGGAATCCCACTGGGGGTTGTGTGAGGGCTTTGTCTACGGGACAAAAATCACAGTGTTTCAGGGCTGAGGATTGGAGAGATAAGTATTCAGTAGCCTCAAACCTCATCACCCACACATCCTCTAGAAGAAAAGCAAGGCTCTATTAGTGCTGTGCATTAAGTCAGCCTGGACAAAGCAGCTGTGCCAGCGTTCCTCCATGAGGACATTCCAGCTTCCCCTGCAGGCACCGGCTCGTACTCGAAGAGAGATCTCACCATGGGAGGAAGAGCCTTCGAGCCTGTGACCAGAGCTCTCAACAAGGCACAAATCTCACTCCCCTCAGTGCCTCACCCAGACAAAGCATCTTAAAGATCTTCGTGAAATAACAGAACTACAACACACACAGCAGTCAGCAACAGTGATGCTCGCTCACGGCTGTGCATCCAGGCACGGAGCAGCGCAGAGCATTCCTGTGCAGATCCACACCCACCCTGCCATCACACGGTCCCTCCTATGCAGGAGCTGGGGTTTGGGCACGCTGCTCACACTTACCGTAAGTGATGAGTTTGCCCATCGGCTTCAACAGGTTAAATGCTTTGGATGTATCGGATCCTCCCAGGGGGTCCAGGACAATGTCAACACCTGGAGGGAATTGAAAGTAACCAGAAGTTTCTTTGCACTTGAAAGAAATGCAGGACAGTTGTAGAAGTCCTCCACCACACGGTACCTTTGGGAGAGATTTTCCGGACCTCCTCTGCGTAATCCATCGTTCTGTAGTCAATGGGGTGAGCGACCCCGCTCTCCTTGAGTGAATCATGCTTGGAGGCAGATGCTGTGCCAAAAATGGTGACATTTTCTACAGTCTTGCACAGCTGGATGGCAGCAGTTCCCACACCACCTGAAAACCAGCAGTGAGAAAGACTTAGAAGCAAACAGCCCCAGCAGTCAGAAAAGCCTTTGGATAGGTAAATTATCCCTGCTTGTACCGATCGCACAGCACCAGGAGCGTATAGAATAAAGGCTTTGCCTGGGGCAGGCTGTCGCCTGTGACACACACTGGGGGAGACCGACTCCGGCTGCTGGGAAACAGGTTCAGCATTTGCCAGTGCCTGGGTCAGCGTGAAGCCTGCATCTCTGGCAGGCGAAGTTTTCTCAGTCCAGACCGTTCTGATCACTTCCTCACCCATGCCACCCATTCAGAAGCTGTATGTTGAGGCCAAGAGTCTCAGCATGGGCTGGCAAGAACTATTTACCTGCAGCCATGTGGATCAGGACACTCTGGTTGGGTCTCAGGTTTCCAAAGTCAAACAGGATCATGTAGGCAGTGATGTAGTTGACAAGAAGAGCAGCCGCTTCCTCGAAGCTCATCCCCTCAGGCATCAGGAAAGTCTGACTGGCTGGTACATTCACAACTTCTTGCCAGAGCCCTGATCTAGCCAGGACCATTACCTTATCGCCAACCTAAAACCAAACAGAGGACAAGGTGGTCTGAAACAAGCCCCGGGCTAGCAGAAGTCATCACACCCTTGCCCTCCGTACGCCAGAGCCAGGTACACATGCGCCATTCTCTGTGCAGAGGTCTGCAGGGACTGCAGCATCCCTGGGCTTGGGCGGGAGCCCGCAGCCTGTGCTCCACTCGTTGGGCAAACCGCACCACAGCACCTCTCGCCATGGACCTGGGCACACGCCAGGAGCCTCAGAGGGACCGCAGGTGCCCCAGGCTCTGGCTTGCACCCAGCGTACTGCCAGACTGCCAGCTGCCCAAACCAACAGACCCTCAACGAGGTAAGAGGGATGGGGGTCGTGTCCTGCCCTCCCTGCCCAAGCTGGGAGCAGGAGTCTGAACACCATGAAATATTATTGCTGACCCCTGCAAGGCTTATTCTGCCAACAGGCTTGGGGCAATGCTTAGCAGGATCAACCCTGGAAAAAGCATGTCCAACCTTAGGAAAACCTCCCAGGTCTAAGCCTCAGGCATCCCCCAAAATCTGCTCTTATCCCACTGGGCAAGAAACATCTGCTCGCTGTGCATCGGGAAGGAGACGGCAAAACACCAAGCAGTTGTATCAGCAAGCAGACAAGAGCAGAGCCAAGGCAGCAAGCAGAAAGGCTCCTCGGTGTGTGGGTTTGGCATTTACACTTGAATAAACCAAGATGTTTTCCTGGAGGGGAGGGAATAATCTTTGACACACTGGGGTTTTTTGAGACACTTTGTTTTGCTAGTTGTGCACCCAAGAATCACCTTAAAGCACCGTAATTGCAACAGCCCTAAGACCCAAAGGTCTGGGATACACAGAGCCAACTCCTCTGTCCCCCAAGTTGCTAGAAATGCAGCAGCCACAGGCTTGCAGGCCACAAACCCAGCATCAAGGGCAACTAACCTGCTTGTGCCCCCACTTCACCACCCTCAGATGGCTTTGGACAGCTCTGCAGCAGCTGGAGCTGTTTCCTTCCACATTCGTGTAGTTGAAGAGGTCAGTCGCAAACATGTTCAGAAACAGCACGGTCATGCTTTAGCCCAACATCCTACTAGCACTCACCACTAACAAGAAAATTTTGTACATGCAAATACACCGGGCGGTCCCCAAGAAACACGACCACTTCCAGCTTTTCCACATGACTCCAGAGCCCAAAGACCCCGGCCCTTAGGGTGCACAGGCAGCGATGCTCTTGCCGTCCCGGGGGCTGGGTCAGCATTTCGCAGGGCGAGGGCAGCCAGGGCCCCAGGAGGCTTGGGCTGGGCGGGCAGGGGCGCGCAGAGGACGTCCTGCCCGCCCAGCCCAGCGCGGCCCCTTTGTCAAGCGGCTTTGTCTGCTGCCGGCCGCTGCGGGAGCCTCTGCCGGCGGGATGACGAAGGACGCTTCCCGCGCGGCCCCGGGCAGGGAGCGCGGCTCTGCCGGGGCCGGCCAGCCCGCCCCGGCGGGGATCCCCGGCCCGCCGGAGGGACGGTCATTAGCGCGCCGCCGCCTCCCGCCGGTGCAGCGGCCGGGCCGGGGCTGCCGGCACCGGGCCCTGCGGGGGCAGCCGGGGCTCGGAGCCCGGCGGGGCGGCGGAGGGGCCCGGGCGGGGCCGCACCTGCTGGGCGGCGGGGCGGGGCCACCGCAGTGCGGCGGGGCCGGGCCGAGCCGGGCCGGGCCGTCCCTCACCTGTCGGTCGCGAACGCCGTCGCCGAGGGCGCGGACGGTGCCGGCGCACTCCATGCCGGGACAGACGGGCGGCGGCGGCAGCGGGTCGTACAGCCCCTGCCGCGCCATCAGGTCGGCGAAATTGAGGCCGCAGGCGCGGACGCGCACCGAGACCTCGCCGGGCCGCGGGCTGCCGCCGCGCCGCGCCTGCACCTTCACCTTGTCGTAGCCGCCGAAGCCCGTCAGCACAAGCGCCCGGTGCTCGGCCGCCTCCCCGCCGCCCGCTGGCGGCTCGGGGCCGGGGGCCGGCTCGGGGGCGACGGCGGCGGCCGGCTCGGGGGCGGCGGCTGCCGGGGCCGGCTCAGCGGACATGGCGGAGCGGAGCAGCGGGAGCGGCTGCGGGCGCGGGGCGGCGGCGGGCGGGGAAAAGCCGGGGCGCGGGGCGCGGCCGGGGGGCGGAACGAGGGCGGGCCGGGCCAGCGCAGAGCGGCGCCGCGGCGGGCGGGACGGCACTGTCCTCGCTCCGCCTCGCGGTCCCGGCCCGACGGCGGCCGCCCCTCCGCAGCGCGGTGTCCCGGGGGAGGCCGCGCCCCGCCCCGGCCTGCTCCGCCGGGGCTCGCCACCACCGCTCCCTCCCTCCCCCCCGCCGGCCCCGAGGGGCCTCTCCGGCCCCGCCGCCGAGGGGACCCTTCCCCCGGCAGGTCTGAAGCCGATGCCAGGGGAGAAGGGAGCACAGTGGCGATGTGCTCGTACACCCTCCGCCGGGGCGTGCGGAGCCGCAGCAGCCTGGGCGTTAATTGATAAAAGCTCCCTTAGGCCGCAGACCTCGGCATCTGCGCTGCGGGTGCAGCTTTGCAGAGCCTGGCCACCCTCAGTTCCCTGGCCGCGCTGTCCCGCGCATAGCGTCTCTTTTCCTCCACACCACCTTTTTTTCTTTTTTTTTTTCTTTTTTTTTTTTTTTGCTAAATGATTCCTTTCAACCAAACAAACTGCTTGCATCTTTTCTGGAGACACCTTTGAAATGGCTGTTTTGCTGGAGTGTCATCTTGCTGAGTTCTACAATTTATTGTGAGTAACTGATGTCACTTGCAGGGAGGTTTAATAAACATCTCTCTGCTCATAGCCCTGAAATGGCTGCATGTAGCAGAGATGAGGCATGGCCTGGCTTGCAGACAAGAGGGAGGAGTAGAGCTCTAGTCCTGTAACTAAAGACAAATAAATAAGGCAGGGTGCATAGATGGATCGATGGATCCAGCCTCTCTTCCTGCTCGTTGAAGCATCTGCCAGCAGACAGCAGCTCTCTCCATGAATTCACTACTCAGATCTGTGTCCAGCTCCCGTGTATCGCACTTGCCATCAAGACTGCTGATTCAGTGCAGTTTTGTGTGTGAAGGGTGCAGTCGGATCCACGCCTTGCTTGTCCGCTGTCTGGTGAACGCGTCCTCATCCCTAATAACCCCCAGCCATTGCAGGGGGACTGCTCAAGCATACAAGTCAAAGAGCCCCTGAAAAAGAAAAACATCCACCCCCAAAAAGAAAGCAAAGACCACCTGAAGGATAATCAAAACATGTACTGGGGAAGTTTCTGTGTCACTCCAGTGCTCCAGAATTCCCAAGCCAAGCAAAACCCGGCACAATGCCTGCTTCGGGCAGGGCGCTCCCAGCACTGCTGACAGCATTTGATGTAAGGCTCTGGCTGGCCCGTGGATTAGCAAACTCCAGCATTTCCAGGGGCTTTGTTTGCGACAGCAGTCCTGCTCTTTATGCGAATGCAGTCTGCTGACCGAGGCCAGCAGGAGTTTTGCATGAATGTGGCCTTGTCCTGGAGGGCTGCGCTCCAGGCTGGGCTGGCCCTGGAGCCATGCAAGCCAGGCGGGCTGGGGCTGCTCAGAAGTGGAGCACAAAGGCAGGAAGGCAGCCAGGAGGGCAGAGGCCTGGAGCAGGCTGCACATCATCTGGCTCCGCTGTGTGGCATATTTATGGGTGTTTGAATGGCTGCAGTGGGAACAAGGAGGCGGTCATGTCCAGTTGTACGACAGGACCGCAGTCCGGTTTGGGCAGTTACTTTACACCTTTGTTTGCTGTTGCTCAGCTCTGAGAAATACAGATGTGCCTTCCTGATGTCTGGGCATCTCCTACACCCAAAATTAGGAAGAAGCAGTCAAAGCACAATCCTCTGCCTCCTACTGCTCTTCCTAGGAGCTTTCCTAGCATTTGTCCTTTCAGAGATTTATTTTCAAAGTTGTCAGGGCTCTTGTGGTGGATGAAACATGCTGGCCAGGAGGGAGCCCCTATAGACACCTGAGATAAGGGGATGACTCCCAAAGGCTCAGAGAATGGTAGATGAAGGCAGTGGGATTTGGGAGTCAGACTCCTCTTCTGCTAGACTGCTCCAGCTGTATGCAACTCTAAAGCAGATTAGATAGAGGTATTTTTGCGTAGTGGCAGGTCTGTTTGATTGGGCAGGCTGCTCTTGCTGCCTTTGTCTCTTTTGTGCTCCTGAGTCAATCTTTCCTCATCAGCTCAGTTTAGTAACATTTTCCCTGTAAATCTTACTTTACCCAGTTCACTTTGTGTTCTGCTGTGGTAGTTTTTCCACTGTATTTAAGCTGCAGATTTAAGAGGGACAGTTCTGGCTAGTCGCTGCTCTGGAGTGATCAGTGCGGGTGAAGTGCTGCCGTTTGCGAGGAGCTGATGGGGAGGTGCTGGTGCACGTGCTCAGGCCGGGCGTTCACAGCTGGCATGCTCTGAGCTTGCAGACCTGCGATCCCCAGCACGGCATGGTGGCTGGCTGCCACTCACCGGGGATGGGACACTGGCGTGGGCTAGCAAGAGGAAGCGTTAGCCAGAGAAAACAACAAGTTTTCCTGGTGGAATTGGTGCTCACTCCTCCGCCCCGTTTTTCAGCAAGCTCTCCAAATGTGGGCTTTCGCTGCACAGGAACATGCAGCCGAGGCGCTGGGGCCTTCTGAATGGTGCTGACTTGTGATTTACAGACAGAGGTAGGCACAGGCCACCGAGGAAACTGTTCCCATTATCTCTCTCCCAGACACTCAGCTTTCCAATAGCCCCGTGCCTCACCCTGAGCTCCCTGCCTGCTTTTTTGCAGCCTCCTGCTGCTCCCCCTGAGCCTCTGGCAGCAGGGCGAGGAGGATGTGCCCGCAGCAGGAGTGGTGCCAGCCCGCCCTGCCCGGCTCTTTGTTCCACCTCCCTTTATTTGCACACAGGGCTTTAACAGTCCCTCTTCTCTGCTCTCAAGGACACTGGAACAATGAACAGGCAGGAGATAAAGCCTGGCAGCAGTTTGCTGGTCAGCAGTCAGCTGCCTGTGGGAGCTTGGCCTTGGCCCCAGGGCTCACTCAGGATGGACCCCGGGAGGGCCAGGCCCACAAAAGCCTTCCCTCACCCGGCGAGGCTGCCTAAGGCCCCACTCAGGGCTGGAGGCTGACCGCCAGGCCATGGGGCGTCTCCACACCTGGCCGCAGGCGAAGCGCTGGGAGCTGAGATTTCCCACTCCTGCTCAGGCCCCAACCTGGTGCCGCCATCTCACTGCTTCTGCCCTGTTGGTGCTGCCCATGCTCCCCAAGACCCCCACTCCCAGGCCACCCCCAGCTGCAGACCAGCGCAGGGGGTTGGCTCTGGAAGGGGCTGTGGGGCTGCGATCAGACCCCACGGGGTGCCAGGGCCCAAAGTGACATTTTCAGGGCTGTATATTTTGGCATCCTGGATCTACAGCAAGTATTGACCTCGATCCATCTGTCTGGGTTTGTCGGGAACTCAAGAGAGAGATTCCTCCTGCCTCTATTATGCCTTTTCCTCACCTGTGTCTGCAGAGGGTTGGGATGCACACAGAGGTAGACACAGACAAGATCTCCCAGCTGCATCGCACATACCGGGAATGCTGTGCCTCCTGGATGACACCATGCCTGTATCACAGTAAATTACATTTAGATTTGACAGGTAGAGCAGCGGGTGGAAGAGATCTGGCACAACCCTTCAGACGTACCTGCCACTCACAGCCACAGTTCCCTGCGCTGCTGTTTTGATCACAGAGACAATGGAGGCGATGGTCAAGTGGTAGCTGATGCTCAGTGAACGTCAGTTCACTCCTCATGGTGACAGCAGACTGAAGAAATCCTCCCAGCACAGAGTATCATTCCCACAAAGAACACTGCCTTAGCTGGGCTGGGGCTGCTCCAGCGTCTTCCCCTGCACAAACCCAAACAGCAGAGGCTGAGGAAGCAGCACAAGCAAGGGGCACAGCCAGTGCGAGGCTGGTTTCCAGGTGTGCACAGAACACATCCCACCATGTCCTCCTCTGGAGGCAGGCACCTTCTCTGCTGTGGTCCTCGGAGAAACCCTGTGAAATGAGAATCCTTCCCCTTAACTTCAGCCTTACACCACTGCATCAATAATTCACTGACAATTACAGTCCCAAAATTACAGGCTTTGCACATCCACATGCTGTGCACCCATTAGAAGCCGATTATTTCGTCAGCATGTCTTACCTTGCTGAAAATGCACAAACTTCCCCTCTGTGTGCTCATTGTGGCTTTCAAGGGACTATGTAACCATATGACACACAGGACCGGGTAGCATGGTGTGTGTGTTGCAATGGGAGATGGTTTTCTCTGCACCACTGAAAACTCTGCGGCTGCTCAAGGGCCCTGGTTCCCGGCAAGTCCCCACACTGCTGCGCACTGACAGTGCCAGCTGCTTGTCGTTCCCCTGCGTCACCCCAGGCACATAAGCTGCTTTGCAAGGAGAGGCGAGTGTGAAACACAGCAGGGCGCAGCAGTGGGGCAGCAGAGCCTGAGACCCTCACCTGCGCCCAGCCCGGCTGGAGCAGCCCCCGTGGGAAGCCCCATCCCTCAGACCGCAGCAAGGACCTTCCCACCGTCCTGCAGCCCCACCGGGTTAAGGGAGGGACCTGACCCAGCCCGGGCACACGCAGCCCGTAGGGTGCTACCTCACTGTGTTGGGCCTGCTTAAAGGAAGACTTTATAAAGAAAACTGGTTTTCCCCAAGTTGTGTTTGCGATATGCAATTCATGTTTGAAAAAAGAAACTGAAGTTTCAAGGGTTTATTTCTGTTGATTCCCTGCCTTCCCCATCTCCACCACTCTCCACAGGAAAAAGAATTGTAAAACTGAAAATATTTCATTTTGACAAGTGATTTCAAACACGAAGGTGGTGGAGATCACTCCTACTGCTGGAGAAACTATCTCCACCAAGCACTGCTGCCAGGGAGCATCCAGATGGGCTCGCTCTGTCACCCCAACAGCTGGCACAGTGTGCTGGAGCCAGAGCTGGAGCTGCAGGTGTGCTGGCGGTGGCCGGCAGCCCCGGCAGAAAGGGCACGAGGGGAACAACCGTGTGCGCGCTGCCCTGCCTCCACCCAGAGCAAGGCGAGGGGAAGGCCAGCGCAGCGGTGGAAGCTGCATTTCAAGTAGCTGGATCCAGCGTGGGCGGGGATGTGTGTGGCAAGGAGGTTTCCACACCCAAGGGGACAGAATCAGAGAATCAGCCATTTTCCTCCTACCACCCTGACCCTCTTTGTATGCCTTCGGTGCTGCAAGCCCCTGCCCCTCCAAGGAGCCTGTTGTTCCCTGCAGGAGAGCGATCAGTCTGCAGCCAACCTGTGCAGTCCCCCAGACCCCCACATGTCTCTCCAGCTGGTGCTGGGCCTGATAAATCATAAGGAGAGGTGTCCTGAGAGAGAGAGAGGGAAAAAAAGGGAGCTGCTTACCTCCAGAGGAGTGCTACAGAGGCTCCAGATTACTTTCTCGATGCAGAGAAATCCGCAGCAGAAATTGAGGTATTGTGCCTTCTCAGCCTGTAACACACATGCTCTGACTGCAGTCTTTCTAGCAGAAGCCTCGTCAGTTGAATGCCTCCTTGCTTTAATCCCTGAGATTGCTGAAGGATGCTGCTTTCATCTGATAGCATTTATGGACCGTTATAATGAGCTTTGGCTTGCTGAGATAAATTAAATTGCTCACCCAGAGGTGCAAACTTCATTAATGCCAGCAGTGAGTCAGATCAGCGTTATTCTAGCACAGGATGTAAACAGGCTGGACACATGAAAGGGGATTTGGCTGGGATTTTTTTTTTCTTTTAACCTTCCTAATTGCTGTTGATTTGTATCTTTTTGCTGCATGTGTTCAAACTCTACTGCTTCTCCACCTCTTCATCTTCTAGGGGAAACCATCAAATAACACACCATTCAGGACTGAATGATTTAGTTGCTGAGTGTTAACAGTTAGCAATACTCCGCAGTTTTGCCTGGCAAGTTTCTAGCTCTTTCACATATTTGACAAGTCCAAAAAGATACTTAAGACTAGATCTGATGAGAAATTAAAGTGTGTCCCTTATTTCTGTCCCAGTTTAGAGGCTTACCAGTGGAAATAAGATGTTGCAGACCGAGACAAATGGCACAGAAAAGATATGTATGAAATTAACAATGCACACACCATGAAAATACAGAGAAAGTGTCACTGCATAATGTGATGGGCATGAGCTCCGTCTGTGTTCTCAGGGGTGACACTCATGTGCCTCTCATTAGGTACATGTGTGCATCTTGCAGGGGTCACGGCCATATGACAATACAGGAGATTCCTCACTCATTACATTCACATGCTTCATCACATCTGAAATTAGGTCCAGAGCCTGTGATTGGCTGTAGAGGACCAGACTTGAGGCTCTGTGCAGGCACAAGAACAAGATGTCACAGGCTCCAGGTTTCAGTGTGGGTCCTTTGGTAACGATTGGTTTCTCCTGGTACATTTCCCTAGTACAGGTCCTGAGGATGTTTTCTAGTGTCTTTGTACAGGAAATAACACAATAATACAGAAAATAAAACAGGAAATATAACATAATAAAGTTAATTCATAATAGCAATTAAAGTCCCTGAGAGCATGGATCAGCAAGGGAGGATCTAGCCACTGGGGAAGCATTTTCAGGAGCAAATGTGTGGGAGCCATCTGTCGCCTCACCATACGTGGTGATAGTCACAGCATGTCTCTCTCTGCATCCTATTCTGAAAATTTACACCGTGACTGTAGGTTGCCTAACATATTTTGCAAGTGTTGCCTGCCAAAAGGTGCATTGCACCAAATGGGACACAAGGCTCAGCAGTGACAGTGCCCCAAGTGGCTCTGAGCAAAAGGCACTCTCAGCTGCTTTTCCTCCCCGGGGGAAGTCAAATGCAGGTCTTGAGTATTCACTACAGAAAGTTTCCTGCTTCCTCTGAAGCAGGGTCACAATAATCTGGTGGTTGGAAGCAAAAAACTAATTCCTATTGAGAAATATGGGGAAAAGCTTTCAGAAGAAAGGGTATTGGCCTGGGGAACAGCTTGCTCCAGATGACACCTACGGCCACCCAGCACTCCTTCACCCGCAGTTGCCAGCACAATGAACTTTTCTTTCAATTCCTCTGCATAAAAGCTGAGCAACATGCACACATATAAGAAGGCAAAAAACCCCTACAGGGCTTACAAAACATGACACAGTGATGCACAAGCTCCTTTCCCTGGGGATGGTGGAAGGAAACAAGCATGTGACAGTTACCCATCACATTGCTTAAGGCAAGACTGGGAGGCACAGAGATACTGCAGCGATCCACATCGCAAAGCTACAGAATGAGGAATTGACTGACATCAGTTTCCTGGCCCATATAATGCAGGAGTCAGACCAGGTGAGGATGTGAGCTATGCCACCATGATTCCAGGACAGCCTTATCCCCTCTGCTCTGAGGTCTTGCCTGGTATGTGATGATGAGGGGGGACCTGAATTCTCGTTTGACCAGCTGAATGCGCTAAGAACACACCTTCAGCCCCACTTCCACTTGGCCCCTGCCCCGGGAGTGCATCCCAAGACAGGACCTGTGTGGCCTGTGACCATGCTAAGGAGTGCAGGCAGCCAGCTCTCCAAAGTGCACACTGACCAAGGCTGACATGTCCCAGCCGGTGCTTGGCTGGCAGGCCCAGCAGAAAGCAAAGCAGCACTCAAAACCTCTGTGTACCTGTATGGCACCATGCCTTGCACCATGTCTCTGTTCTTTACTCATCCCTACTTCATGCACAGCACCAATATTTATACATGAAAAATGACTATGATTTCAGCAAAACCAAACTGCCCCCTCAGTCCATTAATAAATCCGGTTTCGCTGCCAAAACATTTTAACTTCCACTTTTTCAGACTTGCTTTGTCTTCATTGTCTCTATTTTTACTGCATTTTGTGACAGACAGCTTGTCTCTGACAAATGAAAGTTTGCCATTACGGTAAATCTTTCTGCAATATGGCCAGCAAAATATTAGCAGTAGAGGAACCTTTTCTTTTTCAGTAACTCTGCTAATTAAAATCACTGCCTGTAATTTATAGATGCACTGTCCGTACTCAGGGAGGAATGGAAAGCAGAAAATGCTGCCCTCTTTGCAGAAGGCTGTGCAGCCAGGCCCGGGCTGGTGCAGCCTGCACAGAAGACGGGTCTCCTCCTCGCCGATGTAACTTGTCATGGACATCGGAGATAACGGGATTCTTAAAACTTGCATAGAGCTGGCTAAAATGCCGGGTGTTCCCATTTCTGCCAAATTCCTCAGGGGAGCAAGTGCCGTTCCTTTAGCAGTGCCAGGGCTGGAAGACCCCGGTGGGAAGGGGGGCATCTCCGTGCAGGGAACGACAGCCACTGCGGGGTGCCGTCTCTCCCGCCCGTCTGGAGCCGTGCCCTGCCCGCACTCCTCGGCACCGCGGTGTCGGAGGGCCGGTGCTGGTGGGCGCCGGCCGCCCCGGGCCTCCGGACCGAGCCCTCTCGCCGTGATGCGGTGGGAGGTGCCGGGCAGGGCCCGTGGGGCAGCGGGCGGGGGCGGCGGGCCGGGAGCCGGGCCGGGTGGGCCGCGGCCGGGCGGTGGCGGCCCCCGGCGGGGCCGTGCCTGGTCCCGGGAGAGGCCCCGCTCCGGCCCCCACGCCGTGTCCGGGGGGGGTTTCGCGATAAGCCGCGGCTGCCGCCGGGGGGACGCCCCGAGGGGGCGGCGGGGCCGGCGGGGGGCGGCTCCCGGGGCCGCGGCCGGCGGGAGGCGGCCGGGGGCGGCCGTGGCGGCGCGGCCCTGCCCAGCGCCGGCTCCGCTCCGCGCCTGGTTGGTGCCGTCGGGGCCGGGGGCGCGGCCAGGCCGGGGCCGTCCCGGTAAAGCGGCGGCGCGGGCGGCGCGGCCCCGCACCATGGAGGGACACCTGGCGCGCTGCAAGATCGTGGTGGTGGGGGACACGCAGTGCGGCAAGACGGCGCTGCTGCACGTCTTCGCCAAGGACTGCTACCCCGAGGTGCGGCGGCGGGCGGGTGGGCGCGGCTGGGCTGGGCTGGGCTGGGCTGGGCTGGGCTCACCTCTGCTCTCCCCTCCGTCCCCTCAGAGCTACGTGCCCACCGTCTTCGAGAACTACACGGCCAGCTTCGAGATCGACAAGCAGCGCACCGAGCTCAACATGTGGGACACCTCAGGTGGGCCGGGGCTGCGCGGGAGGCGGCGGGGCCGGTCTCGTCCCTCCGGCCGAGGGTCTCGCCCTCCCCGGAGCCCCCGGGCCGGGCTGGGGCTGGGGCTGGAGCAGTGGCCCCGCGCCCTGCGGCTGCGCCCCGCGCTCCAGCAGCCTGCGAGCATCCCGGCCGGGTCCCGGGCAGCCGCCGGACAGCCCCGCCGCCGCTCCGGGGTGATCTCCAGGTACCGCCGCGCTGGGCGTTCTGGTCTCTTTTCCTGCAGCCTGCGCGCTGCAGTCTCCCAGGTACGGCTCTGCGCTGCCTTTAGGTGCTGCATTCGCGTTAAAGCGGCTCTATCCATGCCCGTGTAGGGATGCAGCCGGGTAACGACAAAACCAGCTCTGGGGTGCGAGGTGAGGCTGGGGAGGAACGGGGAAGAGGCAAGGCGCAGCTTGAGAAGGGAGACCTCACCTTGGAGAGGAATGCGCTGTGGGAATGCGCTGTTCTTTCATCACTCTGTGACAGAGCGTCTGGGGTTCTTTGGGGGTTTTTTTGGTTTGGTTTGGTTTTGCCTCTTTGTGTCCTCAGTTGTGATTCTGCATGAAGCCATAGGCACAGCTGTCCCAGCCCACTGAGACCCTTCCCAAACTTCATGCTGTCTTTCTGTGGAGGCACGAGTTGCAAGTGAAGTGCTTGATGCAGAGCTGATAAAAATATTGGCATCCAGCAAAGTTCATGCACACCTTTTAATTTACCTCTGACAACGTTTTTGGACTGTTGTGTACACATGGTGTACACTGTATGCTGTGCTCCGTCGGTGTACGTACCTCACAGGCTTGCTGATGCTCTTTCCCCATAATTTCTGGAGTCCTTATGACCAATGAAGTCCTCTCGGTGTCCAAGAGCAATAGTAAATTAAAACGTGACCTAGGACTTTCTTTGTTCTTGTACACTCAAATTCCTTGCTATAATTTTACATCCATCAAATTACAGCTGTAGGATCAGCACAGCTCTACCTAGAGTAGTGGCTTTACTGAGTCTTGGACTAGCTCTAATGTGTAAAATGTGTTTGTTGAGTCTGCTCTGGAGCTTCCTGACCCAGGAGACCTTGCTTTTGCTGCTTTTTATTCCCTGAGACAAAAAAGGGGCCTTTTGCTTTGCCCGCACAATGTGTGCTGTGATGTGAGCCACAAGGATGCTGGCTCTTAGGGCAGCTCTTGGTGCTGGAGCCGTGGATGAAGCATTGGC
This sequence comes from Phoebastria nigripes, assembly GCA_035582835.1. Lineage (NCBI taxonomy): Eukaryota > Metazoa > Chordata > Aves > Procellariiformes > Diomedeidae > Phoebastria > Phoebastria nigripes. The sequence goes on from JAYKAV010003465.1 coordinate 2,232,624, forward strand.
TCTCAGCGTTTGACTGGGAGCTGTGCTTGAAGCACAGAATGGTGGCTACGACGTGGAAGTCATTGCATGGTGGATGGTGCTGGGCTGATGTGTCTGCGTGAAGTTCCTCAGACGTGATAACAGCGAAGCCATCCTGGTCGACCCGGGGGCCTTCCCTGCAGAGGGTTCCCTGGAGCTGCTCCGACGGGGTGAGTCCAGATCAGGGTGCGCTGGGAGTGAGGGGTGGCCAACCCCGGGTGTCACCGGGGTGCGCTTGTACGTACACCCTGCAGCTTGATCAGCCCTGTGGCTGTGGGGGTTTCCAAACTGTGGACTTCTGCAGCCTGCGAAAAGGGACTGGGTGGGGTATCTTTGTTAGGCACTGAACGGCTTTGCTCCAAGTGTCTGTATTTGACATGAAAAAATTCACCTTTTGAGGGTGCGGAAGCATGTTTGATGCATTGTCTGCTTTTTAGGAATTCTCTAGAATGTTTGGCTTTGATCTTACAAATGTTAAAAGAAAAGGACATGATAAAAAGTCTTTAAAACTGTGTATATGTATCTGATACCTGCATCTGATGCTGTCATGCATTCATTTTTACCCTTTTCAACAAAAGATACAAGTTTGTCTAATGATTATCTCTATAGCCGAGAGGAAATGGACTTTGATTCTTTCTCCCTTCTCCTTATGAAAAATGTAAGACCTTTTTAACAGCTTTGTTGTAAATAGAGTTTGCTAGATAGTTTTCCAGATAAATTCCCTTCTGTTGCAGCTTYGATTTGAAATACACAGGAGCTAGTTCTTCAATAAACAGTCCTGCAAAGCAATACACAGCAATTTTCCCTAGTAATCAAACTGATATTTTTAGCTGTAGACTGCAAGCTGCTGTTGAATTTCCACTACCCTTCAGAGACACTTGTAAACAGGAGCTTTGGTAGAAGAAGTTTTGCACAATAGCGAATTGAACCAGCTGAGCTGAAGGGATTGAGAGTGGCTAATTGCCCTCATGCAGAATGACAGGCACTGGGGTGCACTTTCCCTTGTCTCTGTGCTACCTCCTGTCTCTTTTAAGCAGCTTTGCATGCAGGGGCATATTGTTCATGATAAATTCCATCCCAGCAAGAGTGGGAAAGGAGGTGCTGGGAAACTGCTCCCCTCCTCCTGTCAAGATCGCCCTTTATATTTTAAACACTCGCCATCTCTTAGATAAGTAATTGGAACTGAAGGTCTCCTCCAGAAATCAGAAGAGAGACCTGGACAGAGGAGCTGACTATTGATTTTTTTATTTTTTTTTAATTTGCCCCTGCCCCATAGTTAGTTGTGAAAGTGGTCAGAGACTCTGGAAGCTGCACAGGGTGAGCTGAGCATCATCCAGCAATGGGTTTTGGGGCAAGAGCCGTCTGCCTGGAAAACTCCCTTTATTGTGACCGAACGTGGCCACAGCCTACCTGGCCGCTCAGAAGTCCCATTGATAAGCTCTGTACAAACTGGGATGTTGTCTGCTCCCTGGGGCTTAAAGTACCGGCTGATATAAGTGCAGCCTTTCAGGCTGAATTTGCCCCTCCTGCTAAGTGGCAAATGCAGGCTATGACATTAGCAGCAGGCAGTAAATCTAGTTAGAGAAATACTGCCATAGGGTGGACAGAAGTGATGGAGAACTGAATGGCTCCCAAATTGTATTGGGACCTCTGATTTCATTTAAATGTCTTTTAACCCTTTGTCCATTGATTGGTTTTTCTGAGGCTGGAGGGTAACTCTGGAGAGTTTCCAGCACTGAGAATCCTTCATGAGGATGAAGTCTGTGCTGCTCAGACAGGGCAAACGCGAGGACTCTGCACCGTCTGAAGCGCCTTAGGTCTAGGAACCTACCAGGGAGAAAAGTGAACCAAGTTTGAGCTTGACCCCTTGTCCATCATTTGCAGGTGCTAGTTGCATTTCATGTTTGTTTCTGTTTAAGTTAGTCCCACCTCAGGGTACGCTGTGGGAGTGAAATTCCTTCAGGTGCCATTTTACAGCACAGCAGGGATGTCCCATCCCTCCTGTCCCCCTGAAAGCCTGCACTACGTGCCGTTTCCTAAAGCCTCCATTAAAAAGCAGTTTGACATCTTTGTGTGTGAGGGAAGGGGTGCGGAGCCTGCCTGCCATACAGGGTGGACAGGGTTCCAGCTCTGGGGAGCTGCCGTGCCCTGGCACCTCTGCGTGTGAGCCTTACGGAGGACACGGTGCTTTGCTGCTCTTCATGCTCCCGTTCTGGCAAATTCTTCCTTTGCTGCCTGTTGGCTGAATGTGCTCGGCACAGAAACAACTCCTCTGCATGGCGCCAGTATCTTGTGGCGGGGGGAAACTCCTGTTCGACGGGATGCCTGATGGCTTGGGAGTGCTGTTCCCAAAGGTCTGGGTGCCTCCCAGACCCGCACTGCCGGTGCGCCAGACCTGACAGGAAGAGCTTTCTTCCTCACGGCCAGGCAGAGGAAGGGCGGATGGTTTTGTGATCACTAGCAATGCTTTGCAAAGAGTAGGCGAGTTTCATTTCCATGCTTCAGAGGTGTGAAGGGGAGTGCAATTACCACGAGGTGTGCACCGGGCAGGTAGGTTTTCCTCAGCGATGCGGTAGCTGTGCTCCCTGTGGGATCAAGGAGTGTCCATGGGTCTGCCCAACTCTGGGAAGTCTCGCACCTGGAGCAGAGCCGCTGCGGTGCTCAGCAGGTCTCCGGTGGCGAGAGCGTTCAGCGCCGGCTGACCTCCTTCCCAGGGACTGGCTCTCGGTGCATTCCTGTGGTGACTCAGGCATTGCCAGCGGACCCACTGCCCACGACTCCAGACTGGCCCAACGCTCCTGCTGGTCCCACCTGCCACACCGGCGGCCCTGCAGAGCCCCTTCCCCGGCACCGGGTACCAGCAGGGGGAGAGACGGGCTCAGGCAACGCTGCTGCCCGGTGCCTCAGCAAGGCCAGGGTGCTACAGCATCAGTGCTGGCAGGTCTGAGGCTTTGCCCTGTACCTAGCTGGGGTTTTTGTTTTGTTTCCGATAATAATGGGGAGGAAGCTACTCTGTGCATGGCAGCCTGGGCTCGGTTCTTTGCAGTTCACACCCCTTTATGCCGGGAGGCTCTGCTGGCCTTCTGTGTCCTGAGGCCATTTATCTGCTTGGTGCATCTTTTGCTGATGCAGATCCCGGTGCAGGGTAGAGCTGCCTGTTTCTGGTAGGGGCAGCTGTGCCAGTGGCTCAGGGGGAGGCCCAGGCCTGGCATTGTGCCTTGCACATGATCATTGCCATCTTGGAAAGCTGCTGGAGAAGATTTTTCTGTCGTTTGTGGACCAGCAGCACGCACTGCTGCTGAGAGCCGCAGTGTCTACCACAACCTGTGATGTTGCAAAGATCAGGGCCCACAGGTTCAGCAGTGCCACTTTGCTCCCCTCTGTGCTGCAGCTTACAACAGGGGAGTTGCAGTGCTGCCAGTCCTTTGCTGGGGCTTCTGTCTCTTAAGCAGATGTGCTTTCAAGACAAGAATAACACTGTGAGTTGCAAATCCCGCTCCGCCTCCCTCTTTGCCTGTACTCAGCAAACAGTCTGCCTTGGCGTGGCCTGTGTGGGAACCTACAGGCTGCGATAACAGATCCTTCTTTAGGGAAACTACCGAGGAATGTTGATGAGATTAGAGAGCTGAAAGGGGCCAAGTTTAGCGATGGCATCTCCATGGATGCTGAGGCTGTCTGTGCCTGGATTCCCAGTGTGTGGCTCTGGGATTGCCACGGCTGCCCCTTCCAAAGTGCAAGAGCAAGTTCTGCCTTGGGAAGAGTTCAATGCCACTTGCACTCTGAGGCAGAGAAAAAATGTGGGGCTGCCCTTTCCATACCAAAATAGCTCTTTCCATGCTCCCTGTTGAGGCTGGGAGCCTGAAACCAGCATACTTGTGTTCTGCCTCAGCACAGATACGTAGTTAAGCCTAAAAATATGTGCAGCTGGGTCACATTCTCAGGCAGGTCAGTAACCAGTCGGACAGAAGTTTAAAGAGTTGCAGCAGAAACAGCAGCAGAAACGCTTATGCTGGAGTGGGTGGAGGATGGACCTGAGAAGACATGACATGACATGACAGTCCCCGGGAGGATCGTCTCGCTGGGCTGGGCATGGTGTGGGGGTGCTGCGATGCTGTGTGGCTCAGGGATGGAGGTTGCTTCTCCTGCACCTCCCTGCAGCAAGAGCAGCATGCTCTGTGGCAGCATGCATCCCTTCTCCCCTACAGATCCGGGAGGCTCAGCCTCTGTGGGGCTGTGGGGTGTCCTGGGAGTCACGGGGGGGTGCTGAGTAGGAATGGTGCCATTAGCGACAACCAGCCGACCCTGCTGGCTGCTGTGACCTCGTAGGCAAGGAAGGGCTTTCTGTGGGGTGGGTTTGTTCCTGGCTCTGATGCAGACCCCTGTCCCACAGCATGGAGGTGATCTGCTCTCTTCTGTGGGCAAGGACAGCATCACGCTGCTCTCCCTGTTTCTTCTGTCAGTCTGGCTGCTCTGTGGCACTTGTGGCACCTCCCCATGCCACTTTAATGCTGATTTAACGCATGTTTAGGGCAAGCAGAAGCTCCTTATCAAGGCAGTGACATAAACGGACCTGCAGAAACACCCTGGGGCAGGGCAGTCACGCCCCCGTCCTCTGCCTGTGATGGCTTGCCTCTCTAATAGCCCTCACCCAGTGCCATGGATGCCCCTCTTGCCCCACCAAACAGTGCTAGTGTACTTTGGGACGGCTGATGGGGGATGGCAGGAGGCTTTGTGGGAGGGAGAGCTCTGAAGGAGCCGGTTGGCATGCACCCCGGGCCCTGTGCATGCGGTGAGGACATGGATGCAGCTTTCCTTTTGCCCCAGATTCTGAAGATAAAATCTCCACTCGATTAAACTTCACAAGTGTACAGGCCCAGCCTTCCCTGTGGGGAGAAACCTTATCTGGTAGCCGAGCAGTCAGGGAGGGATCCGCCACTTATGCACAGCAAACCTGAAATGTGCAACATTGCATAAAGATAATTGTGTGCGTTCAGCCCTTGGACATGTTCCCCAAAGCCAGAGCGTGCGCTGGCTGTGCTGTGGGAATCTGTTGCCACTCCTAGTCCTTGTTGTACCCCATAGAAAGGATGACAGGCAGCTTGTGGCAATGCCAACTGCCCTCGTGACATGGCAAGAGTGCCAGGAAGGGACTTCTGGCTCCCATTTGTCTCCCTTGTCAGCTGCCACAGGCGTGATTTCCTGCATGCTTGTGAGAAGCCTGGACGAGCTACTCGGGCTGCCTCTGCAGCCCCAGCCCTCCCACCCCAGACACTCAGTGATGCTCGCCCAGAGATGCCAGGAGGGACTTCCACAAGGAGCTTCCAGAGCTGCCTCCCAATTGCCAGAGTGAGGTTTGCATCTGAGCAAGCTCCTCTGAACCTCTGTGAGCTGCATGTGTGAGACAGGGCACAGGATCTGGATAAGGCAGAAGCACCCTGTGCCTGCCTGAGCTGTGGATTCCTCTGCCGGTAAATCCAGCAGAACAGCCTCCTCCTGAGTGACAGGTTTCCAGTAATAAGATCTGGAGAGGGGCCCAGAAATGCCACCTCAGCCCATGCAAATACCATTCCCTTTATCCCAATCATGTCCGTCCTGAAGGTATGCCAACTGGGCTGTTTAGTAATTTACTCATTTTTGTACGTGCATCATAACAATTAGGAGCAGAGGTTAATTGTCAAAGCTGATTATCTGTTGTTTCAGTCATGCACTTTCCAGATGATTGCTTGTTCCATGTCATGGAACCGTTTCTTCCTTTCCTGCACTTCAGGGGTTTGCGGTGATGTTGCACAAGCAAGGGAAACGTCATGGTCCAGCCATGAGAGAGGCTTGTAAAAGTCCCGGGGCCGATGGCCGTGCCATGTTTGGTGTCCCTCGGAGGGCTGGACTAGGGGTAGTTGCAGTAGTGGCTGGCAGTTCCCTCTGCTGCTTTCTGTCTCCCTCCAGCTTTGGTGGGATGCCTCGTCTCTCCTTGTTTTGCCCACTTTCTCTCTGGCAGGCAGGGCTTTGTGTCATTTCAAGACAACTCTCTGACCCTGACCTTGCTGCCCGTCAGGGTCAGAGAGCTGGGGTCATCCCCATCATGTGGCTCTGTCATACCCTAACTTCTGAAGAACAAATTGTGACCTTCGCTTGGGTACAACCTTTCTGAGGCCTTGCCTGTAAGGATGGTGGGATGTCCTTTTGTGGCAAAGCCTGCCATCGGAGGGTTTTCTGTGAGAAGGCGCAGAGGATGCACTGGTAAAAGCTCTGCCCCTTGGGCTGTTGTGGAGATGGCCTCTCAGAGAGAAACCGCAGCCGGCTGTGCATGGCTGTGTTGTTGCTGTGGGCAGAGCCAGGGAACCCCGAGCAGCACAGGGCACATTGGTGCTGGCAGGGGTAGCAGTATGTGTTTATCAGCCTGGCATTTTGCACGCAGACAGCCAGGTCTTTGCTGCGGAGTGGAACTTGGCATGATGGCAGCTCTGTTTGACTCTATTTCGCCAGGTCTGCTTTGCTCTTAGTGCCACTCACTTTAATCTCTCATGTCACTAATTGCTACTTCTTTCGTAATTGTGACCCCCGAGTTGTCGGGTCTGGGCTTCAGACCGCGGTACTGCCAGAGCCCGTCGTTACCAGTGTCTCTGAGTCTGTCACCAGTGCCATTCCTGTCTCTTCCACTTGTCACTCTTCTGGGCTGGACTCTAATGAGCGCTATATTAGTGTCAGAAACATGTTTTTTGTATCAGTGGGATCTGCATTATCCTCCCCTTGCAGACAATAATCAGCCAGGCAGGGTCGGGGATCCTTAACCTGCCTCTGAGCCCCGGCTGAGTGGGGACCTGCAGGGTGCTCAGGAATATCACTGCAGTTTATCAATCTTCAAACAAAAAATTCCTCTGATTTTCTTTCAGGAGAGAGGGTCTGATTTCACACTGGGAGGATGAAGTCGGTCTCTGAACTTGTGATGGTTCAGATCATTGTCTCTCTGATGTGCAGCTATTGCAGTCTGGGAGGCTGCAATGGCTAATTTCGTGGTCTCCTGTTTATAAAGCCCATCAGCACTAATGATACAGGGAATGAGGAGGGCATTTGCATATTCTGGTCTGTTGTATGCCAGGCACACTGAGCTATTGCTCTTCAAACATTGCCTTCTGCCTTTATAAAGGCAACTAAAATCTTAAAGGCAGGGACCCGTGCCTGCAGAGTTTACCATGCTTGTGGTTCCTCCTAAGTGAGAGATTGTCTCTGAGAAGCCCATTGTTGTGGAGATGCCTGTTCCTGAGCTCTGGGAGGCCCAGCTCCCTGGCTCCAATGGGGTGCCTTGCAGGAGGAGATGTCTTGGGGCATCGTGCAAGCAGGATGCACCTGCAGAAACCCCAGGGAGACTGCTGCTGGAGCAGTGTCATGGGCCATGCAGGAGGTGGAGGCGGCCGTGGGCACGGCGGCTGCCAGCGAACAGGAGTGATGTGTCAGCATGGGCAGCTTCATCCTCACAAACAGAGATCTGAGCCCGTTGTGTGCTCAGTCGGGGAGCTCCTGTGCCGGGTCCATGACCTGCCACTGGCTGGGCCGTTGTATGGTTGAGCTAAGTTGAGTAAAAGGACCATGGAAGAAAAAATTCTTTCGTAGTCTGTCCCCAGTAGGATAAAGGGACTGGGCATGACCTTTGGGGTTGTTTAACTGCTGCTCTCCAGTGTTCCCTGAGGCTGAATTCCTCTTCACCCTCCGCTGTAAATTCTACCATTGTTTCTCTGGGCTGATTTCCCCTTTTCTAGCAGTGGGAAATATTTTAGGGTGACTCCGTGCCCTCTTGTTGCATCTGCAGAGGAAATGGCAGCTCTGGAGTGTCCTGGATGTCTCAGAAAACCAGCCGAGATTTTTGCGGGCTCACCATGGGGACTGGCCTCGCCTCTCTGTACCGGGGTGTCTGGGACAGCTGCCACTTCTGGCCTTTCATTCACGGCCAGGTTTTCAATCCAGCATTTTTATGCCTTCCCCTTGATGGGCCCTGGGAGGAGACAATAGCGGGGCTGTAACAGGGGATGTGTGCCTTTCTCATGCAAATGGCTGCCTGCACTGGGAGAGCCCGTTCAAAGCCTTACCCCGCAGCTTGGCCTCTCCGGTGGAGCTGGGTGAGGGGCAGGGGTGGGGGGCACCCAGCTGGCACAGCCAGAAGCTGCTGGGCTGTTGCAGTCCCCTTCCCCAGCGGCAGCTTTCTGCACGGCTGCAGCCTGATCCAGGAGCAGCTGGGTGGGTTGTTCTCTGCCCAGCACGTCTGTGAATTGTACAGAGATTGCATTTTCAGTCTTAAAGGTGTGATATAAATAAAATATATTATTATTATTAACACCTTCATCATCATCTGCCCTGGCAGAGGAACGATTAATCATGAAAGCTGTTACATTCACTGGCACCTCATGTAATATTAACCAGGTCTGGAGCACTCACTTGGGGAAAGCATGCAGTGATTGAACGTGAGCGTCCTGCTCCCACACCAGACCTCTGCCGCAGCTGCACAGAGGAATCCCTGCCCGGCCTGGGGAGGTGAGAAGGGGGCTCAGAGCCATGCCCCTGCATGCAGGGCCTTTGCCTCTAGTAAGCAGTCGGCTCAGATAAATTTCTTTGCAGCAAAAGGCCACATGGAGCTGTGAATTCAGCTCCAGAAAGCCCAGCTTAACCTCAGGAAACGCTGAGCATGTGTGCTGGTACACAGCAGCTCCGAAGGGTTTGAGCCCCCGTCTTGGGAAGCGCTGGAGGGCCACGCAGCTGGTGAAGCTCAGTGAAGGGTGATTTGGACCCCTGGCAGCAGAGGGGATAGTCTCGTGTCTGATGCTGGCTGAGAGGTGGTACAGGCTTCTTGCCATGCATGGGGAGAGGATACTGAGACAGCTGTACCTTGGTCCTGCTTTGACAGCTTTGTCCTCTGGACAAAGGCTTGGCTGAACTGGCAGTGGGATTTGTCTAGCAAAGAAAACATCCTCTGTAGTCTCTAAAGGCCGCTGCTCGTCTGGCACTGCTGTGCGGGGAGGTAACCCAAAGCTCTTTGGGTTTGTCGATGCAGCACTCCAGAAGGCTGGGATGAATTTCTGCTTCATTCTGTGAAGGATGTTCTTGGCTGTCCCTGCAGAAAGCAGCATGCGCCGCAGCGTTGCTGGCTCTATGGGAAGAGTTTACAGTGAGCCCTCTGAGACAAGTGCAATGCTGAAAAATTTAGGTCTTGGCAGTGCTCGTCTCTGTTTCAAGCCAGAGCTGGCTGGGGTTGTGGGAGCCCCTTGCAGAGCAGATCATGGCTCTGCATGCATATTTGCTTTCCTGGTTTGTAATGTGCTATTGTTGGATGGAGGGTGCCCATGTGAGGAGGCTCATTATCTCTCAGAACAGCTAATAAGGAACAAATGAAGATTAACACTATGTTGGTATAGATGAAACAGCACATTTCAGTCCCTTGCCCGAGAGTGGCAAGTGACTCTGAGTCACAGTACCAGGCATTTCGAGGGGTTGCCAGCTGATAAGAAAGAGGAGCTACTCATGCCTGTATCTGCCCCAGAATTTCAGACAACAACCACGTGGATTTTATTTTTAAGCTGGTTTTTGGCTTGCTCCAATTTTCTCTCTTTAATCATGAACAGATGCACATAGGTCCTGTTTCTTGCAAACCTGGGTGCCAAGTGGGAGAATGACTCATGCAGTAAAGGAAGGCTGGATCTGCAGACACACAAGCCTTGGGTGCGTGTGTGTTCGGAAGTGCCAGACTGTGGGTCTCTGGGGTGTCTTGCTGGAATATCTGAAAGGTGTCAAGTGCTCAGAATCAATAAAACTGAAGACCTGGAGTTGAAGGAACTGAGGCTTTTGTGTTTTGKTTTTTTTTTTTAATTGTCGTACTCAATGAAAAAGTAATAGATGCAAAAACTAGAAGAATAATCCCCCAAACAGAATTTCCTCATTCAGTAGAGACATCTCCAAAGCAAGCTGGAGATTACCTAAGTTTGGAGCACAGCAGCCCTCCTGCCCTGCTGGGAAGCACTGCCCATACGTCTCCATCAGTCTCCTGGGGTGGGGCAGAGGCTTCTGCAGCCAAGGCCATGAGTGCTGGTTGTTACTCGCTGCCAGAGCAGCTGGTGGGTTAACTACCAGCGAAGGTGCCAGGGGCTGCTCCTGCGCTTTGGAGTTGGAGCAGAAAGTTAATGAATACGAAGGCAATTTTGATCTCATTAAGAAAATGAGACTCTTGACCTCAAGCATCCCTTCCCTCACCTCCTCCCGCCAGCACAGAGGCCTTTCTTCCCGTGGTCCCAGGTGGTGAGAGCACAATTCCTGGCACCGGGGTGGGGACGGTGGTGGTTCTGCGGGATAACCGTGGGGCCATGCATCAGTGTGCAGGCTCTCTGCTGAGGAGCTGGCTGGCTGCTGAGGGGAGCAGCAGGTTGCTATGATACAGTTTGCTGTGGCAATGTCTGTGCTGAATGGAGCCAAAACCACCTCTACAAAAGGAGCATTCCTTGGCTGGGAGGGGGCAGATTTATCTGCAGTGTTTATGTAAAGCTGAGGAGCTGCAGGGAGAGGATGTATGTGGGAACGCTTTCCTCCAGCATGTGCTGGGGGCCCCTGTCTGGAGGCAGATACCCTTATGTGCATGGGGGAGAGAGCATGGCTTGGATAAAGGACCCAGCAAATCCAAGCATGCAGATCAGTGCTGGATGTCACATCCCATCCAGTAAACCCACACCAGGCACAAGACTGAAAACTCAGTCCAAAGGGGAGCTTGGCGCTACTGAGCTTGGTGCTGCCTTTGAAAGCGGCCTCGTCCTCAGCGGGAACTGGGTCACCTTGCTGTGCTGCAGGAGCATGGGAGGGAGCGGTTCACTGGTGCCAGCTCTGGCAGTCATGAACTGAAGCAGCTTGAGCCTGAAGCGAAGTCAGAAATCTCCACGCCTGGGATGCAGGGTCGCCCTGGCTCACTGTGCCTCCTTGTGCACCAGCCTGCATCCCCTGTCCCCAGAGCTGGCCAAGGCACCGCAGGCACTGGCTCCTTTCCATGCAGGGAACATGACTTTCCCTCTAGGAAGAGGGCTGGGCTCTGCAGAGATCAGGGTCTGTTTCTTCTGTGCTGAATCCCAGCTGCGTCTCTTCCCCGTGACTTTTCAGGGACAGAGACCCGGGCTGTGGCTTCTCTCACTGATGGGAACAGGGGGTGCAGGTGCTTTTGCTCCTGCGGGCTGGCAGCAGTGTGGCTGGCTGTAAGAGCTGGAGATACCTGTAGCTGATTTTGCTGCGAATCCAAATGCACATCGAATCCCAGGGTGCCTGCCCCAGGCTCCAGTGGGGGCTGCGTGGGCACGTCTGGGGCTGCGCTGGTTGGAGCATGCCCTGAGCTCTGTGCTGTGGAGGTCCCAGTGGTGGCTGCTGTTGATGTCTTGCCGTGAGGTCGTGTCAAGGGGAGAGTGGGTGGCCAGTCTCTGGAGCTGGGCAGGGTTTGGGAAGACAACACATCTCAGCTCTCAGCCTGCCACGTGTGGGCTCTGGGCAGAGGAAAGAGCGGTCACGGCCAGGTCTGCTCTCCTGGCTGAGTCTTGCAGAGGGATCTGGGGTGTTTGCTAAGCACCTGGCATGCAGAGCTGTGCTGGAGGGGCTGTACTCCCCGCTGTGCTGTACATTAGTTGTGAGCCCTCGTGCAGACAAGAGCCAGGGTCAGAGCCCCTGCGGGAGAATCAGCCTATTCTCCTCTCATTCTTATCCCAGGCAGATTCCCATCCTCCCGGAAACATAAGCCACCATCATCCATAATTCATCAGGTGCTGAACTTCATCAAGGAGCCACCTGACACCCGGGCTGGGTGCTCCACCCTCCTCCCAGGGTGGGAAAGTGCCGGGTCTGGGCGTCCCAAGGGGCCACGGCAGGAAGCGCGTCCGGTTTCCTTGGCCTTGGGGTGGGCGATCCTTCTTTCGGAGGAGGCAGATTCAACAAGGACTCTGGTGTCTCTGCTTCCCCTTTTCATAAATAAACATCTGCTTCTCATCCCTCCAGGAAGTTTAAGCCATTGTAAAGTCAAATATAAAACCGAAACAGTGTTTTTAAGTAGCAATGCGCTGATTGCTCCATTACTGTTTACTGAGGCATCTACAATTGCACACAGAATGCACGTCAAATAAAAACATTGTGGGACAATGACTTTAATGCCTGAAATTTGCATTGGAGGGGGGGTGTGTGTGTGTGCGCGCGTGTGTGCGCGCGCGCGTGTGCTGCAGAAGCTGTGGAGGATTCAGGCTGGGCTCTCTGCCTGCTCACTGAGAAATCCTGCAGAATACAGAATCATCCCCTCCAATTTATACCTTGTTCACCAAATCCTGTCACATCTTTTATGTACCAAAAAGAATCTGTCTGACTTTTTCCAGGACAAATCCAGAGCAAAAGGCAATTCTTTTTTTACCTATCTTAAATTCTCACAGTCTATGTGAGCAAGCTCTCCTGTATAAAGATAGCAAGAGAGGATAAAAAATAGCAGCAGCATTCCCTGTCTTCTCTCAGCCACACCTTTCCACCGTTAGTGGTACAGCAACCGCATGACAAGTAATAGGATACATACGCAAGTGGCGGAGAGGCGCATGCACTGCTCTATAGTATCACAGCCCTTCCAAGCTCCCTTTTCTGCAGTGAGCCAGCATGCCCTGGCAGCACAGCTCCACCACCTCTTACTCACCGGATGCTTACTAGGGAGGGAGAGGGATGCAAAAACTTGCACTTATTTCCACTCTGCAAAGCGATAAATGTAAGACACAAAGACAAAACCTCTGACTTCCACGCCTAAACAAAGGGACCAGATGCTCTGCAAACCAAACTCTGCTGAACCTAATGGTGTCTGGTCACTGGTCAAAAGCTTGGGTCAACAGCCTTTACCTCTGACAGAGCAGTTTGCATCATGTGGCAATGTCTCCAGTTCTTACTGGAATTAAAGATCTCTTTGCCTGGCAGAGAGGCCTGGGGGTCCTAGCCTGCCTGTTCAGGTAACAAGCAGTCAGTGGGATGAGACTTTCTGCTCACCACTCTCCTCCTGCTCCTCTCTGCAGGCTCAGCGTATTATGATAACGTCCGTCCCCTGGCCTACCCGGACTCGGATGCTGTGCTCATCTGCTTTGACATCAGCCGCCCGGAGACTCTGGACAGTGTGCTCAAGAAGGTGAGTGCCTGGCGTGCCTTCTGGCTGGCGAGATGGGTCCTCTGCAGCAGCATGTGGAGCCGCCCTGGGGTCCCTGCTCCCTGAGGCTGTCATCAGGGCTAAAAGCTCTGGCCCTGTGGCCAAGCCTTGGCTGGAGTTTGCGTGCTCAGATGAGGATGGTCAGCTGCTGCCGATCCCTACATGGTCTGTGCAGAAAGCAAGATATTTCCATTTGAAAGGAGCCCAGTGAATGGTGTAGCTCATGGTAGCTTGCAGCGTGTGTGGGGGCGTCTTGTGGATGCACACATACAAATGTGGGGACAGAGAGAAATGTAGGGCATTTGTTCTGTTTTTCATTAAGACCTTAGAAAGTGTTGTGCATCTCCCGTTAGCATAACCACCAGTGAGTGTGCTCTGAATTACTTGCAGCAGTTGAGAAGTGGCCCCTGGTGCCTGTTTCCATGCAAGTAGAGAGCTCAGTTTTTTGGCTGTCCCCTCAGTTCAGCATCTGCACAGTAAGAAAGACAGCAATCAGTTCCCTATAGCTTGACAACAAGAATAATGAGCTGTGGCACTGAGTTTCAAGCCCGTGAATGAATAAAATGAGATGGCACAATGCCACTGGACTGGATAGCATGCAGGGCCCTGAACACCGTCTGCCCTGGCAGAGCTGACTGGCCATGCTCTGCGTTAGCAGCCGAGAGTTTTCTACCTGCAGGTTAGTGCCTTTCAGCAAAGCAGATATTTCCAGCTGGCAGGTCTGGCAGGTCCCGGAGAGCCCCACAGGGTTGGGGATCCGCTGTGGAGCACCGCTGGCTGGCCTCCCAGCAGGTCCCTGCCTCCATGCTCTGGGGGAGTAGGTGGCACCCAGGGAGAGGTTCCCATGCGAGGCTTTCCTCTGAGATGGCATGAAGTCCAGCAACTCAGGATGCTGCTCAGGGGAGAGGGTAAATGGCCTCCTGGCCACTTGCACCCCTTCGTCCTGGCCGTACCCTGCTTCCTTCCATGAAATTCAGGGAGCTGTGGTTTCAGTGAGCTCTCACCACTGTGCAGCAAAGCTGCAGAGAGGTCACTGGCGGCTGCATCCTGTCCCAGAGGCGAGTCTTGGCTGGCATCTCATTTGTGAAGCTCTCTGAGACACTGAGGCGTGAAAAGCACTACAGAATAGTGATTCCTGTTCTCCCCAGTGAGCCCCAGGCTGCCGGGGCTGGACTGGCCACTGTCTGAACAAGTCACATTGTAGTGACTGCCCTCTTGGCCTCTCCACATGTTGCCAAATGTTGTGCTGAAGCAAGTGCCTCTTACTCAGCTGCGGGGAGGGCTGAGAAGTGGGTCTGTGTTTCAGAAGTGTCCTGGCAAGGGGACAAAGACCCTTCAGATAACTCAGTCAGTGGCTCAGTGTTTGTTTCCAAAGCAGGTCCCAGGTACCAAGAGTGCTGGGTGGAGGGAGGCATGTTTCATGTGGACTGAAAGAATTCACTGCTCAGCTTGGGAGTCAGCAGAACGATAATGCAAGCAAATCACTTATACCTTAATGAGATGCAAACCCATCAATAATTAGCTGGGGTTGGGATTTATTTATGTCTCTCTGCACACTCTTTATGCAAGTCCACACTGCTCAGTGCAAGGTCTTCCCTGTGCAGCCTCACAGATGCTTTGAGTACTGTTAGGCAATGTCTTTTTGATACGGTGACTTAAAATAAACCCTAAATCACAGGGGATTTCTTAAGTGCCTCTGAGTAGATGCCTTGTTTCCTTTGGTGCAGGCTTGCAGCCTATGGAGGTGAGGAAAATTCCTAAGACACCATGAAGCTGAAATGGGTTTTAGCTTTTGATATCAGGCGAGTAAGGAAAATAACACTCCCTACTCAAGCCTCAGGCAAAAATGCTAATTCAGCAGAGGAAATCTTTATTATTGCTGCCCTTCTGATGCCTGGGCTGCCTGTACAGCATGTACAGTTGAAGGGAAGGAGCCATCTGAGAGAATGCAAACAAGCAGCTCCTCATTTCATACAAAGCAGGTTTTCGTGGGGTGGTGCCTTCATTATGACAAGTCTTGATAGCGCAGCAAATCTTCGGCTTCCTAAGGTGTCAGTCATGTGAGAAGAGGGTCGCACCTCTCTCCATAGACTGGGGAGCCCTATGTCATTACAGACAGCCGTGACCTCTGCCTGGTAAGAACAGACCTATAGCTCAATCCCTTTGAGGATTTTAATCTGTCAGGCAAATTAGGGTGCTTGAATTCCAGCTCCAACAGAACTGCATCATCCTTCTCTTGTGGGTGCGTTAGCCCTTGATGCTGTGCGGCTGTGACACCAGAAATCTCCCAGAAGCTGTGCAGCCTGGCGTACTGCCCGGGTGCTGGGGATGTGTGTGAGTCCTGGTGGACAAATGTCCCTGGCAGCGGGGAAAGGGGGGTTCATGGTGAAGATACTTGAGCCCATCTCCTGGTAGAAAAAAAGATTTTTCTGTATTTTGCAGTTGCTTTGGTCTAATATTGGTTGAATGAAACTTGGGTCATTCTTGGCACTTCCTTTCCCCACCAGGTTATGGACACTGCGTTGTGGGCTTGGTTTTCTTTCCCCTTCTAGTTGCCTAGGGTATATGCTTAACCATCAGTTAGCGTAGCGGGAAATTGCTAATTCCAAGTGACATCTTTAGGTGCGGGTAATCTATTTGTCATCTGCCTCCTACTTCAGAAACACTAGATAAGTAACCAGGGTGTTGACATGCTGATGGGGCTGTACAGGTCTCCCCTGGCAGAGGTCACAGGTGATGGTTTATGTACTGCTGCGGACACTTAGCTGCACAGTGGGCATTCATTTTTGGAGCTCTGAAAGGGGCCGTTAGTGCGAAGGAAGTGGATGTTTGCCCTGGCCTTCTCCTTCCATTGCTTCAATTCTTTATTTCCCTGGCTGTAGCTATGCTCTGAATGTCTTAATGTCTTTAACATGTGGCTCCCAATAATAAACAAATAATGAGTGTGCTGTGCACAGTCAGCTCCCCGCTGACTGTGGTTCAAAAGGTCCAGCGAGGTTGACCTTTGGAGTCCCAGATCTGTGCACCAGACTGTGTGGTCATTATTTTTCCACAGTCATATCCAGGAGTGGTCTCCCGTGGCCTAGTACAGGGGACTGCACAGGTTTGTAGGGCATATCTGGAACAAGCGAGCATAAAGTTATCCAAGAGGCACTCCGACTATTCCCATCCTTGCCTGTGGCAGTCATTAAAGTGCCCTGATGAACTAACCAGTCTCTGAACAGCTGTGACCCCCGTTTGGAAAAGCCATACACACCAGAGTGCACCGTCTTGGCCTCTGAAGTCTGCTTTCCAAACCCCATCCCATTAGAGCCTCATGTTATATTCAGAACACCGAAAGCTGGCTGTCCTGTGTTTCTCATCTTCAGCACAGTCTCCAGAGCCACTCCTGGCCTGTGTCCTCACTGAGAACCCCTGCTGACCATGGTGACCATCATGGCCCGTGCCCCTTCCCCTCTTCCTGAAATCTGGGCACTCAGGCTGCAGCGGGGCCAAAACCAGCCTCAGTGCTGGCACCAGCCACCGCAGGTCCGAGGCAGGAGACCTAAAAGCGGCGTTGCAGTGGCTACCAGTAGCAGTCCTGGTACCCTGATTGGTCCAGTTCCAGGTCCTGTGCAGAGACGAGGCAGGCCAGGGCGGCTTGGCTGATGGTCAGGAGGTGCTGGGACCCCCGGCTGCCACAGTCTTCATTCCTCTGTGGGAGAGGGAAGTGCCATTTGCTGGTGGGATTAGGAGAAGCTATGGACCAGAGTCGTGGGCTCTGCTGTGGCGGTGAGGCATGGAGGCGTTTGGCTGGATTGATGCTGTCCGGTAGGAACTGATGGCACGACTCTCCTGGCCTGTCCTTCCCTCCAGGGCTGGAGAATCTTGGACGGGGCTCTTGGCCTGGTTGGAAAGGGGCTGGGAGCGACGAGCTGAGACCCTGTGATTGCCTTTGTTGTTCCAACCTTGACCCTTTCACAGGCTGCCTGCTGCCAAAATTAACTTGATGTGGAGGTGCTGCTGGGCCTCTTGAAGTGTCTTATACACTAGCAGCCCTTGAGCACCTTCTCCCTCTTGTCTCCTCTGCAGTGGCAAGGGGAAACTCAGGAGTTCTGCCCCAATGCGAAGATTGTGCTGGTTGGCTGCAAGCTGGACATGCGGACAGACTTAAACACGCTCCGGGAGCTTTCCAAGCAGCGCCTCATCCCTGTGACGCACGAGCAGGTGTGTTTCAGCAGCCGTCCCTGTAGGGCTCAGGGAGGTGAGGCAGGGACTTTTCTGCAGGACCTACTAGCAAAAGGAAGCTCAGCAGCAAATGACCCACTATGCCCAGGTCTTGGTCTGAAGCTGGTTTGATCTTGGCTCATGGACTCTGAGCTGCTCATGCTTACAGCACTCTTTTCCCCAGCTCTGGCAGACCTTGATTTATTCCTGATGCTCTGCTGAACAGCCTCCTGGTTAGTAGCTGAAAAGTCTTTCCTCAAAGGTGGTGGAGATGCCTGATTTGACAAGTTGGACTAGCTAAAAGGGAGTGTTGTGCTTCTGAATCTCCTAGTTCAGTGYAGCTCTTTCTGCTCTGAGTGACTCTCCTGCTGGGGTTCTATGTTGGGGTGATGCTGCTGGGGGGGCAAGCCACAGCTGGGGGGTCTGAGGGTCTGCTGCCAGGCTGCTGCAGCCACCAGTGGACCCAGCAATGTCTCCAGGCTGGCCCGGAGACCCAGTCTCTGTGGTGCAGTGCAGGGGCGGCTGTGCTCTGGGCTGTTCTGTGCCTGGCTCCGTGTTGTGCAGAGCAGGTCCCAGCTGACTGTCCTGGTGAGAGGGGTTGTCCAGGCCCTCAGCTGCAGGGGTAGCACCGCGTTAGTGAGAAAGTGCAAGTGATTCAGGGTCCAGCGCCTGGTAGCACTGTCTGCTTGGGAGGCCACCCTCATGTCTGGGGCTCTCACAGACGCTTGCACTTTATTTAGAGAGGTGATGAGTAAACATTGTGAGAGAGAGCCGCTCCTGGCTGTGCCATGGTGCTCTGACAGGGCTGCCAGCACAGACAGGGCTGCCGGTGATGTGAAAGGATGCTCCTTGCAGAGCACTGCTGTCTTAACCGTCTTCCCTCTTCCTCCCACTCTCTCTGGACCGCAGGGCAGTGCGCTGGCACGGCAGATTGGGGCAGTGGCCTATGCAGAGTGCTCCTCCAAGGTCTCGGAGAACAGCGTACGGGATGTGTTTCATGTGACCACACTTGCCTCGGTCAACAGGGTGCACAAGAACTTGAAGCGCAGCAACTCCAAACGGGGACTGAAGCGGGCATCACAGATGCCTGGCAGGACGGACTTACTGAATGACACAGAGATCAGGAAAGACCGAGCCAAGAGCTGCTCCATCATGTGAAAAACAGGCTGTAAATAACGTGTGTGTGTTGTCCATTTTGTACAGTAACTGGCTGAGACAAGGGCATGGTGCTGGCTGCAGGAGCCAGCCCGCCTTTCCAAAGCCTTTCTCTCAGTCTCTAGGGCTGAGCTAAGGTCCCAGCTGCAAACCAGGGTGCACGAGTCGCCCCCCACCATGGAGACTTCTGGGTTGGCTGCTGCTGTGCGGATTGCTTGGGGTGAAGGAACCACTTGGCAGAGGAGTATTCAGTTGCTGGAAGGTCTGTGACTGGGTGAAGCAAAGTAAAAGGGAGCCATCCTGTGTGCGTGCCGCCCTCCTGTACCCATGGCCCAGCCTCTGCGCCTGTGTGCAGCTATACAGCACACACAGCGTGGGGCAGTGGGCTGTGTGGGACCTGGGCTGGAGRGTGGGAGGTGGGTAGAATTGCTAGCAGCAGAGTGCGATCAGGAGAAGGCATTCTTCGAATCTTCCTTTAGAAGAGAAATTATGTTTGAGGTGGTGCTGCCTTCAGCTAGGCTGGACAGCAAGTCGCCACAGAAGGTGCAGGTCTGGGCCAGAACTGGGAGGGAAGGCACCCTGGGAAGGAACCTTAATCTGACGAGACACCATGGTAGCCCACCTCCTGTGAAGAAAATAGGTGGCTCTTTACACAGTATTTTAGATACTTGAACTCCGTTTGAAATGCAGCAGGGTGGATCTGGCTCCAAGGGAGAGATCTATCCCAGTAGATGCTTCCTGAGAGTTGTGGTTCCCTTCAGCAAGCAAATGCCACTCGGGAGCTTGTGTCCCAGCTGCTGACAGCCTGGTTACTCATCAGACTGCTTCCTGCCACGGGCAGCTCCGCTTCTGAGGCACATAGCTTCTGAAAAAGCAGACTGCAATAACTATCCGTATCCTGCTCTCCACCCATTTCCAGCTGCAGATTGTGTTGCATGGTGCTGTGTTTGTCTGGTACAGATAACCAAAAAGATTATATGTGTATCTGCACCCCGTCTCCACTGTGGCAGTGGGAGGGAAGGTGCTCTCTGCCCCTCTTGCCCTGCTGTACAGCCTCCTCCCAACACCTCTCATTGCTTCTGCTGCTGCCCTCTCTAAATGCCTTTGACTGCAGTGTTAGCCTTGACTTAATGTCACATAGACACTTTAAGGAAAAAACAATCTGCTCCATTGCCAGATCCAGCTGTGTCAGTGGGCTACAGAAAACAAATAAACATCGTTGGAAAATGCATAGTGCTTGACTCTGTTCGTTTTTAATAGTCAAACCAGGCATCCTCTCAAAATGTCTTATTGCCTAACTTCTATTTGTATCCTAATGTATCTCTCTAGCTCTTGAAATACACTCACACATATACTTGAGTGAAAAACAGAGGACTTAGCTGCATGTATTCATTTTGGAGCTGAAACACCTGCCTTGAGTAACCTCTCACTCCATCCTGAATCCTTAAACACTGTGGAGCATTTGCAGGTTGTCTATGCCCAATCCACCAGTCTGAGCTGACACGAGCTGCCCCCGTCCTCACTATGTCAATAGCTGCAAGTGGAGATAGCCTTTGACTTAATATTTTGTGTCTACCCTCCCACCCAGGTCTTAGACTTCAGCTGCATCATGAAGGCTATTTGGGGAATTGGAACAGCTGAGTTACCAGCACAAGAAAAGCTCAAGCAATGACTGAATGCTGTTGTGCTGGGTGCAGGTTGCAAGAGCATGAAAATGCCCATCTGCAATCTGGGAGGAAAGAAACTGAGCAAGGTGTTATGCCAAGAACAGCCTTCAGCATGACCATGCTTTTCTCTTACTCTGCAGGGTCCCCAGAGCCTTTGCAAACATCAGTGAACAAAACCATGTCCCTGCTTGAACAGTAGCAATCAGTGGCTCACAAGTGTCACTACCAAGTCCTCTTAACCTGTGAGCATTTGTCATCATCATCCTCGTGTAATACAATCACTGTCTTCCTTCTTTCTGCGTAAGCATAGCAGTATTTGGCAACCACATCTCCCTTTTTAGAATCATAGAATCATAGAATAGTTTGGGTTGGAAGGGACCTTTAAAGGTCATCTAGTCCAAACCCCCTGCCGTGGGCAGGGACATCTTCAACTA